>JAPSGF010000004.1:1532920-1716047 GCA_035772895.1 Perdix hodgsoniae
GAAAGAAAGAAAGAAAGAAAGAAAGAAAGAAAGAAAGAAAGAAAGAACGAACGAACCTGAAGTCCTCACTTCACACAATCTCAGTTCTGCTTTACAGTATTAGGTATATCATTCGTGACAGTTTTTGAATGACTTTCCTGCTATAGGGTTAGAATATTTATTCTAAATCCAAAGAGTATTTTGGCATCATACACATACTGAGGCTCCCTTGCACTTTAGATGAGGAGCAATAAAAATGATATGAGGCAATATAACAAAAAGAATAAAGAAACCAATTTCTTATTATTTGTCCCTTACAGTAGTCTGCTCTTCAAGTTTGGTCTTCATTCTACTTATAATATACTTACAGAATTTAAGAGAAAGGAAGAATATTTTCCAGTATCTTATTGAATCCTTAGAGTAGCAGTCAGTCTATTTCCTTTTATCATTGTAAGTGTATTTATCTCATACTACTCCACGCTGACACCATGCCACAGCTATTTCATTGAGGTAGTATGTTTCAGTCTGTTTCCCTTTTTATGTTGTAACCTTGTACCAGATGTCAGTGGTGATAGCCAGAGTTAGAGATTTCTCAATGGTCTTCTTTTAAATCTTCCCTGTCTATTATCATGGTTTAGGGACTGAAGCTGTTACCTTGCCTATTCTCCAGTCTCAAGATCACAGGAGAATCTTTCAGAAGATGAAATGGCTAATAATTTTTATTTGGAATATATACAGTAGTCATATACATAGAAGTGAACAAAACCCATTGCACCAGCAGAGTGGCTCACAGTCCCAGTCTTAATAAGTGCTTGGCTTACTGTGGGTCAAAAATCTGCCCTCAAAACATTTCTCATGAAACTCCAGCTCCCCCCATGATGTGTGTAAGGCTCAGTTGTGTTGACTGGCTTCTCTCCCTCGAGTACTACACTGCTGGTGCACTGAGCATCCACGCAGGCTTGATATAGCCAGGCTGTGCTCGTCAAGCAAGGCTGACCCAGCCTCATTAGTCTGTTCTTGTCAAGGTCACCAGTCCAAGGGCATGGAACAAAAACTTTTTCAAGCCTCCTGTCTTTCACAGATAGCCTTGTTATTGAGTAGAGTTCTTTTACAACCGACATTTATCTGCTCGTTAATATAAAAGCACATGGCTGAAAGCTTCTTGTTAATGCTAGTGATTCAAATGAGTATTTCTCTCAAGGGCCAGATATAAAGCAGTGCATTTTGTTTTTTAAATGTCTTCATGGCAAGTTTTGGGTACATGGTTTTATCTCACTTAATAGCTGCCCTTAGCCTGTGTCTTTTTTATTCCTCCTGCCATTAATGAGAATCCCTACTACTCCCGGAGCAGACACAAAGCCCACTGATGAGCCAAATATTCAAACATATTACAATATCCACTGTGATTCCACTTTTTCTCTTCATAGATAGGACCAAATTCGCATTTGGTATGATTGTATCATGGTCAATGTAGTTCAGTAAGAAATTACAGTCAGATATTCCCAGTGGAAAGCCCAGAAATGGCTGTTTATAGAAATGCTGACTTCTAGAGCTTTTCCTGTTGCTTTTAGGAGAAAGATTACAAAGAATATCTTTGACTTAGGATGTTTGCAGTGAACATTTACCTTTCTGGGTGAAAAATAATGACCAAATTTTAAAAATAATAAAAACCTACGCAGAACTATATGCAATCTCTTTTACTGGACTAGCTAAAAATAAGTGGTTAACTTCCATTACTATTGGGAATTTGTAGAAGAGTGGGAATGTGATTTACTTGATAATGCTATTGAGCTTCTCTGATGAAGATACACTCATCAATAGCTTTTGTGATTGATTTTTGTGTCTCTTAAAAATACCTACATATTTGCTTTCCTTTTTTTTTTTTTTTTTTTTTTCCTCAGAGGTAGTTGCTAGGACAGCTCTTTTTAAGAAACAATGAATTTTAGTTTATAAGATTCCTTGAAATTTCCTTGAATAAATTAGAAGGCCACTTATGTCATCTTCTTTCCATTTCCCTTTCTCATACTTCTGTGACTTCACTTATGAAAAAGGAACTGCAGTCCCTTACTGCCACAGTAGGGCCCACCGGTGTTGGTAGGGTTGGCCCAGCTAGGCACAGTTGTGCCAGGGCAATCAGTAACTAGCTGGTGATTTCAAGACTTTTACTATGGTTTATGGAGGGGGTTTACTACCTTATTGGATCACCATCATGCTTATAATAGATGCGGCAACAAACAGGTAGGTGTAGAGAAAACAAGAGAGCCTCACCCGCTTTCAAATAGCAGCAGCAACCTCCACACATAATGTCCTCAGGGGATCTAATATCTACAAGGGGTTAATGAGCCACAGCACCCTGTGGGACATTAAGTCCTCCCAGCTGGTTATCAGTTCCCAAGGAAATGTTCCACACCTCAATCATTATTGTCCAATTACACCCACACTGCTGGGTGCTACAGCCTGGCTGCAACATCGCATTTCTAACGGCTGTGTTTGGTCAGCCACTAACTAAAAGGCTGCATTCCAATTTAAAATTCAGCAGAGGCAGAAGAACACCAGGGCAGGCTGATGAGCAGCTGCTGTCAGTCCTGTGTGCCTCTGTAAAAGAGCGGAACCTATTGACAGCAGATTCAAAGGGAGAGAAAAGAAAGCAATAGTCATGCTGGCTCTGGCTTAACTGTGGGCAATGATCAAGGCTGTGGAAATCAAAAGGCTGCTCTGAGCATCTGCCCTGCAGAGCTCAACAGCTGAGGTCAGCGCTTCCCAGGCAGCCGCGTTCAGAAACCTGACTAATGCACTGCACAGGAAAATCCGCCTTTTAGGTTTTTTTTCTGGGGAGCCTCATCTTTTGCATTTCCTATGAATAGACACTGTGCAAATGGCAGTGTCAACATGCTGTCAAAATGTTTGCTTTTGGTCTTACGAGGCTTTTTTTAATATTGTTAAATCACTAGGTCCCTTTAGTGAGAGAATACTGTCTGTATATATTGCATGCATATGATAGCTCACTTAATATTTGAACAGAGAGAATCAAAGTGGTAAAAGTTGAGATGAATTGTTCTCATAGTATTGAGTTGGAAGGATAAGGTTGTTTTGTTTTTTTTTTAATGGGGAGAGTCTAAATGAATCAGTGCTGTCATTTTACTGTGAATTGTGTCAATTTTAATAGAACTGTCTCTTTAATGGAAATATTATTCTGTCAGAAATCTAGCAACCAGTTCGGTACCCAGCAGCAACTGGTGAAAATGCCAACTCTGGCTCTGAAGGCTGTCCTGTTGCTGAGAGCAGCCAGGCTACAAGCTTGTCACAGCCTTCTCCTCTTCCTCCACGTGAGGGGTGTAGCCAGTCCCTTGCCAGCCCCATGCTAGGACCTGCTCCTGCCATGCCACCTGGCTGTAGACTCTCCAGCATTTCTCCTCCTCTGCCACTTTGAAGATCCATATCGTATACCAAACCACAACTACTCCTTTTTCAGGCATACCAGCGAAGTAAACAACACCACCAAAGGGTTCACTTTCCGCTCAGCTTCTCACATCCAAAAGGGCAACCAAAGAGGTGCACCTTCCAGACTCTGGGGTTATTTTTTATTAGCACTTTGTGTGAAGGTGATTTAATAGTGTCTTGCTTTAGTCTGTGTATAAAGTGGAATGAGCTAAGATTAAATGAATAGACATCTTATATCTGGAAAAAAGAGTTGAAGTTTCAGAGTCACAAGCACATGGGCCGCTAATAATACAGATTTTTAAAGCACATGGCTATTTGTTGGCATAAAGTGATGAACTTGAAAAACAAACCTCCAGGGTTGTCCCAGTTATGCCAAGAAACTTTAAATTAATTTTCATCCACAGAGAACTACATCTTCAAGTACATTTAATACCAAAAAAAAAAACAAATCTGAAAGTGTCACTTGTTTTCCTGCATAAAATTGGGGGTAAATTTTAGATGTTTGTGGGGACTTTGAAGCAGTATCAGGCTATAAAGTTTAGGGAATGAATCTGGAAAGTTTTATCCCAGTTGATGTTTGCAAATGTAAGTACAGTATCTATATCTTCTACACTGCAGGAAAGCATGTGTGTTAGCTGCGTTTAGTTGGAAAGAAAAGAGATTTGTGCTGCAGGATACCTGTGTAATTTATTAAAAGTTTTCATGCATATAGCATTATACCTTTGGTACCACTACAAAGATGACTTGCAAACTCTAGAGGGAAGGTAGCATGAATACTAATAATAAAAGATTTAATTTAAAAGCAATATATTGAATACAACAGCTATAGAATGAATTTCAAACAGTCTCAAAATAGACTTTGATCTTCTATTCTTATCAGTTGCATAGATAGAGGATGTTGTTACAGCAGAATGCAAATAAGGAAGATCGTCTACTGCTCCCTACCAAACCTTATAAACCTCAAATCCACTTGTATTCCTGATTCTGTACTCAGGTCATAAAAACCAACTCTTAAAAATAAAGGAGGATAATGAGAAGGTGCAAAGAGCAGCGATGTTTTATGGGAACCCTGCCATGTTATGCAGGCACTCTGATATTGTCCTCCTGAAGGGACATCAGGGCTTTACCACAGGCAAAACTTGGTGATAGTAGCAATGGCAATGGAACATGCACAGCCTCTGACAGGAAGATGGGGATGCAGAACAGTGCTCAGACAGCTGCTTCTGTACACATTCCAGAGTACACCCTCAATTTTCTATTAGAAAATGCTGTTTCTGGCCACTATTTGCTTTCTCTTTCCAGCATTTATCTTGAACCTTGCAGCTTTCTGTCCCTCTCTGCATTTAAGTTGGACTGCCTAGAAGGTATCAGGGCACGGGGGAGCTCAAGGCAGGCCTCAGTTCCAGGTACCTACCCAGCAGATCTCTGCTTCCTGCATTATGTTCATTACTATTCTGTTAGCAGTTCAGTTATTTTGCATTTGGTACAAATTTGGTTTACAGGGCTGTGGTTACATCTTTGAGTAGAGTGGCTGCTCATAATGTTGGTTCCTGCGTGTTACGTGTACCCCAAAGGACAATCTCAAAGTCTTCGAAACCTCTTCAGTGAGATTCTCTTCTAATGTCAGTGTCTTCTGGCCAGTTTCACTTCTGTCATTTCATTTCTTAACACCTATCCTTAAATAGAATTTATGGTTGTCCATTTTACACTCACTTTTCTCACACAGTCACAGATGTATTCATGCAGAATGACAGTGGTCTGGGGAAGTAAATGCCTCAGGAAAAAGGAACTCAGGAAAAGAGAAATTTTCTTTGGGTGGAAGGGGTAGTTTTGCCTAGCTGCTGTAGACAAGAACAAAAAGGACTGAGTAAATTTTCAGACTTGCATGTATTATGGCAGCAAGTTTACAGTTAGTCTCACCATGGGCAGTGAGAGCCAAAATGATATACTTCTACTTCACCTTGTCATTGTGGATCTTTTATAAGACATCCCACCTTTACTTACTGTCTTGGATCAATTCAGTACATCACATGGAGTATGCTTGTATATGTTATTTCAGTGGTCCCTCTTTACCTATATTGATGCTCCAGTTTCTACCTTGAGGTCCTCTGTGTGCTGGTGTATTTGTGAAAGGCAGCACATCACCAGCTCTAATCTGGTGAGCCAATGAAATATTGGCAACGCGCACAGTGCCTTGAATGTACTTTCTGTAATGAGATTATATACCAGCTACGATGCCACCTGCAAAGAAAAACCTACACAGATTAATGAAGAAACTAAGAAATGGAGAGGATCTTACCAGCTTTTGTTGCTGCTTTCTTTCTTTTTTTTTTTTTTTAAAGAATCAGAACATGGTCATGAATAATTTCATTCAAATAATCTGTGTGAGATTTTCAGAACTTTATTCATAACAGAAGGTAACCTGGTAATTGCCCCAGAAATCCAGCAATGCAAAACTGTCTCAACAGAAAAGTACCTTTTGTCTGATCTCAGTGTTTTGTGCTAACAGACTGAGTTCAGTGTGACACGGGGGATTTTACATACTCGAAACCGCAAAAGAACTTACTGTGAAAAGACATAGAAGTTTAAAAATCTAAGTTCTTCTTTTGAAGAATTATGTAAAAATAATATTAAGTAAATTAGTCTTTTTTTTTCTTTTTTTTTTCTCCTTCCAACCTTAGCTCTTTTGCATCTCTTCAGTTGCTCATACTTAGAGTTAGAATTAGAAATGCCAGTACAACCATTAAATCACAGAATCATAGAATGGAAGGGACCTCAAGGATCATCAAGCTCCAACCCCACCACTACAGGCAGGGCTATCAACTTCCATATCTGGTACTAAGCCAGGCTGCCCTGGGCCCCATCTAACCTGGCCTTGAACACCTTCAGGGACGGGACATCCACAGCCTCTCTAGACAGCCTGTTCCAGCATCTCACCACTCTCTTGGTGAAGATCTTCTCCCTGATATCTGACCTAAATCTTCTCTCTTTCCATTTAAAACTATTTCCCCTCGTCCTGCCATTATCTACCCTTGTAAAGAGTTGAATGAAAACGTTAGACGGTCAGGTCCTGTTTCAATTGCAATTAAGCTCTGAAGTACAAGAGGAGCCTTCAAAACCCACTACTTTACGTGTTATTTGTTGGACAGAAGAGATCCTGAAACACTGTCAATAAAAAAGAGAATAGGAAATGCACTTTAAAAGTTGTCTACTCTGTCCTAAGTAAGGCTAATGATACGAAATAGCCTACCTCCTCAGAAGAAAGGATTACACAAAATCTTGCAAATATTTACCCTCATGAAAATTTCCACTTTTACACATATATACATAGCTGAATAACTTATAGGTTTGAAATACCTACATGCAGCAGTACTTACAGTGCATGATCTGGAACTTTTTGAAATACTTCACACTACTTTCACTATCAGTAGAGGGCTGCAAAGTGAAAGTGACATATGGGTCACTTTTGCTGACACACTTACTAGTTTACAAGCAGCTTTCAGACAATTTATTTCAAGGATACAGAAACCACTGAGTTACAGTAAGAGAGATGCAAAGCATCTTGATCTGCAGCTCCTCTGCAGGATTGCATACCACTAACTAGAGATTATACAGACGGAAAAACAGCTTTATAGGTCTTTAAGGAAAACTGATTCCCTAATTATAAGACATTTTTATTCATTTCCTCTTTGATGATGTGATAGATGGACACAAACTGAAAAAAATTAACAATTCACAAAAAAATAAAAAATTCACAAACATAAATTATTTCTAAGAAAATAAACTTCCTTCAGAAAACTAAAAGCTTTTTTTCAGACAGGAAACTTTGCCTGAACAACAACTTATATCCTTCACTGTCATTATATTCTCTGCCTTCTTTGTTGATGGAATTGCTGTGGCAACTGATGTCTTTCATGGCAGAAATTTCCATGTAAGATTTGCACTATTTCTTTTGTTTTTGTTTGCATGAATTGTGTGGCCAGCATAGGATTTGCTTATGGTTAGGAAAGCAACTGGTACAATTTGCTTGTAGTTCTTGCTGAATGAATCTTTTCTATTGGCATATTTTTGCTGCCTAAAAAGCTATTAGTAGTGTTCTCGTTTGTAAAACCAACACAAAGATTGGGAAGTGAGCTGTGCTATCCTGTGATTCATGGATTAGTTGCCTACATTTGATTGATTGTCATTATTATTATAGAGGGCATGACTTTGTACTTGAGCATAGGTTTGCAAAGCTGACAGAAGTCTGTGAGAGAAAGTAAAGGTAAAACCTCAACTAATAACTAAATAATAATAATAATAATTAAATCCTTCTGAAAATACTAAATATACGGCATGTAAAGACAACTTCACTTATTAAGTTTTCCCACTGAGCAGATTTTTTTTTCTCTCAAGGCATATAGACACCAGGAGAGAAGATTGTTAATGACAGATTCATCTTTTCCTGCTGTGTATTCCTCATATACACCTCACTCTGTAAAACTGCAGTCATTTTCTGTGGTGGTTGTGATGGTGCCATGGAGAATAATGACTGCAGCTGACAAATCAGGCATGGAACAGATGAACTGCAGCAATAATCTTGTTTATATCCCTTCAACCCCCTTGCAGCCTTGAAGCTGGGCACATAGCTAGTTTGTGTAATTTCTTTTGCTTACCTTGGTTAACTTAGATTACTTCGTATTTTATAACATCTCAGTGTTGTCTTGGCTGTCTTCTCAGATGTTCTGCTACCACATCCTCAAAGCAGAAATCCTCATCTTTCTCCAGTTTTTTTTGTTTGTTTTTGTTTTTGTTTTCAGGTACTCCACCATATTCCCTTGTCAGTCTGTTCTTTACAGTGCTTCTCCCCTTGACCCAAAGGCTGCATCGGGGTTTTTCCCTTATTCCCAGCATAACCATCCATTAATTGGCTGCCTCTTCTTTCCCAGTCATACAGATAAATCTCTTGTTCACTTGCTATGACTTGAAGGCTGCAGCAACAGTACTTTTTTCTGGCTTGTCAGTACTGTCTTGAAGAGGGTTTCGTTCACTCTTTGAAAGAGCTATTCAACTAAAGAAAAATTATCACAGAAGTGCTTGTCACCTCAGCTATATTCTGCTACAAAATCTTTATCTCCCTTTCTGTGCTGTGAAATACCTGCCTAGACTGTCACCTTGTACCTGCCATTGACCCTTTCCCTAGGTTTGCCAATAGGATCAGTCTCCTCTTATTTTCCTCTCATCTAGAAGAGGCCTGCAAAAGTAGCCTTCATTCAAAACTGTTTCTTGTCTCAGCGTTGACAAAAATCATACGCTTGTTAAAATTCAAGCAGCAGAGAGAGTTGCTTCCTTTCAGGCTGACTAGTATTGAGACACTGTTATCTCTCTTTGCCCTCCTCAGCAGATATTTTCTTTTCCTTGCCTTACATTTAGGTTTTAAATTCCTGTATAAGGCATATACTCTACCTTGAAAGATGAGACCTGCATGCTGAATTAGTTTCTGACAGCTGTGTTAATACAATAACAGAAGTGATGTGTTACTTTGTAATTTCTGGAGAGTGAGAGCTGCACTTGTAGGCTTCTCAGTCTAATGGGCACCTTTGACAGCTACCATAATTTGTGTTAAAATAGCTGACATGGAACAAATTCCTCATTTTATATTGAAATATCTAGCAAACACAGATAGGAAGGCTTAAACATAACTGAGTCAGAGGAAAGACGTTGCTGAACCAATGTTTCGTGCTCTTTGACATATTCACTACTAACAAAGCATAAGCATGGTGTGTTTGGGGATTGAGGGGATGCCAGGGGCTGCATACACTTCTGCTCTAAAATATGTTTCTAGGCTGAAAGAGAAGCACAAATGAACAAACTTTGCACAGGAGGTGGCTACATTTTTAAAAACAAACAAACAAGCAAACAGAAAAACACTTTCATAAATGTAAAGGTGGCCTAAGAAAGCCTGTAAGACTGTCCAGAAGAACATCAGTCCCTTCCTAGCATGAAGCCCTGAGCAGGCTTAGCTCCACTCAGAATGTGGGAACCACCAGGAGAAGCTTTTCCTCTCAACAGCATTGTGCCTTGAACTCATGGATGAGCCATGGCTGAAGTCCCCCAGCATACCCTTTCTCCCTTCCTTGGGCTCTCATACAGTAGGTCTATCTGAGATGCCGTGTTTGGGTGTCTGAAATGCTGTGTAGATGCTGTCACGTGGGCACAGCTCAGCCAGGATATGTCTGCTGGGGTTAGTCCAACAACTACCCTCTGAGCAGAGGTGAGCTGAACGGAAAGATACAAACTACAAAATGCTTTTGAGATGCCTGCTTTTCAGTGCTCCATGAATGTGCTGGGCTTTTTATTTTCTGGTAGTGTGAAGAAACCATCTTATATACAAACTACCAATCCAGTGCTGTCATCTCCTTGCCAACACCCATGTAAACCAGATGAAATGGTATAACCAATTATGCCTCCAGAGGCTAATCTGCACTGTCATCCTCTTTTCACTTTGCTAATATCTAATGTCACCCCTACAAGTACAATTATTCCAGCTCGACCATCATCTCAAGTTCAAGATCTCATCTCAACCGGCTTTACAGCCATCTCACCAGAAATCTCTAGTTCAGACATGGTCTGCGTCCCTATTGCTCTGCCAAAAGTTCACTTTTTTATACATCAGATTAGAATTCCCATTCTTTTACTTTGGTGTAACTCAGTCATTCTTAATTGAGTTACTCCTGATATTCATCAGTTGCAAGAAAGAGACCCAGCCAGTCATCTTTACTTTGTCAACCGGAATTCTCGGATATAGTTTTCTTAAAGCTATCATCCTCAATTCACTGTCTGTTTCAAAGCAAGTGTGGACAAAGCTCAATTTGAAAGACAAGTGATACATCAACAGTGTATTAGACTAATCCCTGTGGGAGCACCAGTCCCCATTGACCTGGAAGCTTCTCAGATATTCCAGAGATCCTCCGCACTGGAGGAAAGAGGATTGTTTGGCATAATAAAGATGTGGAGCTGTGGAACTTCTAATTTGCCCAGGTTTACATAGAATAAAACTGGACTGATACCATTAAGATTTGGTGTGGTATTTTCTCCTCATGGCAATATTCTTCCTCTCCACACCCACATTTAAAAAATGTACTTCATCTCTTGCGTTCTTTTGTTTCCAACCAAGCAGAGTTAGAGTTGACCAGTACATTATGTAGATCAAGGTCCCACCATCCCCACTGAAGTAGTAAGCAATGGCATCCTATTACACATACCTTATGTATCTTGAGACTCCTTACTTGTTTTCCTAGAAATTCAATTCTGTAAAAATGGTGTTTGCAAGGATTTTTCACTGAATTTCTCAAGCTTTGTAGAGAGCTCATCTGATGACTTCCTATTTCCTGAGAGAAATAGAATGGGAAAGACAAAAGTAGTTAGTATTTTAGCTCTTAGAGATTTCAGAACACAAATATTGAACAGATGTAGAAAATGTGGATTTTTATGCATGCTTACCCTGAGGAATGTCAACAGCTGATGATTTTATTTTATGAAGACAATAGAAAAAACAAGCCTTGTCAGAACACAAATACTTCATCCCAAAAATCCCCATATGGAAGGCATCATTAATTTTTCATCAAATGGCTCAGTATTTCAGAGGATTATTTTGCGTATCTGTGTGTATACAGATTCTTGTATCTTAGTGCAAGCAAGTAAAAGGATATCTTGCAGTTTATTGCATTACTATTATTCATTATGCTTTATTGGTATGTTCCCTTTGTTTTACACTAAGTAACTGAATAACTTTATAGTAAAAGCTTTTAGTGTGGTATGCTTTTTGAAAGGGAAGGTTAAAGCTGCTTAGTGTTCTAGGATAAATAGACATAAAACAACAGCAGCAATACAAGCATATAGTATTTTGATAAGCAGCTGCAACTGATATCAGATGAGAGATTCAGGCTAAATAAATATGTCATTTTAAACAAGAGATGAAAAATAATCCTCCAAAATGTAAGTTCCAAATTTGTTGAAAGGCATGTCTAAACATGTATCTTAACAAAGGTACAAGTATTTTTACCAGAATTTCTTAAGCTTTTGTTTCTCTGATATGTTCTGAAAGAATGGTAAAAATGAAGGGAAACACCATTAACAACAACAAATTTCCTTACACTCAAGAAAGTTTGTTCTATGGAGTGCTGCGATCTCTTTCATTCCTGTGCAGCCAATGTTTGTGCATATGTTTGTCTTTATTCCTCTGAACATCTGCATGAAAATCTCTAAAACTGATTACAGTTTTATAGTTAACTATGGACATGAGAGCTTGCAGAGTCTGATTTGTACTTTATCCTTCCATTCTTGAACTACAGCTAAAATGTTCTAATTTCTACCTTTAGTAGAGTTCTTCTAGTCCCTTGCAATAACTTGTAATTTTGCAAGTCTGCAAACAAAAGAGCAGTCTGCAGTTTTGGAGCTATATTTACTTAAGTATCACGTTTCAGAACACTGTTAAGTTTAGAATAATGCATAATCAAAGCTCAAAATTATCTTCTTCCTCTAAATTTGCCTCAGTGAAACTGTAGACCTCAGTATGCCTTGCCATATTTTATGTTAAAAAAAAAAGGATTTTATATGATAGTACAGATGTACTCTTTATAGCGAGAATCCCTGACAGGGAGCTGTTTATGTACTTTCACTTGAATCTTATTAATACTGGATATGTTATATATGTTTACGTATATATTTATGTATGTTCACATATATGTTTTTATAGTATTAGCAGTCTTCAGCTAAGATTCATGCTGGCATGATATACTCTCAGTATAGACAGAAGAATTAATACCTATTCATAAGAAAACTCTAACCATGAAAAAATGTAAGATGTTAATATAATTAGTGGGACAGCACTGACAAGATGATCTGTATAACATCAACCATATGGATCCAAAGCAATTAGATCTGTGTATGGCTAATTATCTCTGGAACAGTTCTTCCTAGGAAGCGTAATCCTCAAAGAAAAGGTTATTGTTTCTTTGTCCTTAGCCTGCTTTATGCTGAAATAATTTACACTACAGAAAACAGAATAAACCTGTTAATATCAGAGGTCATTATATAAAAATTCCACTTATTTACATGGATTTTCAATATGGCTAAACCCCTATTTCTGTCTTCTAGTTCTTCTGTTCTAGATCTAGTGTGAAGAGTACATAACCTTCAACTTGGCTTTTCCACAAAGTTTTCACACTTCTTTTTGTAAAGAAAAAATCAGAAATTCTTCCTACATTAAATTTCTAAGAAAGTACCTTTCTCGTCCTCCTTTGAGAAGGACCTTTATCACACATCTCAATCACTTCGCTCTGACAAATGTGATCTCAACCTCCCACTCATCCACCTTGACGGCTGCAAATGTCATTTTCCTGATATGACATTAACCATTAAGGTTTCCCTATGCACCCCATCACTGGGCTTCCATTCTGTGTTTAATTGAACAAGGTGCTTAATCTCCTTTAAAACTACTGATGCTCATCCTAGCCACATGCACTTATTCTTACTTGTTATAAAACTCCTGGTCTCTAGCTATCTACAATGATAGCTTCTGTCTTTCTTGTTAACCTTCAAGAACAACATCTTTGTTTTCCTCTCTGGCATCCTTCACTCTGAAAAAGGCCTGAAACATCAGAGAGCTGTTTCATTTTTTTCTTCACCATCTTCCTTATATCTTTGCTCTCATGCATATAAGCACTGTGCTCAGACATCTTCCTTATAACTTTGCTTTCATGCATATAAGCATTGTGCTCAGAACATATGTTGATCAATAAAGCTATTCATTTACTCTTTTATTAGTCTGCTCTCTTAGCCTAAGCTCTCTGAGAGGAAGATGTCTTTGGGGGCCTCTTTCCACAGTGCAAAGAACAACAGGTCCTCATCCATCATCAAGGCACATCACAGCTATGATATTCCTTACCAGGAGGCCACCAGTTATGAAGCAAATAAATAAGATTTTGGAGGCTTTAATTAGAAAATAATGTGTTTTAGAGTATTTTCATGCTAAAGCCTTTAGGTAGTGGCACGACTGACTTTTGTCTTGGGATTTCTCATTCTGTATTTCTACTTTATATGCCCAAGGAAACCCTCCTCCACATGGTTTGTCTTGTTCTCTGAAAAATGTTGGCTACTTCAGAAGGAGATTAGAAAAACTCTGTAAGATTTCCTGCAAATTATGGTATGCATGATGTTATTCTGCTCTGGGGATTTTAGAGAGAGAGAGATAAATAAAAGAAAAAAAAAGGGAAAAAAATAGATAAATCTCTTGTTTCGTTATGCATTTCCTCATTTTCACCGATCTCCTATAAAGAAAAAGCAAAGAACATAAATGGACAGTGACTTTGGATTAGAGATTGGGAAATAAACTGGATATTAATTATTGCCAAATAGTGAGAGTAGTAGCAAAAGGACTGTGATATTAACCTGGATGAGTTCAGTAAGTGGAAGATATGAGCTCATGTCATGAATAGTCGTTGCTAGATCCTGCAAAATAGAAAAGTACCCAAGGCAATGATGGCTTAGAGATTCTTGTAAAATAAAAAAAAAAAAGTAATAAAAAATAATAAAAAATAATAAAATAGCCTCTTTTTTCTTTTTTTTCTGTAAATGAACAGAACGCTACAGGGAAAAGCATGAAGCAAAAGCCAGAGAATGTGTAGAAATAAAAAGAAATGGCTATGTAAATGAACTCTGTTGAGTTCTCTAGAAAGCAAATAAAGAGGCTGCTGGGTGTAAGAGGGAACAAATGCAAAATGTCAGCACATGTAGAGAGGGTTTTGAAAAAAAAGGACTTGAAGACATGACAATCAAGAGACAAGTTTGCTACATAAAATGTTCTAAGCCAAAGCTAAAAAAAAACGTATGTTTAGAAACATGATTACCAGAAGAATATAAACATAGTATGACTCTTAATCCAATCACTTTAGTGTTAACTAATAGTAACTAGAGAGAGATGACTCCAAATGTTCTCCCTCGAATACTCAAATATGGAGAAATATCTTTGTATAGAACAAAGCAAAAGCAAATATTTGAAAAACAGATCTATTAGGTAGCTTTTCTTAAAAATACTTTCAGAAGTCTGCAGGGATTCTGAACTTTCTTGTGTCAATAACCATCCTCACACACATTTTATTTCACGTTTTCATAACATGAAGTGTCTGATGTTGTTTGGCTACATGCAACCTAGCCATATATGATGCTGTTGGAAGGGTTATGCCATTAAGATAAGAACAGTTTAGGGACTCTCTGAGCTAGAGGTACTATCTTTGACTGTGCCATATATTCTGATAACCTGCTAACAAGAAGTGATAATAAAACCCCTCCACACTGAAATAAATTGCTGTGGTCAGTGTTATCTATTGTTTAGATAATTGCAATAGTATCACATTCTGCTCTTGAGATTCTTAACTGTGTAGGAAAGCATCCAAAGTTGTAATATCTGAAAACCCTAGACTGCCTGTCTCCTTACTTACCACAGCAAACTCTGGCACTGAATTCACCTCAGGAAAACAGTGTTCCTGTTTAAGGAAGTACAAGATTTCAGACATGCTTTTTCTTTCTTTTTTTTTTTTTTTAATATATATATTATATACATATATTACATAATGCCTGAAACAAAGAAAAGTTATTTGAGATGTCATTTATGGAAATCCTATCTAGATACTATCTGTATCCTGAAACCACTGGTGATAGAAAGTAAAATTCCACTTGAAGGAATATGAGTATCCTCACTGATATGTCACATCATGGTAGTCAATAAATAGGTCCCTGAATGTTCTGGATACCTTGCAAGTACTGAAGGAAGGAACACACCGAGAATGATTATGGCCACCTGAATATCAGCAACTTTTTAAGATTCACACCAATATACATCCAGTCCTTCTAATTCTCTTTTAGCCATAACATCAGCGTTTGTCACCCACTTAGGTACAGAAATCACATTCCACTAGCACGGGGAGGCCTCATCGTGTATTTGGTTTGGATGCCAAATTGGAGGAAATGATGAGCACATAAGAAACAAGTATATTACTTTAAAGCAGGATGTTCTTGACAAATAATTCCTGGCGCCATGCTTAGAGGCACCGTGTTAAGAAAGAAAATATTAATATGATCTATATTTTTATCATGCTGTCTTAGAAAAAAACTTAATCATCAAACATCCAAACACTGTTCTCTTAAGATAAATTCGTGTTTACACTGCGGTCGCTTCACAAATTTGATAATTTACATTAATTTTGCTGCTTATTGACAGTTTAGCTAATGCTCCTTGCATCTTCTGTGCAGTTGTTTGACAACATTTCTTTATGACTTTCCGGAGCTGTCAAATGCACTGAATCTACATCTTCACATGAGCATGCATGAATGGTTCAGTAGCTTCTGTGCGCATGAAAACCAGAATGATGAAACACAGAAATACGGTTAAAGAGATAGATAACCAAACCCAATTACTCTGCATATTTTGCACTCTGTTGACTCTGGTAATTTTGACTGTTTTCAATCACAAACAAGACAAAGGTCAAAATCATTGTGAATCATACTGTGTCTTGTGGTTCTTACAGACTTACAAGTTTGTCAGCATTTCTGGCATACAGCAGCTGCATGATGACAGCAAATGTTTTATGTCTAAAGCTCATTAGTTTTTTCTTTGCTCTATAAAAATAGAAATCTGTGCATACTTTGAAATAGGATGCTCTGAACTCAAATAGTACATCAGACTCAGTTAGCTTTTCTTGAGATGCCTGCCTCAGGTAAAGCCATTAGCATATTTATGTGGATCCATTTTTATTATAGGATGAGGAAGTAGGTTAGTTACAGTGAAAAGGAACCTATTTCTCATCGCAAGAATCATTCTAATGGTTTCTTTGAAAATTTAAGGTAGTAGAAGTTACTGAGTAAAATGTACGCAGAAATATCCTAGCTAGGAACAAAGGTTTCTTATATTTCCTACACTACTGCCCTCTCTTAAATATACTATATTCCCACTAACTATACTAAGGACTTTTTTTTCAGCAACTCTGTCTATAAAGAATGACCAAGTGAATGGAGGAGACAGGAAAGAAGAGAGGTCAGGGAGGTAGGCAAAAATGAAAATACTGTTAGAAAATGTTATCAGGATAATTTCCCTTTTTTAACTTTCAAAATTTACATATTACTGTAACAAGTGTTTCAGTAGTTGACACGTAGGAGGACTTGCCATATATCACAGCTTATAATCTCCATTTTTTTTTCCCCATGGCATTGATTTTACACAGTGTAGTCAGATAATTAAAAGCTATTGTAAGCTCTTCTAAAATGTTGCATTTGGTTTCCTTAGGTTTGGTTTATTCAAAACCTATATTCATGAATGGCCAGGATGCTTAGATGGCTGGACGGGGCTTTGAGCAGCCTTGTGTAGTGTGGGTGTCCCTGCCTAAAGCAGACAAGCTGAGACTAGATGATCTTAAATGTCCCTTCCAACCCAAACCATTCCATGATTCTATGAATGGATTGATGTCACAAGATACTAAATAATGAAACACTGAAACTCCACCAAGACAAAGCCTTGCTCTACCACGACAGGAGCAGGACGGCCTACTGGCAGGATAATGAACACAGCTACATTGACAAGAATGTTCTTATTCAGAAGTTTCTAAGCTACTGAAATAATCTGCAAATAAGCAGTTGCAAACTGAGGCAGTGATGATCCACTTCTGACTACCAGTATATAACCACACAGACTTTCACAGCTGGCAAGATGGGATGATTTTTTATTCCAAAAATCCAAAAAAATTATGATGAGTGTCAATTCTAGATGTTACCAAGATACTTGCTCTTCAGTGCTCAGTTTTTCAACATACAAAATATCTCCTTGGACACTGGGAATAAATATTTTAATTTAGCCTAGGTAGACTTTGCAATTGACTGATTTGACTTAATACCCATGCTGTCTCAGTGGAAAATACCCTCAGGGTGCAGGGAGGATGTGACTGCAATATGTTTTTTCAGTGTATGATGTCTGTGCAGTGTCCATTATGTTCAAAACTTGAATACAATTACTCCTTTAACTGTACTGTGAGAACATGCCACTTGTATTTATTAGTGAAGAAACACTGATGTACCAGAAGGCTAGGAACTGTATATTTAGATACTTAATTCCCACTAACTGGATATGATAAAGATAAAATCTGTTGGTTAGAGGCACCTTTGTAGTCCTGAAGATTCCATTGAAACATTTTGTCCAGGGTTACCACAGAGGTATACAGGATCAGGGAAAATGGACCTGGATTGTATGCTCTAACTGTGGATTGGGACTTTCTTCCTAATTCTTTATTTTTAGTATCTAACTAATCTTCTCCATATGTATTTAGTGTCAGGAGAGAGAATTAGTTTATTTACTGGCCCTTGTTTAGAAAACCATTTGGATGTGGTGCTCAGGGACATGATTTAGCGGAGAGTTGTTAGAGTTAGGGTAGCATGGTTAGGTTAGGTTGTGGTTGGACTTGATCTTTAGGGTCTTTTCCAACCTGAACAATTCTATGATTCTTTGATTCTGAAGTCTATAACCTAGCTTGAGTGAACTTACAAAAAGCTATTATTAACCTAGTTGTGTAAGTGTATCCTTACCATTTGGATTGGGAGATACGCATCCTAGCATGTGCACGTGTTACATTACCTCTATTCATTTCAAAACCTATGAACTGGAATGAAACTGACCTTGTGTTTAAATGACTCTTTAGTGCAGAAGCTCAACCCAGTAATGGGAGAATTTTATTTTATTTTATTTTATTTTTTGGTGGGGGAAGGGGTTGGGTGTATGCAATGCCTACCATTAATGGGCTTGGCCTTGGGGCACTGAAAGCTCAACAAAGCTCTGTTCACATTTGACTGCTGTGTAAAGGGTTCTTGCAGATGAATGGGAATCTATCACAGGATACTGCAGTGGATTCTGGCTACTAGATTTTTGTTTCAGCTTCTGACTCTCCTGTGATATAATTTACATTTCCTCTTTTGCTTTGAGTATTTCTCATGAGGCTGTTCAGAAGAGAACTACATTGTCACTGCTGTGACTTTCTTTCACTTAGACTGCTTGTGACCATATCCAAAGGCTTGAAGATCCATCGGTAGTGTTCAGTGAACCTTCACTAGTAGAAGCTGGAATGGCATCTTCCCTTTTGTTCATTGTATGTTGTCTTGGGCACACCTGAACAACTTTCTTGCTCTGCCAGCCATCCATTTTAACATTTACTTTTTTAAGAGAACACTTGACTACTAGGACACCATTAACTTTCAGTGCAAGAAAAGCTGCTTTTGTATTTGGGAGCAATGATTTTCACTGTTTTGTTTCCTCACCCACATATTTTCAGATGAGTTTAGTGTACAGCTCAGTACTATGCTCGAGTTC
This sequence comes from Perdix hodgsoniae, assembly GCA_035772895.1. Lineage (NCBI taxonomy): Eukaryota > Metazoa > Chordata > Aves > Galliformes > Phasianidae > Perdix > Perdix hodgsoniae. The sequence continues at coordinate 1,551,729 of JAPSGF010000004.1, forward strand.
ATCAATGTTCAACCCCTTGTCCTTTAACAGATCGTCATAAAGATAGAAGCCATCTGTAAAATCTGGATCTCTGTTGAAGCTTCCTCAAAACTGGTACCATTCAGTTCTGAGGTTTTGATTTACATGACACAATTCTGAATATTGACATTTGGCTGTGTCAAAAAACACTAGTTAAGCCAGCCCAGAGCTTTCCTGTCCACCTGTTTGTACAAAGCTGCCAAGAAGAAAAATTAAATGCTTGTATATGGAAATGGGATCGCCTGTTAAAATTTCTGAGCTGTTAAGATCTGCAGTCAGTTTTTCTTTGCTCCATCATCTAAAAACGTTGATAGTGTCTCTTACTAAATCTGGATTGGTATTGAGAATGGTGAGTACCACCAATCTGACTTCCATTTTTAGGACAGAGGCCCACAGTTTGGCGGGGGCTGGAAGGCACCTCTGGTGATTATCTAGTCTTGCCGCTGCATGCATCTCTGTAGTGAAGTGATCTCTAACTATCAGAAATTCCCGATTATGTAGGTAAAAGACTTCTGTATAATTGTAACAGTAGTTTTAGGTGGACCAAGACAGTGGACAGAGCTTACTTACCATAATTTAATATCTCTTGAGGGCTTTTTTTGAGCCAGTTCTGCTGTCTGAAAATACAGGGCAGGCTGCATCTCTCTTACTTTGTCTAATTTTAGGCCAGAACATCCATTTTACTCTCCAGCAGAAGAATACCACATGGGAACATGATGTGATGGCTATTGGAAATATAAGGAAGGAGAATGAGTACTCCTACTTTGGACAGAAAAAGACAATTCTAGCCAGTAGCAGGGAAACATCTCTGCCCATCTCCTGCTCTTCCTCTGGAGCAGCTCAGAGTGACATTGACGCCCCCCCCCCCCCCCCCCCCCATAATCCCATCCCTGCCCTGAACACAAATCTAACACCTGATGGACAAGTATGAAACTGAACTGATCAAATACTTCCCAGTGTGTACCAGCCATTCAGCACAGCTGTATGTTTGTTACTAGAATACTTCCTTGGCAGAGAAAATCAAAAGTTGTTTGTTTAATTCCAACTGGACTGATATTTCACATCTTGCTTTCAACTCTCTGATCTTCAATCTGTTGACTGCGTTTCACTAATGAAGGAGCCTGCTGAGTAGCCACAAAACATGCAGGAGCCAGGAAAGGGAACAACATGGCCCTAGATTCATCATAACAGTGACTTAATGGGGTGTCCAGAGACCCATACTTGAAGCGGTTGTGGAATTTTTCACAGTGGAAATTTTTATTTCCCTTGAAGAAATTGCAGTGTATATCAATAAGAGAGTTATGGCAATGCAATGCTTTGTCTGTTCAGCCCTTGCTTCACAGATGTTCATGCACTGACCACCAAATAATGGTGCAGATCATAGCTCTTTTGACTGAGAAAAAGAATTTGTCATTGTAATTTGGAAAGCCCCTTTCTGAAAGGCAAAAATCACATCTTTGCCACTGCTTTCTAAGATTGTGTTTTTGGTTCGAGTGGCCCTGGTATTCTTTTTAGACTGCTTCTATTAAGCAATGCCCACTCAAACACTTCCTTCCTTCCTTAGAAGTGAATCTGTAGAACATGTAATGTGTTCCATTTCGTCTCAGAAGTGTTAAACTTGGTGTCTCCCTTCTCAAGATGAGGTGGCAAAAGGCCAGGATAAATTAATCCCTGTAGTAGGTACCTCCTTAGCTTAAAAAAAAAAAGCAAATTCTGCAAATCCTTCTCAAGAGGAGCAGTGTAACATTTGGAAGCATGAGAGCCTGTGAAGAGACAGCATTGCCCTCTGTATGACATTCACATCCGCAGTGGAAATGTGTCACAGTCTGAAATTCACTTTTAGGGATTAGAAGGAGAAAGAAACAGATGGAGAAGGTGTAAGGAATCAGCTCGGTATATGTTTCCCTGATGAGATGGAAATTCTGGAAATAAGACATCTTTTACTGTTTGAAAGGAAGAACCTTTAGGGGCAAAGATCTGTAGGGGATAAAGACCTTGAAAGGAACAGGTTTTGGAAACCATCGGGAGCATTATGCAGAGTTCATGACAACACACGGTCAAGGGAAATTTTAACTGAAACAATGCAGCCCCCCCCCCAAAAAAAAACAAACAAACACCCTAGCTGTTCTTGATGTATCCCCATTCTCTCACCATTGTCACCAGTATCCTGCAAGCCACCCAGTCCAATCCTTCTAACCACACTCTTGCAGATCCTTGGTTCAAACAAAATTCGGCTCTTCCTTTTCTGCTGCAAGGCCATGATGCATATTTCATACTTCCCAGCCACTTTCTAGATCTAGATTTAATTTCAAAGCTATTTATTCATTCAGGCTTAGCTCTCTATAAACGAACATTGACCTCCATCTTTCTATTATGCTCTTAATTAATGCTTATTCACTGAGCAGAGTATTGAGAAATGTTGAATGGAAGAGTGCTGCTGCATGGGAAATGAAGCTGGGGGGCAGTGGTGAGAAGGGTTGGAAGCTAGTGGTAGAAGGCTTCCATATTTTCCCTTTGTTGTATTTCTGGTATCTCCTGTTTGCTACAAAAGACAGCAATGGTGTGCTGAGGCCAGTCTTAAGGGAGAGGAAAGAAAGAGTCAGAAATAGACAAATATCATCCGTAAGAAGCTGAATGGTGAAACTAACACAGAGAAAATATGCTTATTTGTCCAGAACAGTTTAGCTACAGGCTAAACTGCTGTTTCTAGCAGTCCTTTTCCTTCTGGATGCACAGCTGTCTGCAAGGAGTGCCTGGAGAAAAGGTTGTTTATGTTGGGTTAGAAGAGAAGGGAAGTATGAGAAAAGAAGGAAGGGAAGACTGTCCAAGCTTCTCTCTGCTCTCTGGCTGCCTCAGTCTCAGCTCTGATCTCACAGTCACTGGTCCCTGATTTGCTGTGCCCTAGAATACTTTTGTTCATTATAGTTGTCACCCAAGCAGCAGTCATCTTCCTCTTCTTGGCTGCCATCCACAACCCCAGTAGAAGTACCCCAAATAACAGTGTTGTCCACAAAGCCTCAGCAGCAAACTTCTCCAGGGTGGCTTCTACCTTCCTGTCTTCATCCTAAGCCCCAACACTGTTAGGGCAGCCCAGGGTCCCCCAGGGAGACCCCTGACAGCGAGAACTTATGCCCTAACTGAACACTGGTTGGAAATCCAGATTGGGTTATCATAGGATCATTAATGCTGGAAAAGACCACTAAGATCATTGTGTCCAACCCACCCCCACCATGCCCATTAAACTATGTCCCTCTGTGCCACATCCACACATTTCTTGAATACCTCCAGTGTTGGTACATCTAACACCTCGCCAGACAGCCCATTCCAAAACCTCACCATATGTTCTGACACCAATATCTGAAACAGCAGATAAACACTAAGTCTCAGTATAACAAGTTGAATAATGTACTTGAAGAACACAAACTCTGGATGGGTTTAATTGGCAGTGAAGCATCTTATGGAGAGGTGCAAGCAGCAGAGTTCAGTGGAACACAGCATTCTCAAGCCTGGACAACAGTGTGCATTGTTATAATGTCACATGCAAAGTTATTCAGTCAGAAATTGTCCAAATTTGGTGTTACAAATCAAATGGTAAACAGAAAAACTGGAGAGAGGTCAGAGTTATAAGGATCAAGTGGAAACAGATCTTGGTGAGAAAAACTGGAAAAACACAATACATTTGACTTGCAAAGATGGACAGTGACTTGATCGGTCTGTAAGTAAGTAAATGAAGAACAGAGATGCAGTAATAAGGTCTCTGAAATCTAGCAAACAAGTGGATAAAATCCCAAGAGAATGACAGTACCAGATTAGTTCCTGATCTTTCATGAACAAAGTTCAGATTTTAGTAGAAAAGATATTTAATTGTTAAGACATATTTTATATGTTGTAATGCATCTTTCATCACTAAAAATATTTTAGTCATTTTCAGACACTTTTTTAATAATGGCTTTTAGAGCAAGCAGAACTGAATTCGGCTCCTAGCTTCTGTTACATATAAGGTCATGAAAGGACACTGGTCAATTTTAACATGGGAATTAATGAATGCGTATTCATCTCATAGTCCTGGGAGTATGCTTTTGTTATCTGGACTCCAGAGAGCAAGACTCCTACTTATCTCCCCTGAAACTCTCAGGCCACTCAGAGAGATGCTCTGAGGTGGAGTCTGAGCCATATTATCAGGTGATTTTAGGAAGTACAAAACATAACTCAGAAAACCAAAATTTCCTCAAAACCTTTGGAGGAGAAAAGATGTTGAGAGCTATTTAGGGCTGTTCTGCTGCCACATGTCACACGTTATGACGCACTGTGTGAGTGTGGTTACACAACACCTCCAACTCCTCAGACACAGCCTCCTTTCCACAGAAGGTCCTCACCCCTTGCACACACACAGCCTCACCATGTTGCCTGTAAGCTCATCAAACTGTTCTGTCTTGTATCAGACCACCAACTCTGAAACAAGAATGTTTTCCTCTCTTCCTAATGTCTTCCTGTTTCTTCTCTACCACACAGAATGCTTGCTATGATGAAAACGCTATTCTATTTCTTTTATATTAATTATTTACTGGCATTTAATTCAGTGTTCTATAACAGTATTAAAGGATGCTGACATTGCATGTGTAAGAATCAGTCCAGCAGTCTCCAGACAGGGTGCAGGGAATAAGCTGCAAGGGCAGTGTTGAATGCAGTTCCCACCTAGGAATAGCCTAGGTGAAGCCCTGGGTCTGTTTCAGCTACAAGGGTCCTTGGAGATGCTGAAAAGCTGCTTTGCAGTAGTGACCAATAGATAGCATCATCAAAAATTAAATTCTGTCTTTGGTAGCCAGCCCTAACCAGAAAATAGTATGGAGATAACTTAATATGAGTATTCTCTCTGTTGTTTGTCTTGTTGGTTTTTTTTTTGTTGTTTTGTTTTGTTTTCTGTGAATTTAGAAAGCTCGGCTTAAAATATACACTGCTGCAAATATGCTTTCTCTTTAAAAATGTTTCCAATCGTTAGAGATAAGCATGTGTTTACATAACAAACTCTTGGCATGATTTATACATATCTATACATACCAAGTAAGGCTACCAGTAATCTCTAAGTGCAAGTTGCTCAATACTTTCCAAAACATGGCTGGGCCTTTCAGTTTTTATGGATGTGCCAATTTTTTTCCCATTAAGCTCCAGTATTATAGCACGAGTATCTTTTGAATGAAGGTTGGGCAGAGGTGAAAAGATGGGGGTACGGAGAACTGGGGTCAGACAAAATTTCCTACCCTACTTTCAACCATTCCATTAAGAAACTTGGACACCACTGTGTTTCTGGGGAGCTAATTCAGGAGCAAAGGTGCTCTCCCTTGATGAAACTCTGCTCAAAAAGACATTAAAAGTCTTTCAAAATGTTCATTATTCAATGGAAATTTTTTTCGAGGATTCCAGTTAAACAACCCCAGTCTGTCACATTGAGAATAAACCAGTCTGGGACTCTGCAGCTAAGGGAAATGCCTGACTTTGCTCTTTTTCCTTCATGAGGTGCTCTGGCTTTAGTCATGGGAATACAGGAACCATGGGAATACAAGGAGCAGAGAGCAGCTGACTATTCTTTTCACCAGGCAGTTTGGAGAAAAAAATATGTGGCCTGACTGAAGTGCAGATGAAGGGAAAGTAAACAACGCGTAAGGGTAAGTTTAAAGGTGGCTGGATGAAAGATGGCTTTGAGCCAATGTTGACTGTGAGGACCGAGTTAAAGTTCCACAAGTGAAATTAGTGATAATGTCAGTTTTGCAAATTTCCCATTTTCTGGGCTGAGAAATTTCCCATTCACTGAATTTGAGAACTTTAATCAGAATGGAACAGTCAAAAACTCTTGGGGGAAAAAACAAAACAAAACAAACAAAAAAAAAACCCCACATATTTCTTATGAAGAGTTTTTTCTTATTTGCGCTCTCTCTCTCTCACTCTTGCACACACACACAAAAAGCGGGTGGAGGGTGATGAGGTCCATGCTGCTGCTGTTTTAATAATGTCAATCTATGAGTGTCTCCCAAGACAAGACATGCTTTCTTCTTAAAACAGCTTCCATGTCTCTCACAAATACAAACACAGCAAGCTTCTCCAGAGCCAAATACCAGATCTGACACCAAGACCTGTGCCCTCTTGTCAATTTTTCAGAACCTGCTAAGAGTTTTCCATCATTCCAACATGGCAGGAGCCCAAAGTGCACAGGAACCTTTGGAAAGTTCCCAGTTTTATATTTCTCAGTGCTGCTTCTGTCCAAGTGCAGTATCACAGAATCACAGAACGGCCAGGGTTGGAAGGGACCTCAAGAATCATGAATCTCCAACCCCCTGCCACATGCAGGGCCATCAATCTCCCCATTTAATACTAACCAGACTGCCCAGGGCCCCATCCATCTAGTCTTGAACACCTTCAGGGACGGGACGTCCACAACCTCTCTGGGCAGCCTGTTCCAGCACCTCACCATTCTCTTAGTGAAGAACTTCCCCCTGACATGCAACCTAAATCTTCCCTCCTTCAACTTAAAACCATTTCCCCTTGTCCTGCTTTTATCTACACTTGTAAAGAGTTGACTCCCCTCCTGTTTATAGGTTTCCTTTAGGTACTGAAAGCAGTACTTCGCTTCAGATACCTTTTTTTACTCTCTTAGCTTGTTAGTTATCCTTTTAACAGAGAGGTGAATACCATTCAGAGAAGCAGCATGTATTTAGTAACACTCACCTGAGAAGTGGAAATACTATGAAGTTCAGTTTGAATCCCAGCCATCCAGACAAGCTGATGTGACCAATGCTTTCTACCTTCCTTTGAATCCATTTGCCAGATGGATATTCAGAATTGCTTATATCTGATCTTGCCTTTATATGGCAAACTTATTGGTGGTGTTAAAAGACTATGGGAAGATGAAAGCACTCACAGAAGCCAGTGAGTTGAGTCCCAAGCCACTGATAGTAAAGTGATATTTTATCACTCTCAGCTGCATAATTTTCATTTTATCTCCAAAAATATCAATATCTTAATAACCTTGCAGAATGAAACACTAAGTTTCTGGCAGTCTGCTATGATATTCAGTATCACCATGGTCTGGCAATAAGCTTCCTGAAAGTAATTCCAAATTATGGACATCCTGTTCTCATGAAAGAAATATAAGCATTTAATAAAGAAGCTCATAGCTATTGCCATGGTTTCATTGCACTATTTGAAAAATTTCTCTATGATTATGGGTTTTGTAACACTTCAAGTGGTCTCAGGCTATGGGAATCTCACTGTTATGTTTCATTTTGGAAGCGTTGCTCTCTCCAATAATCTTTGTATGGTGAAGCGCAGGTAAACCTGAGTGGCAAAAGAAGCCAAATCAGTGAGATTTTTTCTGGGCCTTTCTTCTTCCAAGAGAAAACAAAACATGTTCCAAGGAATCTTCATAATACACTGTAAGCTGTTATGATGTTCACATAATTTTTGTACTAGTTCTCATAGAGAGAGTATCAGTATAGTACAGAATCATAAGACAGATTGAGTTTGAAGGAGATTTAGTCAAAGAGTACTTGCTGACTCATGGATCAATTATCTTATGTTTTGTGTAGACATTCATGATATATACAAACCAGTGCAATAATTTCATAATAATTGGTGGCAAAAACATCCTTTACATATTATCAGAAACAAATGGCAAACGGCTAACTATTTGATGCTTACATTCATTGGGTAAGTTTGGGTTTGGAGATTTATGTCATTTACTACTTAAAAATTCTCTCTCTGCCTACTGGAGGCTCTGTATCTGCAAATCAAAGTATTTGAAGATTCATGTATTTGAGGTAAAAGATGCATTCTGACATGCTTTGGAAATTCTTCAATTCAGTAACAAGTTCAGAGCTCAGCTGAACAGAAGTTCAATCAGGCAAGAAATGTCTTTGTATTTCTTAGCAGTTCAAGTTTTGCTTGCTTCCCCAGAATTATTTTATTTGCTTCCTATTAGGATAATGGTTTTATGAAATTAGGGATTTGTTCATCTAGCACTGTACATGCTATTAGTGTGAGCAGGCTGGGGTTTCCGGGTCTCTGGAACCAATGAAAAGAAACATCTATTTGATAAAACTATCATGGAATCATAGAATCACAAGGTTGGAAATGACCTACAAGATCATCTAGTTCAACTGTCCTCCCATTACCACTGCTACCACAAGCACTAAACCAGATCTCGCAGCTCCTCATCAAGACACCTCTTGAACACTGCCGGGGACGGCGACTCCACCACCTCCCTGGGCAGGCTGTTCCAGTGCCTGACCACTCTCTGAGAGAAAAAGTTTTCCCTTATGTCTAACCTAAACCTCCTCTGGTACAACTTGCAGCCATTTTCTTGGGTCCTGTTTGATGCCTGGAAGAAGAGGTCAAAACCCTCCTCATCACAACCTCCCTTCAGGATATTGTAGAGTGCAATGAGGTCTCCCCTGAGCCTCCTCTTCTCCAAACTGAAAGCATCCTCTTCTCCAGACTAAAGTAAAGTACTGGAATAAGCTTACTGAAGAGCCTGTATCAATGACATCCACTTACTTTCATTTTGCTTTTCCTAATCAGTGTTCTTAAACTTTAAGTTCCAAGGGCACTTCAAGAAATTGAGTAGGAAAGGGAAGAGGTGGACTGTGTCTATCTATGAGTAACAGCATTAACCCAAAAGTGTACATCTCCCTGGCCTGGTCCTCTGCTCCAGAAATTGAGATTCTCTTGATAGAGGTCTAGGAAAATGCATTTCTGCTACGTAGCCTGCACTCAGGCTTTCTGTCCTGTACTTTCTGTCCTGTACTCAGAACAGAAGAAGTATTGAGGCGTTAAACTAGAGTCTGAGAAGATACTGTGTGATTGACCTTAAGAATATAACAGATGAAAGTACTGGGATCCGGATGGAAACACAAGGGTATGAACTGAAACAAATGAAGCATCCAACCATTTGATGATTAAGATGTGTTTGTAAAATTGCCTGTGTTAGTAGTACATCAGCTACCAGAAGGATGCTCTTCTATGTTTCAATTGTTGTTCAGTCTTTAAGGCAGTCCTTGTGTTAATTGAGGTAACAAGGCAAAAAAAAATTCCTACTCTGCCAGAGTAAGAAATGAATTCTTCATTTAGATTAGCATTACAGGAGCACAGGAGCATCATGGCCAGAAATAAAAGGAAAGAGCTCATAACTGTGATTTTTGACATGGTGTATAAGGAAGGTCTGGTATCTTGCACTATATCTCCACCTTTCACTGTGCGTTCATAATGAAGAAAGGGTAGAAGTTGATGAGAATGTGACAGCAAGCAGAAGTGTGGAGAGGACTGCTAAAAGCAGCAACACATTCTAGATTATGTAGGTGGAAAGGCAGCCTTTAAGCCCTCCATCATCATCACAAAGCCAGAATAACCAAAGTGTATTTTATCCAGGGAATACATTCTGTCCTCTTTAAGGAATATGACATAACCTCAATGTCAGGCCCTACAAATCAGAAAAATGCAGTGTGGATCTCTGCAGATACTATACCAATGTATTAAAATCCACAGTACTCAAACTTGGCAGCACAGACACATAAAAATATCAAAAAAAAAAAAAAAAAGATGTTTAAAAGCAAACATACTCTAGCAAAACTGAAACCGGATTTAAAAATAAATAAATAAATGAATGAATAAATGAATAAATAAATAAATAAATAAAGGAAATGTGGCTACAGAAACACACTGAATGCAAAGGTCCTGTTCACCTGGGAGTTGCATTGCAAAATATTCCATAAAACTCTGTAACTTGAGAAAGAGGTAAGAGTTCAATGCTCTCATTGCTAAGCACTGGCTTTTTTAAAAAAACATAATAGTTTTAAATTTTCATTAGGATTCGAACATTGAGACCATACTTATGATACTCAAATATTGTTATCTCTGTTAGATGGTAATCTCCTAAAACCCTGTTAACAAAAGGTCAGAAAGTCCTCTTCCAGAAGGCAAACCACTCAGACACAGGTCCTGCCACAATTGCCCTGTGAAGGAGCTTCTCTCTCCCTTAACTTCTGCTCAAACTCCATTAAATTTGTAATGACTTCTAAGATTTCACTCTGAAGTAGCAAGGACAGGGGCCTTATCAGAGTGATCAGAAATGTTATTTGTTTTATGGTCTTAATTCTGCAACTTTATTAGAGGTGTTTTCCTTTCTACTCTAGGAAAATTTGTATTTAATTAAAATCTGTGGCTGGGTAGGGCTCTTTACTCAAGTTAAAATGATTTGCCTGTGGGGAATTTATGTAAATCTTTGGAAATTAATATCAAAAGCTTGGGAAATTCGCTCTCATAGAAAATATTTTAAACAAACACACAAACAAAACTAGGCCAAACACATCTAAAGACAGAAAAGCATACATTCAATGAAACAAATCTGTTCCTTTGAGCCAAATCTTTGGCTTGTGAGAACTGGAAAAATTTCCAAGTCTTCTGCGTGTAATAATTTATACTAGTCAGTTGTCAATTTTCAAAATATGAATATCCTAAGCCATATATTACATTTTGAATAATAGTTAATTAACACATCCCAGTCCCAAAACCAGAGTTTTACTGAAAAACCTGAAGAAAATTTGCCACTTTCTAGGCTAGATTAGTCAAAATGTAATTAATGTGATGTTTCATGGCACATTGAGTAGAACATTCATAAAACCAACAGAGCAGGTCTTTTGTTTTATATAGGAGTCAGGGAAATATGTTATGGAAATAATGCAGATCAGGAAATAAAATTATGTGCACCATTCAGCTCTGCCAATGTATCATTTTCAAAGGTCAAAAGCCTTATTTAATATGAATATTCTCCTCAGCCTCATTTCTCTCATTATTTTTTAGTACATACTGTCCCCAGCATTTCTTTTTCTAAATGGACCTCCCTATACTTCATTTCATCCTCCACTGATCTACATCTGCACATCTTCCTAGAGATCTGTACTTCTCCTCTAATTTGTTTCTTTTTTCCTTCATATTTCTTCTTTCTACTTATTTGCATGTTATTCTTTTCCTTTTTGACTTTCAGTCTATATTGTCCAAAACAAAAAATGGGAAAAAACTGTAAATCCACATTTTCATCAGTGAGAAATGATTGCCTCTGGTTGAAAATGTGCTATAACTTACCACAGAAGTAAGACAGGCTGGATGTATTATAAAAACAAACAAACAAACAAACAAACAAAATAAAACCATCCTATTTTTTGGTGTTAGCACATTAAACATGTCTAAATATAGTTGGAATGTTTACTTATCCATACAACATAGAATTTAGTCATATTTCTGTTGTGATCTCTGAACCTGAAACGTGAGAAGAACAAGAATGCTTTCAGCAGTAAATTTCTCTGTAGTCTACATCAGAAGATCAGAACATTTTTTCATTAGTGTCTTAATCACTCTCCTCAGAGAAAATTATCCAAAGTACATTTTGAGAACCCTTTTTTTTCTTGAAGAAACAAAGGTCATCTCTTTTCTATGGATACAACTTCAGCTAGGGATTTCGATTGATTTAATGTTCCTCTATGTTATACAGAATTCATTAAGCAGATTGTAAATTAAAACATGTTATGGTTGATGAGACATCTTCATTAAGCCATCTATCACTATTTGTATTTTAGGGGACATAAATATTCTTCTGTATTTTCATTTGCTTAAATGTGAATAGTCTGTAAAATTTAGTAGAATTTCACCTGACCTTTTCTGAGTGATGTCAGAATATGAGAACCAGTATTCACTTGTGAAATTTCTGGTGTGTTTCTCTTGAAATCAGCCTCCCAGAAGTAAATAAATAAATAAATAAATAAATAAATACATACATACATACATAAATAAATAGAACAAAAATCAAGCTTGTCTTCTAATTTATTTTAAAAGTGCTGTGCCAGCCCAGGAGAGCTCAGGTGCATGCAGTGTACCTGAGTGACCAGAAGAGGTGGAGTCTGTATCCACCCCTTCCCAGACCTCATTTAAGGGCTGGCAGTGGAGGTCAGGGTATCTCATCTGGAGATTTCTTCCCATCTGAAGATTGTACTGGTGTTCTTGAGCAAGTTTTTTTCTCTATTTCCACATTTTCCACTCTATTATTCTCAAGCAGGCCTTTCCTTGTTTTAGACCAAGACCTTGCTGCTCTGTTGTCTTGTAACACTTCTTAATGAAATGATTGTTTACTTGCCTAAATTGTGCGTTACATACAAAAATATGCAAATCCATGGTACATTTTACTGGAAAGCAAGATGAGCTGATCATAATTTCTAAACTTATTCCAGGATCTCTTTTCAGTGATGTCAGATAATTTTGTAAGAAGAGTGGTAGCTCAAGCCAATTACAGGATAGCCCAGAACTACCACTGAATTCTTTCAGTCTCTGTAGCAGCTCCTCATTTTATAATTCTCAAAAGAGAATCTTATCTCCGTTGACCATGAAAAATATATAATTTATCTGTTGGACATCTGGGTGAGGCCCTTCAGAGAGTAAATATTCTTCCTCAAGATGCCTTGGTAAGTTTAGTTCTTATGTTTCCCTGAAACCTCACAGGGTGAAATGATAGCATGGAGGTGTTTAAGTTTGATGGGTGTTTAAGTTGGATGGGGCAGCCTGATTAGCAAATTATAACCCTGTCTGTGGCAGGGAGTTTGATCTGGATGGTCTCTAAAGTTCCTTCCAACCCAGGTAATTCTATGACCTCGTTGTCTCTTCCATACAATAATTTGTAAAAGCTGTGGAGGGAGTTAAGACATTTTGGAATTAACTTGTCAACACAAATTAATTGTCATTTAATATCACTAAAATAGTAATTTCCCAGAACTCCCACTCTGATCATTGCTTTTTAGTTTAATTTATGCCTCTGAAATTCTCAGCTGGAGAAAACCTTTTTTAAAACTGAAATTTGTAGTGTAAGTGACTGAGTATGACAAAAGCTTTAAGTATCTGAGAAAACAGTCTTTAACCAAAGTGCAAAGCGGCATTCTTCAAATGTGCTCACCCAAATGTAAGTAAACGTGCTCTATCTGATTTAGATGGATGCTATGATAAGAAATGTGAAGATAGGATTATTAGTAACTTCTGTATATGGTCCCTGGAGCAGCATCTCAAAATCTTGTTCTCCTTGATGGAGGAAAAAAAACCAGCTTGTTTTCTAGAAGGAACAAGTAGATGGTAGTAGTAAGTACCAAGATACATTGCAAATTTTTGCATGAGCTACTTGTACTTCTTGAACTGCTATCAAATAATATTCATAACTGTATTTCACTTCACACTTACTTGCACGTAATTAACAATAAATTACATATTTTCCCTATGTTACCTTCATACTGTGGCTACTCAACAACAACAAAGTTACCCTTTGGAGTGGGAATCCTGTTGAGACAAAGGCGCAAAGGGTAAAGGTTCATGTTAAAGTCAGTTGCATTTTGCACAGGAAGACATATTTTAAATGTAAAATTGAGACCTAGTAATTTGTCAAGAAATATAAGGGTTTCGTAGTGGTATGTTTGTGTTCTGTTTTTGTTGTTGGTTGGTTTTGTTTCGTTTATGAAAATTGCCATTCCCTTTCCTATATGTCAGTGCCACAAATGTGAATTTCATTGTTTTTGTAGTGATACAAGATATAAGACTTGGAGAATCTTTGACATCTAGGATGGATGAATTAAAGATAAGCTGACTATACTACAGTAATCTGTTCCTTTTGTTGGTATAGAATTGGCCAGTGTCAGAACAATAGTAAAACCTAAAATAATATGGAGCAAATAAAATATTCATAAAGCAGCTGTGCATTTTTAAATTGGCCATGAGGAGTTTTGAAATTCCAGTGAATACTCACATCCAGTTTTCATATGGAATCAGATTTCATTTCATCCCTGTAAATCCAGTGGTGTCATCAACCCTCCAGCTTTATCTCTTTAAATGATGGCAGGACCACATTAACAATCAGTGGGCACACTTTCTACGCATAATGAAACTTCTAGGGACTGACAAACTATATGATGTAATTAAAAAAACAATATTCCCATATAAAGGCTTTCTTTACTCTTACAAACTACCACCAGAAACATTTAGTCTGCAGAACTTTAGCTGTGTATTCTGTCTTCATGTACTATAACTGGTTAATCTATAGTCATTTGATTTTTCTTAAGGATGTACAGCACAGAATGCTATGCATGTCTTAAGACTAAGCTGAATTACAATAGACATAAATCAGTCACTTTTGAATAAGACCATATAATGCTGATGCTTTCATTTGGCATAATTACAAACACCAAGAAATTGAAGTAAGCAGCCTAAGATCTTGAGATAAGAACATAATGCTTCACAGATTGTCCTGAAATGACCTAGTACATAAGTAAAGCCATCATATTTTATCCTTACAGAGAATTTTTAGCTTGTGGAAACACCTATAAACAATTTACAAGCTTGGTATTCTGTGTGGAAGGGTTATTCTTCCTTTTTTTTTTTTTTTTTTTCTTTTGCCAGTCTTAAATTTCTGTACTAAAGTCATCTTGGCATTATTTTGAAAGTTTTTGTTCCTCTTCCCAACTATACTTCTGTCTTATTCTGCTGTCTTTTAAATAACAGAATAATACTCTCCTGCACGAAGTAGCTAAGCAATTAAAATCCCTGTGGATAGAAGCCAATAGCATTGTGTGTTTTTTCCTGCATTTGTAGGTGAGAGACTTGGAAGGTATTTATATGTGAGAGCTATAGTGATGAACATTAAGTAACTGTATCTAAAATTATAGGTGGGGAAAAAAATAAAGGTCATTCAGGCAAGTTATTAATGGCTTATTTTGACTTAAATGAAAGAAGTAAACCCACCATCCATCACAGAATATTTCCCTTACTGAAGTAAGAGATATAGTGACTCAGAGAAGCAAAACACTCCATTACTGTGGGATATTCATTTATATTTAAAAATAAATAACAAATAAATAACATTGCCACTATATAGTGTACTTTTCTGCAGAAAAAAAGAAATAGATGGCAATAAATGAATACATTATTACAGAAGAAAAATGTTTGAAGGGTAAGAAAAGAGAACAGACCAACCTATCTTTTTAAAATAGAAAATGGTTACACCTAAGAAGACAATAATAAGGAAAAAAAAACCTGAAAGTTATTAAATTTCCACTATAAGACTCCTCTCTTCAGCATGTTTTCAACAATATGTTATCCACCAGTAAAACTCTTCATACATTTAAAATAAATATTTAAATGTATTCCAAATTTAATGGAAAATGATACAGAAGATATACTAACATCGTTAAGTCCATCCCACTTGTAGAATATTTTTTTCTTTTGAAAAATTCACAGCAAAAGGAGATACACATCTGTTTTACAAATGCCAGAAACTTAGGAAGACAATGTGTTTTTTTTTAAGGAAAGTTTTGTTAACTTCTCATTGATCCTAAAGTTAGACTGATGTATGGGAACCAGTATTTTTGTTTGTTTGCTTGTTTTCTATTATTTAGTCTGTAAATATAACTTTAAAATAATTTCAAGTTCTCAAATTTTTCAGGTAAGTCTTAGTTAGTTTCATTTTCCTTTTTTTCTAATATCACGAGATATCTCTAATCAAAGCTTCCATAGCAGTTTATCAGCATTTTGCTATGTCCTTCCATGCTCGAAGTCATGTATATGAATTAAGTGTGCATCCTGACATGAGCATACATCATGCCACAGAGATCTAACCACTCCAACATTATTTTCTTCTAAAGACACTTGTATTTTTCCTGCTTTGTATTTGTGTCCTATATACATCTTAACAATTTATGTACTGCCATTGGTGGCTAAATCCTAGTGGCTATACAAATGAGTAACTTCAAATTAGAGCAAACTGAAGTGAGTACTGACCAAAAAATTATGTTTTCATATTATTAGCGCATCTTGACTTGGTGGATAACTTATTAAAATTCTAGGTATCAAAACACTTGTTACCCAGTTTACATAACTTGACCAAGATTTTCAAGTCTTATGCTCTGTTCTTCTAATCAACTCTAACTTTTGAATAAAATTAGTGTACTTAGTCCAAGCTACATGCAATGCTGAAACTTTCTCTATGTGATTTATTATTTTGTTGCAAGAGGACTTTGTAAATTTTTGTAAGCAGAAGAACTTAGTTGTGGGTAACGGAGCTGAGCTGCTTCTTGTAATCCTGGAAGAGTTGAGAGTGGCAAAAATGTCCCATTCCATTTTGAGGTTGATTTCATTTCTCTTAATAGCCATTCAGATGTTTGCAATTAAATAATTTAATTAAATAAACCTTTATTTTGTTTTTCCAAGATTTAAAATCATTGCCCTTAAATTTGTTTCATTTTAACACATATTTCCAATGAAGGACAAAGCAGTTTTGTTAAAAGGTGTATTCCATTTTACAGCTGTTCAGCTCCAGCTGAAAACGGACAGAAGGGCTCCCTCAGCCTCTGGCTTTTTAGCATATTAGCCATAAAAGCATCACAGAATACTGTGTTGTGAACATAATGAAAACACATTGTTTTAACAAAGAGCAGAGTCCTGTTTTCAAAAGCCTATAACTCAGGCAAATCAAAACAATTTTTCACTCAATTTCAGCTTTTAACTTCTCTCTAGTGCAGTGGTATAGATGTTCCAAACAACACTGCTTTTTTTTTTTTTTATGATGACAAATGTTTGTCTATTTTCCCATGCTTGCACTCTAAATTTCTGATTGAAAGAATAAAAAATTATTTTTGGGGTAGGAACCAAGCAAGGAATATTCCAGCCATAATCTTTTTTTTTCCAAGTTTGAGAGCAACTGGATAAAAGGGGAAATCATTATGCATTAGTTGACAGTTTAATCAAATGACAGTCTGGTATAACGCAGTGAGATTGCCTAAAGAATGTACTCACTGGAGGGTGGAGGGGAACAAGAGGATAAGTATGTTTTTTTGTCTAAGTAAAATTGTAATGTAGGGTTAAAGTTAGAAAAATTCTGATAGAGAGTTATCCATGTTGTAGGCATCCACAAAAACAATCCCTAAAATTTTAGTATTTGCTTATTCAGCATTTTCGTGCAGGTATTGATTTAGAATGTATAAGAACACTAAATTTCTACATTAGTTCTTGTGAAAACCACAGCAAAGTAAAATGAATTTGATGCCTATGCAGAAGTGTTTTATTTTCAAATATATATTTGAAAGATTTAAAGAGGAGGTGAATGTAGGGAAAGAATGGCTCAGGAATTGTTTTAGACTTCGTGGTTTTAAACTTCCATTCCAATATAGAGACTTTGTGCCAGTATTTTCCTTATATTGCATTCTTATATGACCAGCAACAAAGTCTACATCAAACTCCAGAGACTTTATTTTTAAAAGGCAAGTCAATAATTTCCATTCAGAAAGCATGAACGTATTTATTGTGGCATACACCCATACCTTTAGTGGGCCTACATTTATTCTGAAGTGCTGTGAACTTAATGTTTGAGTTGATGTTCAAGATTGTAAGAAAACAGACTCCAGAAAGAGACCCCAGAAACAAGCAATGGTAGTAACAAAACCCCATTAGATGAGCCTTGCATGCTGTCAGATAATGTATTTTCAATGCTTTTAGTCATCAATTCATGCTGTGCTGTAATATAGCACTCAGAGACTATATTGTGCCCAAACAGTGACTAATGGAATATTTCTGCTCCAAATTCAGACTAGGTTTAGGTTGGTATGTTGTGAGCTTGCTCACACCAATGCTGAATTTATCCTCCTATGGCGTCAGAACCTATGGCTGGTATTACCAGCTTTGTGTCTTCTCTACTCACTGTGAATACTCTCGTAGAGAAGAACTTTGTTTAGAATCAATTAAGGCTGAGTAAGTATGACATCCGTGCAGAGAAAACTCTAAGGAAGAAAATGTCAGATTACAGAACTCCTCCTTTAAGAAAGGCACCTCAGTGCCCACACAACACATTTCCACTGACATGAGTATACTTCACACCTCCCCACAGAACTTCCTTCTGCTTCCCAAATATGAGGGATCCCGTCCAGCTCATTAATTTCACACTATAGAATGCCACATGCTATAAGCCAAGCTCAACGCTGATTATTTCATAAAGTTTAAGGTCAAGATGATGTGACTGTGTGAGGTTTTTGAAATAAAGAAGATATGGGGGTGTTTGAATTTTATTTATGCTTCAAATTTGTAGTTCAGAGCTGTCCAACTGACAGCAACTCTTTTTAAATAGAATAGCATGCAGTATCTATTTCTAAATCTGTATTTCAGACTGCCGGTTTGGAAGTTTCTTCAGTCATATAACAGGTAAGGTGGTAACAGAGCAGTTGTTCCAAAGATTAAATGAGAATAGTTGTTAGTAACTCAGTTGTTGTAACTGAGAAGTGTTGTTAGGTTAAGAATATGAATTAAAATGCGTTAGATTGTTGTGGTTCAACGTGGCAAGTAGTTAAGTACCATGCAGCCAGTGGAATGAGGGACAGCATGGGCAGAAAAATTGGAATTTGTAGGCTAAGAACTTCTTACTAAAACAGAAAAGGAAGAGAGAAATAGTAGTACTGGTAATAATATTACATGAATATATATATTTATGAAACAAGTGATGCACAGCACATTTGCTCAACGCTGATGCCCAGCCAGTCCTCAAGCAATGGCTACCTCTCTCTGGTCAACTCTCGACAATTTTATAGTTTTTTTTCATGTTATGGCATATCCTCTTGGCCCATTTGGGTCAGCTGTCCTGGTTCTGTCCCCTGAAATGCTGATAAATTGAAATATCACTGTCTCTGTGCAGCGCCATTCAGCAGTAAGTGAAAAAACTAGTAAGGCAATTGATTCATGTGTCTTTCATAGACTACCATTTACCTACTCCTTTTGTTTTTCTTGTCACCTACTGTCTGTATATGAAGCAATCCAGAATACAGTCTTTATAAGGGCACTTGCCTAGAGAAGTAAGTTCACATTAATGTTGAATGAAAATGTAAACTTAATGAGAAATGAAGTAAGCAGTAATGAAACTTTAATCATGCAGTCACCTGAAAATTGGTTCCTTAGGCTGAGATTAAGGAAGCAATTTAGGATCTGGATGCAAAGAGGCAAGTTTATATGAATGCTCACTTTTGTAACCCCCCCCACCCACCCACCCACCCCATCAAATATCTAAATTGCTTTGGAATTCTGGTTTAATCTTTCTTTTTCTTCAGGTTTTGAATGGTATCTTTGATAGAGGCAAAGGAGAAGTGCTACTTATATCAGTTTTAAAGGAATTCTTATGCTTGTTTGCTGTACAACTAACAGATCAGAGAGCAATTCCTGTGTTACTTTGAAGTGTACCTAATTTAAATATAAGCTGGCAGTTTTTAAAGTGCAGGTGTTCCAGTCCAACTCCTACCAAATCAGAAGTGCCTGGAAGACAGGAAAGTTGTGAAAGCATGGTCCAGAAGGCACCTACAATAGCTTGAGTAATCCTTAGTAGCAGGAAAGTTTTGAATTGCAGAGAAAATTAGAATTTTCTTTTTTGCTTTTGCACTTGGAGTGATGTTAGTTAAACTCAAAAAAATGGAGACAAGCCTAATTTACCAACAGTCTTTAAATCCCATGGATTGAAGAATAGTTGGTTATAGGTGAATTAAGAGAGTGTGGTAACAGAAATACAGAGGAATTGTGCAATAAATGTTAGATTTGAGGAAAAAGAATAGGGAAAACAGCATAATGAGGGGACAATGAAAAGCATAAATGCACCTTTCCCATTCCTGGAAACTGTTGTGATACCTTCCTGTAGGAGAAGATGGGAAAGAGGACCTATTTATCATTCATTTTTCCATCTAGGCACAATCTTGTGATCCTTTTAAGTATCCTTGATCACATCGTAGAGTATTTTATTCTCAGAAAACTGTCATCTTTCAGAGAATCATAGAACTAATTTGGGAAAAGCAAATGTCCTTGTAACTGAATATTTTAATGCTTAAGATACATTTGAATCACACTATTAAAAACAAATGTAACTGAACTTGAAACATAGTAAGTAGAGTTGAAAAGATGTTTTGAGAAGAAACTGCATTCAAAAGTTGTTGAGAAGCAACATCTTCTGAAAATGTATTTTCAGATATTTTCATATACATATATTTAAAATATGCTCATCTTTCATAAGAGCGTAAGTAACTAAATAGCAGTTCTTTTTTAGAGTTTTTGTAGTTCCAGGGTCTGCTTGGATTGGAATGAATACAGATTAAAGAATTGAGAGATTTTCCAGTGGAAACCTCTCTAAAACCTCAGTCAAGCTAATGTGCTATCCAAAGGTATCCTGTTTAAAGAGAAGGACCAGGATAAATAAGGCCCTTTCTCTCTGCTTTCTTTGTGAGACCACAGTTTAGGGGTTTGGGCACTAAGGTAAACCTGTGACTTTGCTGCTGTACTGGAGCTCTGGGACTTGTGTAGTCATCAGAGGGTTTGTTCTGTACCTAGTTGCAGTAACTAGTGTTATGCAAGTAGGATTATGCACTATAGTGCATATATATATTTAAAAACGTTCTTGCAAAGTGGAGTCACTTTGCAATGAGAGCAGACAACACTAAGTTAGGAGGAAGCGTTGATCAGCATGGGGGTAGGAAGGCCCTGCAGAGGGATCTGGACAGGCTGGATTGCTGGACTGAGACCAATGGGATGAAGTTCAACAAGACCAAGCACTGGGTTCCGCATGTTAGCCACAACTCCAGGCAGTTCTACTGGCTTGGGGCAGAGTGGCCCAACAGACTTCAGGTTGTGAGTCAACACTCATCTGAACACAAGCCAGCAGTGTGCCCGGGTGGCCAAGTGGGATGACGGCATCCTGACTTGTATCAGAATATCACCAGAGGGAGCAGGGAGGTAATTATCCCTCTGTACTCAGCATTGGCGAGTGCCTCAATTTTTGGGCCCCTCACTACAACAAAGACTTTGAGGCCCTGGTACATATCCAGAGAAGGGCAACAAAGCTGGTGACGGGTCTGGAGCACAACTCTTAGGAGGAGCAGCTGGGGAAATTAGAATTTTTCAGGCTGGAGAAGAGGATACTCAGAGGAAACCTTATTACTCCCTACAACAACCTTAAAAGAGGTTGTGGTGAGGTGGGGGTCAGCCTCTTCTCCTGCATAACTAGCAAAAGGATTGTATAGAACTACCTCAAGTTGTGCAAGGTGAGGCTCAGGTTGGATCTTCGGAAAAACTTTTTCTCTGAAGGAGTGATCAGGTGCTGGAATGGCCTGCCCAGCGAGGTGGTAGAGTCAGTGTCCCTGGAGGTATTCAAGAAGTTTTGATGTTGTAGTAAGGGATGTGGTTTAGTGAGGAAACATTCGTGGTTGGACTGGATGAGGACCAGAAGCAGATATCCATGTGCATTTAGCTTTATCATTATGCATAGGAATTTTGGAATCACAAAAGTTGGGCAGGACCTCCAGAGGCTAATCAGTCCCACCTCCTGTTACAAATGGGGATAAATAGAACAGGTTGCTCAGGCCTTGTCTGGTTGACCTTTGATTATCTGTGAAGATGGGGAGTCTGCAAAGTCTCTGAGAAATATATTCCAGTTTGACCACCTTCATGGTAATAATTATTTTCCTTTTATTGAAGCAGAATTTCCCTTTCTCTGACCTGGCAAAAGTTCTCACTTAGGACAGTGGAAAGGTCTTTCCTGAGCTTTCTCTTCTGAAGATCGAACAAGCCAGAATCTGCCAACCTCTCCTTGTATATCTCATGCTCCAGCACCCTAATCATGCTGTCAGTCCTCTGCTGGAATGCTCCAGCAGACTGATGTACTTGCTAGCTTGGACAGGTTTATTATCTAGGATGTGGAACTGTATGGAAAAAAACAGTTGCAGAAAGATACATCCAAATATCAGTGTGTTACTGGAAAAATGTCTTCAAGTGATGCCAGCTCAAGGATCTCTCCAGTAAATGTCATTGTCTTATTTCTCCGACAGACCCAGCCAGAGATGAATCCATATTCTCAGTGGTGTTAAATTAATCTGCTTTCATCTGTTCAGACTGTTTAATTTTTTTTCTTTTGTTTTAAGAAATCAAATTATTATCAGTTTCGCGAACTGAGCAGTTTGCAGGCATTGCAGGAGAATTAGGACCAAGCTCAGTCTCAGAAACTCCTGAGGAAAATAATACGTCAGTGCTGCCCTTAGTGCCACAGTGAGTTTACTCCAAGGCAGTGCTCCCAGACATCAGGAGAAAAAACATGTGAGGGACAGTCTCAGGCATGGTTTATGAAAATCTGAGGATACTGTGAAGGATAAATTATAAATTAAGGCAGAGTTTTATTTTAAAATGGTCGGTAGTTTTGTTTCAAAAACTTTCATGCCTTTATTGCAATAAATCTCTACAGATTTTATTTTAAAATATTATTCAGCAGAAGAAGCCAAATATTGCTTGCCCTGCAAGGAATATTTCTTCCTTAAAGAAGCTTTGAATGAAAGAAGAATGAGATCTGTTTAGCATTTACCCTTTCACTACCCAATTTTTCCACATAAATTTCTGCATATGAAATATAATCCTAAGATTTATCCCTTTGTCAATCCCAAACTGGTTCCTGCTAAGTCTTCACTCTTTAGTTTCAGACTAGGGATGCAAAAGATTGATACCTATAAGAAAAAAGAAAGGAAATTAGTATTCTGCTTTGTTTTCAAAGAAGCACCTGCAGTAGTTCATAAACCACTGTCTTGTCCCACTTCTTCATCCTGAGACATTAACACAGAACAGACTCTTGTCTCAACAAGACAAATGCACTGGTTGGTCATCTTCTTGTATTTTATATACTGCAGGAACTGCTCTCTTTAGTAAACAGTTTTTAATAGGTGAAATGTTAAGAAATACTGCAACTTTTCCAACCTCTGAAATTTCTGAAGATTTCATTTTTTTTTATTTTTTTTCCACCATTAAAATTATCCGCTGTGGAATATTTGATACATGGTTGATTTTCCTTTGCTACCAAACTTTCCATGATTTTTCAGGTGCCTCATCCAACCTCTGCATTTAAAATGGCTCTTAACTTTTGGATGTCTTGTATGAAAATTATGTACTTGAATGACCTAAGACTCCAAATAATTAGTTCAGCCCTTTTTGAAAGTCTCATTGCATGCTAGCTACTGAGTCTCTGGTGGCAAGCGAATGGCTGTGCTGTAGGCAATGTCAGCAGGTTGGCAACTAATCTGCGCATTCCTTATTTTGAGGGTAGCAGCACATCCCCACTCAGCAGAAGATTATGTAAATTATTCCCTGTTTCTTGCAGTATGCTCAGACAGTGTAGTGCTATAAGCAGTTGATTCTTCTTGACAATCAGGTGTTTATTTGCTTCTTGCTTCCTGAATTCTTCATGCATCCTTTTAGTCTAAAATATTAAAACAGATTAATATTTAAAGATATTCAACTTTAAAGTAAGATCATATGTAGCTATAATGTAGAAAGGAAATCATTCTTCTTCAGAAATCATTTTGAGTACACTGTTTCTTTCCAGTGATTAACCACTGAAAATGGTTTGTACAAAGCAAGGCTTTCCAGTCTGAAAAAGATGAGTCTGTTTAGGCGTCTACACAGTCTTTGGAGAGTCCTTCACTCACAATTGCCACTCAGAGGCATTCAGAGCACAGCCAGACTACAATGGCAGCACTGTTCACGGTGTCAATAGCAGTAAGCAGTTAAGATTTCTATGTGCAGAACTGAAAATAACGTCCATAACTGAAACTTTAGAGGAATGTAGAGAATAGACTTGGAAATGGCATGAAATAATGTTGCTCAAGAGCAAACCAGCTAAATGATGTGTGCTTAAGTCTATTCTTGGCATTTTCCAGAGGTGCCTGATCTCAGGTTTTGCCTTTTATGTGAGGGAAAGCTTGAAGTTACTTCTCTATTTCCAGTGGAGTTACCTCTGTTATGCAGAAGGTTATGATCCTGGAATATGCTCTGGAATTTTAGAAATAGTGAGGAATATAGACAATAAAATTTGTCTATATTGGATATTACACCTTCATTCCCCAAGATGGTATTAAGATGCATTTTTCAAGAAACTTACGTATTGCTGGATATGGTGACACATCCTTCATCCATTTTCCCTTCATCATAGCCATCAAATGATGTATTCTGTGCACTCAACAGCTCCATCAATTCTCTTTCTCTAGTTTTCAATATATTAACAGGCTTTTTTTTTTCTCACATGAACATAGTGCACTATTTAGAATAACTTTTAAATATTATATAAACAGATTTTTTCCTGTTTGTCTTGTTCATAATGGTAATAATGTTACAAAAATATATATAATAGTAGTACACTTATGTCTGTATGATTTTATTTATATCTACTATTGTTCAATTTATTTATATACACAGACAGATTATGGTTCAAAACACAGGACAAATAAAGGATGTCTCAATACTGTAGAGCCCTTTCAGATGTAGCTTTCCTCAGAAAGAAGGAGAGGCCATGCTCTAAACCAAAGGCATTAAAATCTGGAATATATGTTTTTGGATAAAGAATTGGAAAGAACAGTAGTGAAAAAGGACGAACAACGTATTCCATGTTGTTTTGTTTTTTTTTTTCCTGAGATCTGCTTTCTTGGAGAGGCAGACTCCTTCTGTGTTTAGCTCTGACACGGAAGAAGCACACTGCCAGCCCTTCCAAGTGCTGTCTATGGAGCATGATGGAGCAGATGGCTTTTCCAGGCTGAAGCCAGGGGCCTTTCCTGTAACCCTCTTGGCCAAGTCAAACTCCCAGCACATACACACCTGCTGTAGGTGTGCCGATGATGGACTTTTCTAAGCCTGTAGCAGAAAAGATGACAGAGCTGAGAGAAACCTTAGAAATTCTAGACTGGATTTGGTCACTGTCACTACTTAGATCATCTTCTAACAGTAACTTTTAAAAAAATATAGGCACATTAAGTATTTTTCTTACTGGATTTGATTTGATGGTTATAAGACTGTGGAAATGTTTCTGAGGCAATAAAAACTAAGGGAATCAATGTTGACACATAATATTAGTCCTTCTCCTAAGAAAGTCATGTGTAACATCCATGCTATTATTGACACAGTTTTTTAAAGTTTGACTAGAATGGTGAGTGAAAACTATTTGTTCACTCCAGGTAGAACTGGGACTTTTTTTTTGTTTTGTTCTGGTTTTTTATTTATCTTTTTTAACAGGTGTGCCTATTTAAATATATATACCACGCCCTTCATAGCAAGGGCAAGCCTTGCTGGTTAATCATCCTCATGGTTTAGTAATAATGATGCTTGTTTCAAAGAACTTGAGGTTTTCTAGATTGTTCAGATTGATTTATGAGTGTCATAGTACCTGAAATATATACTGGACTCTATCACTACCAGTGGGCAACAATTAATATCAGCTCAATAATGTCACTGTGAGATATTTCATTTAAAGTGGTTTCAACTATGAATTTCCCACCTAGATAGAAACTAGCATAACTAGCATAGAAGCTAGCATAACTTCCATCCAAATTTGTGTACAAGAAATGGGCAGAGTCATTTTTACTATAATATCACTCTGAAGAATGGCAGCATTAGTTTTTGAGATGAAAAATACAATGTAAGAATTCCTGCATCTTAACATGCTACTGGTGTTACTTTCTGATAGTTCTGTATATACTCTTCACAGGTTCTTCTGTATATGTCCTTTTAGCCTCAAACATCAGAACAATAATTACTGGCTCAGTGTATTGCTAGAGAGATATAGAAATGTCAGGGAAGTTGTACCTATTAGTATTTGTGTATCTGGTATGTTGCACGTACCCTGGTTGTGCATGTAGATATGGATACATACACAACTGTTCTGTTCCTTAACCACAACCTGGTATTGACATCTTTTGCAAATTCTTACTTTTACCATGAGACTTATATGGTTTTCATTAAGCACGTGAATGCAATCTCTTAAGTGCTTAAATGCCAGTCTTTGAATGTATATTTTGCTACATCAGTGGTAGTATATTCATTTTATAAATGAAAATTTTTAATACAAAATATTTTCAATGAAGAAAATAATTATTACAGTATTCCACTTTGATACTCACTTAAAATATAATTTTCTGATTCAGAAAGAATATATAATTCACCTTTTAATAAAGGTGAAGTAACTACTATGTTGAACAGCTATTTCTGACAATAGAGAAGTCACTTAGACAATTTTATTTTTCAATATCGTTTATATATGGGAACAATACTACAGAGCACAGAATGTGGGCTAGGGAAAGCAAACACATGCCCAATTTGTAAACTTTTAATATGCTTGTTTTGACATAAAAATAATCCTGTAATTAGTTACCAGGAATTTTGGTACAGTAAGATGAAGTCTAATTTTATACAATAAGATGAACTGAAAACTGTTACTTTAGCTGAGACACAGACAAGACTGCCAGGGCCAATAACATGAATGGGAATGTTCCTACATATTTAAATGCCTTTACATCAGAGATAACAACATGAAATTGAGAATGAAGATTCCCAACCCTGTACAAGACAACATTATATGACTAAGCAAGAGAGTCACCTTTCCTTTCTTGAGTCTCTAAGGTTGCTATGTAAATATAAACAAACTCTTGAAAAATAAACATGATAGAACAGTGGAGTAAGGTTTTATTCTTATAAAATTGATGATTTTTTAATAATGCAACTGAAGGAGAGAAAGAAATTCTAAAACGCAGCAAAATTCTAGATCCAGAAAAGTATTGTAGAATAAAATGCACTTGATTTCAGTTTTACTGGATCTAGACTAAAGGTCCCTTCTGTAATGAATGATAGTCATCCCCACATGACTGCTAATGTAAATAAGATACCAAATACAGTAGGCTTGCAAAATTAGATCCAAATCATAACAATCTATGGTGGGGCTGTGCACACATAAATTACTTTTAAATGTTTAAAGTGTTTCTAGCAACTCAGTAAAAGAGGGGATATCAGAAGGGAAACTGCAGCCTCCATGAGAATATTTGGTGTAGGACAGTCAAATACCTATGTATTTGTATAAAAGTTCAAAGATTTTTCTGCCAAAGTCATTACAGACAGTTATAGTTTTTAATTCTTCTTCTTTCTTTCTTAATTTAGGTCATCAGCACAATGTTGCAAAGCTAAATTGTCCTTTTGACAATATAGACATGGTCTGATCACATCATTTTCCCTCTTGTCAAAAAAATTTGGGATCCTCATACAATTTTTAGGAACCAAAAAAGACCTTGAAGATTTTTCTTATTTTGTCTTCTTTTAATACGCTCTTTGAAGATGTTACATACCTAAGGTCACTTCAAGTCTATGTTGTCCTTTATATGCAGGGATATGCTTAAAAATAAAAATAAAAATAGTCCATTTCTTCTCCAAAACAAGTCTGACTCCTGTTTCTGCAATGTACTATACAAACCTTTTACAAGCCTTTATTTTCCCATAAAATCTCAGGCAAATTTTCTGAGATGTTTTTATTGTTTCTTTCCTAATCCACTGAATTATTATCATTGCTACTGTATTTCTCTCTCTTCTTATTGCTTTCTTTTATACAGATTTTTTGGTATATACCTGTGTTCCCTAAAATGGCTTTCAAATTAATAACGTGGGTATAAGCTCTGGAACTAATAAGTCTGGTAGCCATTTACCTTATCAGGTAATGGACTGACTGACAGAGAGGGACTAGATTTTCTCAGAGGAGGCCACATCATTCTTTATAACAAGGTCTTTAGCTCTATCATGCCTGTCTAGTTTGTGGTGTTCTGTTTCAAAATGGATAGCTTTTTTCTTGCTTGTTATTTGGTTGGGGAGAAGAGAATGTCTTGTACTAGTTTAATCAAGGAAGATTATTACATAACATCTGCCAGATTGACTTGTACCATATGGGCCCTGGGCCATCTCCTGTAAGAGAACTTACAGAGATATCTCAAAATGTCTGTGAAAATATAGCATATTTTTAGAATTGTAGAATATCCTCCTACACTGCCAAATGAACCTGTCAAAAGAGCATCTTGATCTGTTCAGCTTCTACAGTTCATGCTTGTTTGCAGTAATGATATTTATTGACCAGAAGTGGGTGGAAGAGGTTCTTGGTATCCGGTTTTGCAGATGTGGCATTAACAGTACAGGAAACTTATATATGAAAGTTTTCTAAAAGTCTGAAGCACTCTCTTTTTTTTCTTCTATGTGAGAAGATGAAAGATTGAAATAAAATTAAATTAAAAAAAAAAACAAAAACTGATGAGTAAAAAAAGGAAAAGAAAAAAAAAAAAAAAAAAAAAAGGAAAACATACACAGGTCTAGTATCTGTGACTATAATCCAAATGCAAAGTTAACATGTACCTGATCCCATTCACACTCTTGCCCTATTCATGAAAACCCTTGATTTTCAGTAGCAGCAAGTAGTGAAATTTTGAAATCATAATGCTTATACTGGGGGTGGCAAAATATCTTCTCATGAGCTGTGTGGGGCTACCAGAGCTGATGGCAGGAGAATGGGAGAAACAGCCAGTGGGAGAACTACTTTTGTCTGGGCTAAGAGGACTTGAAGGTTGCCAAAGGGAGCTGGAAGGAGAACCGTTTAGAAGCATGGGAAACCATCTAGTGGCTCAATATGTGTCATTTTCTCTGTATGTACTTTATTTGCTTGCTGTCTTTGAAAAAATAGACTACTTGCTTTGGTAGGAAAAGAATCTGCTATTGCTAAATAGGCAGATATTTCAGACAGTCTTTAAGAGGAAAGTTATCCAATAATTGACTGTTAAAGTCATAAGCAGTGGGTTATGAATTCCTAGACAGTGTTGTGTAACAAGTGAAGCCTAATTACATAGGTCACTCTGAAATTAATGCCTTCAATCTATTTCTACAGACACTACCAACAACTACAAAGAGCACAGTAACACTATTTTAATAGAGCAGATTCTCAGCCACAAAACACTATTTTTCAACATAGTCATCACCATTAACTGTGTATTTTTGTCAGTAATGAGTAAGAGCCTACATGCCAAGCTCATAAACATCTGCACCAATGGCTGTAACCCACCGTTTCACAACTGCTATCAGGACAATGTTGCTTGGAAAATGTTAAACATGGATTCTATCTTTCTTTTTCTCATTTATTAAAGAGGGTACACTCTCCTTTGCCTGTTTCTTCTGACCAGTGTACATAAAGAATCCCTTCTTGTTATTTTTCACATCTCTTGCCAAGCTCAGTTCCAGCTGCTCATTGGCTTTCCTGATCCTATCTCTGCATGTCTGGATGGTGTCTCTGCATTCTTCCTAGGCCACACACCCCTGCTTCCACTCCCTATACTTCTTATACCTCAACTTGACCAGCAGGTCCTTGCACAGTCACACCAGTTTCCTGAGGAAGGGAAGGACAAAAAGTAGAAAGGAAAGGAAAGAGGAAAAAAGGAAAAGAAGGCAAAAAGGAAAAAGAGTTCCACAAATTGTGCTAAAAAGACTGCTGTGGTCTAGAGACTAACAGTAACATGAGTCCTTTTTATTAAGAAAGTTGTCAATGGAACAGCACACTGTTTAAATGAATGTACTTGCACCTTTCCATAGAGAGCATTAATCAGACCTGGGAGAGTGCCTCACATGTTATAAAAGAGGCTATTCCAGTGGCCCACAAAAATTTGTCCTATGCTGAAGAAAGTACCTGTTATAGAAGTTATCAGGCTGTTATCAGCTATCTATCAACTCTGGAAACATATGTACATTTGGACTTGATCTTTAAAGAGATTGCGGCAGGCTCAGATAATTGTTAGCATCTGTATGGGAGCTGCTGAATCACAGCCTGAACCTTTGATTAGTTATCTGAGGCAAGCAGTATGTCAGCCCTGGGAGCACAGGTGAAAGCAATTCACCTGTGCTGCAGGAAGGGGTGGAGCCAGGCTCCACCTCTCCAGACCCATTTAAGTGCTGACTGCCAGGGAGGAAGGATCTCTTCTGAGAGATCCACTCCTTTGGAGCCCTTTGCAGTGAGCCCTCTGCACGGGTAAGCGTTTCTCCTATTTTCTCTTTGTTCCCCTTGTGCCTAACTCTTTATTAGTTTATTTTCACATCTTGATTATACATCTATTTTTGACTGTACTTTTCAATTATATTATTTTTTTCCTTGATTGTACAGCATCATACAAATACAAGCATCAAAAGTGACAGCTCAGTTAATGCTTACCCTTATGGTAAGAGCTGCAGTGCACATGCAGAGGAGTGCATAGCTGTCCGAACTTCTGTCAAATGAGCTGGTGTAACAATACGGTGTAGAACATGTGCCAGCGTGTTAGTTTAGCCTCAGGAAGCAGTCTGGCTGTAATAGGAAGCCAGTGTGTGTGAATTAATAAGCTTTACAGCTCAGCAAGCCTAATGAGCTTGGGATGGCACTGTACTGATACAACTATGATGTGGGCCATGCTCCTTTTGTGCACTATGGATATATCCTTTTTCTCCATCTGCTGACATCTGCTAGCAGCCTTAATTCTGCTTCAGTCTCCTGGTTTGAAAGCTGCTCAGAGCATTAACTTAACTCACATCCTGGAAGATGCTTAAGGATTTTAAGTTAATAGAAAGAGAGACTTGGAGCATTTTTTCAGAGCATACCTCATACATGTGACCTCCTTCCATACCCTCCTAGTTTGGCACAAAGCCTCAATATTTGAAGAGAGCATATAAACAGCAGGGGGAATGACTGTTTACAAGGGTGAATAATGATAGGATAAGGGGGAGTGGTTTTAAATTAAGACAGGAGAGGTTTAGGTTAGATATTAGGAGGAAGTTTTTCACACAGAGGGTGGTGACACACTGGAACAGGTTGCCCAAGGAGGCTGCAGATGCCCCATTCCCTGGAGGCATTCAAGGCCAGGCTGGATGTGGCTCTGGGCAGCCTGGTCTGGTGGTTGGCAACCCTGCACATAGCAGGGGGGTTGAAACTAGATGATTGTTGTGGTCCTTTTCAACCCAGGCCATTCTACGATTAGACACTGAGGCCTGACACTTATTACTAATAAGATTGCACTCTGACATGTAGGTCTGAGTAGGGCTATGGGCAAATGGCAATTAATAAGCAGATATATTAAAATTTGTCCCAGGATTGAATGTCTTGTCATGCAGATGCTGAAAGTGAGCAATGAAATTGTAATCTCAAGAATTAAAATGGGGAGATGTTTAGGATTATGGTGTGTACTGACTCCCTGCTCACTGTTCTTTTCATCCGCCTGAGTAATCCTGTCAGCTTCAGGGACTTGCACTGTCTTACATCAACTCTCACTGAGGAACCAGCAGCTAACAGGCAGTCTTTTAAATTGCCTCCTGATGCAAAAGGCCATGTCTGTTTGAAGGCAGTGCCTTCAAAGTCTTGCCTTAAATTATTGGTACTTTGCACTGAAATGCAGTGAAGGAGAAATATTCGTATTTCAGACAGCAGTGTCATCTGGGAGGACACAACAAACACCTGAACTTTACAGGAAAGATCTATCCCTGCCTGCCAGACAGTGTGCTGTGCTGCCTACTGCTCAAGGGTGAATGCTGCTTGTCTTGATTCACACAAAAGCAGACCAGAGGAGCAGCGACGTGGTTAAGCGTTAGCAGTAAGGAAGCAATTACAGCAAGGACTTTTTGCGACTAATGCTTCCATTTGTTTGAGGATACACATGGCTACTGCAACATCCCTGTACTGTCTGAAAGGACAGGTCAGCTTAGTATGCTAAACATGTATTTGGTTCTAAATAACTCTGTCATGACCTCTATATAACTGAATAGCTAAGCTGATAATATTTAAAATCCTTTTGGAAGTGGCCTGGATGCTGCTGCCAGTGGATGGAAAGGCAGTGCAACACTCACTAGAACACAACTGAAAAGCTTAAGGTAACCCAGTGCATCACTGTGAGATACCACATATACAGCAAGAGGAACTCAGCTGCTGGTCACAGGCTTCTGGTACACTGTCCAAATTTACCATGGCATTGCAAATTACTCTGCTGTAGCTCTTCTCTGAATTTGGTTCTGGTCTGTATTACCAGATGGTGAAAATTCACTTCAACTTCGTTCTTACATGCTTAGGCTGGGGACTTTACCACTGTTCGTCACTTTGACTCCAGTGCATAATGCATCTCTTCTTAGTCAGTGAGATTTCTGAGTTCCACATGCCCTAGCTTTCATAAGATATACATAATATTTGTAGTTTGGTTGTTTTTGTTTTTTACTATATTTGAGATCAATAGGGAAGAAGACATCAACTTGTGTAATGCCTGTAATGCAATTCCTACTTGGTACACAAGGCGGTAATCTGTCCTGTGCAACTGCATGGGAGTCCAACCAGCATAGTACTTACCAAAATCCATCAGGAATAAGGCAGGTTAGCAGAGAAGTGTTGACCTACACTTACAAATAGTCCTCTCAAAGTCTCCTAAAAAATATGTTGCTGTATCTTCTGGCTCTTCAAAATACATTTGGATGGTAGTGCAGGCAGCCACCTATAAGACTTGTTTTTTAAAAGCATATAAAACATAACTAATGATCATGGAAAATGTAATATATTAGGGCATAAATGGTTGCCTATATGCAAAAGAATGCATGAGCTTCCCATGCAAATAGTCCTGGATATTATGCAAAGCAACAGTGACTAACTGATTCTGTTGACATGAAATATACTTTGAATATGGAGAAGTTAAAAAAGGACCTGATGCCATTTTGCATCTCATTTACCTTCACAAAATGAAATGGGATCAGTAGGATGCCTACAGTGTGCTCCCAGAAGGATAACTGTGGACCAGATGTGGATGAGAAGCAGTAATGCAATATTAATATGAAACAAGTGCTCAGCATAACATGTTTCTTCTTTTAGCAGAGATTTTTAGCTTCAGTTTGATGCCACGCTAACGTGACTATGTGATTTACAGAGAACTTGGAGTATAGGCAAAAGATAGTTGAATATACTTATACCTGCTATGTAGTCACACAGTCAAGAATGCATCTACGTTTACTTTTTAAATTTCCACTGCTGTTATGTAAATGTATGGTATATCTGCGTTCTTTCAGTAAAGACAAAGTCCACATCTGCTTTGAAGACAGCAGAAAGAAAACGTTTCTGGCTAGACCAACCAAGAACCTGAAAGCATCATTTGAAGTCTGTTCTTACCTTTGAAGTAGCCACATACATTCCAAAACACAGATATTGTCTGATAGGGAATTACAACATCTTGATTTATTCTTTATTACAAAGAAGATTTGAATGCAAATATAAATATTGCCAAAGCTGACTGCATAAATGGCAGCCTTCTTATGTAACTCTGGATATATGTCTTAGGCAAGCATTTATAGAAATTCAGCAAGTTTCCTTCATTAAGCAGAGATTAATTCTAGCTGATCTTTAACTTGAGCTGCTTCAGGGCCAACTAAAAATGAATCTGCAAAAACGTGTATTTTTTCATGTCAGTTTGAAAGCATCCAAACTGTTGATCAAACAAATTTGAAAGATTCTTGAAACTTTCAGCAAAGGAAAACAATCACGTGTATTTCTCAAGCATAAGTTGGCAAGAGGAAAAGGTCGTTCTATTGGCAGGCTGCAAACAAAGGGCACTTTTTTTTGGCAACTGCAAATAAAAGTCACCATTTCTTCTGAAGTGTAATATTTGAGATCTTGAAATGCAATTTCACAGCAGGCAAAAGTCAAGAACTGGTTCAGTCTTTTTGTTCCAAAGATGTCCTTTGTGCCTATGGTTGCCAGTTCTCTTGCCTCAACATCTCCCACAAGAATGGTGAAGCATGTGCTAACTAAAATTACAAGTATTCAGGTGGATGGCTTGATGTTTTCCAACTTTTCATCTGTTGGCTTCTGTTTTTTTTGCTAAAGTAACAAACCTCATTAGGTTAAGAGTTCATTAATAAAATCACTAGTGTTTTTACTCTGAAATTATATTTTTGGATAAGACATAATTTGGATTAAATTGATAAATTAAGCCCACACACCATAGAGCATTGTTTTATGCTACAGCATTGACTAACAACACTATATCCATAGGCATTTGATCTGTTTTCCTTACAGACATATATATTTAAAAAAAAAAATAGTCCCCCCTGACATCTTATCTAAACCTCCCCTCCTTTAAAACCATTTTCCCTTGTTCTACCATTATCTACCATGTAAAAAGTTGATTTCCCTCATGTTTGTAAATTCCACTTAAATATCAGGAGGCTACAATGAGGTTTTCCCCACAGCTTTCTTATTTCCAAGGGGAAAAAGCCCAGTTCCTTCAGCCTAACTTCACAGAAGAGGTACTCAAATCTTTGAATCATCTTTGTGGATTTTGTAAAGTACATGTTGTCTGTTTAAAAAGTATATCCTCCTAATATTTAATACAAGGAAAGGAAGTTTCCCTAAGTTTCTTCTTCCTTTTTTTTTGTCTTTTTTTTTCTTTTTTTTTTTAAATTTTCAACGGAACACACACTGTGAAGTAGAATTTTCAGAGCAGTGAATGTAGAAATTACACTAGTCTCTTGGTTTATTTAGAAATATAAAACCTATGCAGACACATCTGGGAGGTTGTTCAGCCTCAAAATTAACTAATTTCCTTACCAAATGCAAGACCAAACTCAGGAAACTCTAAAGATAAAGTATTCTCTTTTTCATATTATGAGAAAAATGGCTGTAATGTTGCTCTTACCCATAGAACTGCTGAAATTCTTTCACTGTACAGATTATGGCACAGTACAACTTAAAGTGAATTCATAATTTGTCATACATAAGTTTGCCATTACAAATTTCAGACCTTCATCATTATGCATCCTCTCACCATCATTAAGAATGTTCTTCATGGGTGACTAAAGTTAGCAGAGACATGCCAATAATCAGGTAGTTATTACCGTTGAGGATTGCTAATACCTCTTTCAATGAGGAAAACATGCTGACTATGTCCAAGCATGCAGTGGCTGTATCTTCTTTCCAGCTCTCTGTGGATACCAGCAGATTCACAAATTATTGTCCTGCCTAAACCCTGTTCTTTCTGCAGAGTTATCTGAAATAGTGTTAGGTGGCTAAGTATAGCAAAATACAGAGACTTCATCTTATTTTCTCTTTATCACGCTGTACAGACTAACAGAATATTAAGTTTGATGGAAGTTCTCCAGAAGTAATTGTCTAGATTTTTTAAGTCTTCTCACCATTAACCATAAAGTATTTCTGACCTACACAGATGTATTTCAGGGATTTCACTTTGACAGGGAATTCCAGACTGCTAGAGAATTAATTATTTTATTTCCAGAATTACTGACTGTACTCTCTTTTGACCTTTTTCTTGTCTAGTGAATTATGCAAAGAATTCAGGGGAATTCCTTTAAGTTATAGTCAATTTCATGTTTCCAATGCTTTTTCATTAAGCATAAATTCCTAGTTTCTTATTCCTTTGCCAGATCTGACAGCAAAGGACAGCTCTGTGAAGTTTAGTAGTGGAAAGGCATTTGGAGGAGCAGGTAGTTTTTTCTGCCCTGTTGCTTGACAGCATATTGGCTTTTACCTCTGCACCGAGTTTTGGTTGAAAGGTAAGAGAGGAGCTGCTTTTAAGATGTTGAATTTGAGGATGATCAAAGCCCTGGGCAGCCTAGGACAGTGCTGCTTGCAGGGCAGCCAGAGGGCTGTTCAGCACAACTCCCATGGAACTGTTGAGTCAGTTCCAAGCTTAAGTCAACATGTGTATCAACCAAGCTTTCTCACTCTCTAATGAGGGAGTTGCTGCAACTCTCAAATTTGAGCAACTCCTCCTAAGGAGTTTCTCCTCCTTAATTTATATTTTGAATTTAGTCGTACCCGGTGGCAGGAATTTCTCACTTGAGCAATCATAGCATTGGCATGTGCAGCCCTTGAAGATGTGAATCTCATATCCTCCAGGACACGATGCCCTGATTTTTCAGAGTAGCATTTGATTCACTCTTTTCTTTCTTGTTTTGATTTACAATCTCCATAATAAAAATATTCACCAAACCCGATACTCATAAGGCACGTTTTAAAAATAAAAACATACATACATATAACACAATAGTATTTGCGTGTTTTGGAAAAAAAATATCAGTAATGCAATATTTCAGGCAAAAAGAGCATTATGATAAAAAAAACAAACTTGAGTACAGTCCAGTATTCACTCTGAAGGCTCAGCACATCTGCAAAGCAGACACATTATTAAAGTTATGAATATGAATAGTCCTGTTAAATCTGCTATACAGTAAAGAATATTTAAAGAAATCTGTGTATGAACAGAGGTTTTTAAAAAAAAACTCATAGACTTAGAAGTTTTTGTAATCCAGTCTTGAAACACTGGAAATATTTCACACAATTCAGTTTCTTTGAACCCAGTGAAAATGTCCAACAAATATCTAGGAATATAAGCCACTTGAATCTGAAGTGTCTTTCAGGATTCTCATCCAAATATTAAAATGTTTTTTAATGTCAGTTACTATGTTTGTCAAATATGTGCAAATCTTAACACGGTTTCTCAAACACATACAAACTATACAGGAAATTTTCCTTGTTTACATTACTTGTGAAGTCATGACTCTTTTCACTATCATTTTTCAGAGGTTGGTAAGTGCTTGCTTTCATCGATGAAGGGAAATTTCAGAATTTAGAAAAGAATTTCAATAACAGAAAAGTTTCCTCACAAGGGTTCAGTCCCTTTTAACAATAAATAAAATGAAATGATTATAAATATTTTAAGCAGAAACTTAGTCATGTACCGGTTAAATTACCGCAATGACATTGAGAAAGACAAAGTAAAAAGACAAAGTAGCTGGTTTTGTTGTAGAAAGGGAATAGGCAAAACACAAATACAGTACTTGTGTGAGCTGTGCCAGATGTATGAATAACATCATGTCCAGGGAAGAAGACCAAGGAGTCTGATTCTGTGTGTTTACTGAAGGCAAACAATGGTGTATTCAAAATAGAGTTAAGAGATAGTCTGGGTCTTTTATGAAGGGTGGTGACAGGCTTACCTATCAAGAGACAGTACCTAGAATGGTGTGCTGAGGTAGTTGACAAGAAATGTTAATTTCAAAATTCCTCCAGAATGCACCACAATCAAGCAAAAAGGACAACAAACCTCGAGGAGGGACAAAAAGGATGGACAGCTGGATGAGTGAGAAAATGGAGACTAGCCAAGAGTGGATAACATCTGATACTGCTCTTGATGATTACCTGATATGTGGTGGCAGAATAGCAAACATTTTTGAATCTTTTGTTACCTATTACTGGAAAGTGCTCAGATTTTATGCAAATCTACACAGTAAATTCTTTCAATAAAATCTTTCATATAGTCCAGATTT
Organism: Perdix hodgsoniae; assembly: GCA_035772895.1. Taxonomy (NCBI): domain Eukaryota; kingdom Metazoa; phylum Chordata; class Aves; order Galliformes; family Phasianidae; genus Perdix; species Perdix hodgsoniae. Next base: position 1,588,989 of record JAPSGF010000004.1, read on the forward strand.
TTATTAAAACTTTAAGTGTTAATACTTTAACCTTGGATTTCCAAGTAGCCAAGTTTCTTTTACACTACAACAATAAAAGGAACAGTTGTGGAGCATGAGTGTTAAGTAAAAAAAATTAAGAGAAAAATGCATAAAAATATTGAAGTGGAAGGTTACATGATCTTCTGCATAGTTCTCACTCATGTAACATTTTAAAAAGTTGAAGTCAGCTGAAGCACTCAAATTCACAATTCCTATTCATTCTGACAGGAGTTGAAGCACAGACTTCTGCCAAAGGATCTTCACTCTTGGGATGTGTTTCCCTGTTAATTTACTGGAGATGGAAGCTATTGACCTTCCAACTTATGGTATTTTTATCCTCTGCATATTCTGTAGTATGCAAAAGAGATGTCCAGCTTGTTCTGATTGGGGAGAATGTCATACCTTAACACTGTTTATTTCACAAACACTACGCAATGCACACAATTACCAGAAAATAAATAATATTACATAGATTACGATCTTTTTCTAAATATATGAATAAAAGGAATGTATTGGAACTGTTGAGTCACAGTCTGAACCACTGGTTGATCGATCACCTGAGGAAAGGACTGAGTCAGCCATGAGAGCACAGGTGAAAGCAATTCTAGACCCCATTTAAGGGCTGACTGGCAATGGGGAAGGATCTCTTATTTGAGATTCCTCCTCTGTGGAGTCTCTCCTGTGAATCTAGATCTTTGGACACAGGTGAGCGTTCCTTCCCTGCTTGTTTCTTTTCCCGTTTTCACTGTGATAATCTGATAATCTTTCTAGCTGTAACTCCAGCTGTAACAAGGATTTTTCCTTTTATTAATTTTCCTCATTTCTTTTTCCTTTAATCAGTTTTAGTATTTTCAGAATAAAAATAAAGGACTGCTTATTGCTCTTGTTATATTTCAGAACATGTACTTTTCTTATGTGTGATTTTCACTGGTTGAACCATCCTGAAGGTTTTGGGTAGCAAGTACTCTGTGGGGAATGTTTGTTCAAAAAAATACTCTCTTAAGTATTTGGTGGCTTCCTGTATACAGTGGTTTTAAGGGATTTTCTAAAACACCGAGAGCTGAGGAGCTTTAAATTTACTTCTGTAACTGAATGTAACTGGCATTGCATAATATAAGCCATAAGCTCATGTTAAGTAAAACAAAATAAATAGCTTTAAAAATGCATTGCTATCTGGCAATAAACATTACCAGAATTTCCAATTGTAAGTTTGAGAATATATATATATATGACTGTATGCAATAAGAGAATAACTCAATTAAATTTTATTTAAGGTCTGTTTATAAGATACATGCATTTTTTTCTCTTTAAAAATTTGCTGTTATTAAACTTTCAGACAAAAATAGTCATGACATATTTAAAAAAAAAAAAAATTCCACGTGACATAAATTAAGACTGCCCTTCAGATATGAATAGCTATTTTTGATGCTAGCAAGAAAATGTCAGGGCCTCAGGTGCACTGCCAGCCTTGACTGCCCACCCCCAGGCCCATTTTTTCCCATGCCAGCTCAGAGCTGCCAGCCCTTTCCCCCAGTGAAGCTGCAGTGGTACCAAGCTCCAGCTCCCTCCAGCCCTGCCCCACTGCAGGCCCATGGCCTGGCCTCAGCTTATCCTCCTCCCCAGAGAGGCACCTGGTGCCAGACTCCTGGTGAATGCGGGAATGGGCAGCTGTGACACCCAAAATTCAGCCTAGGATAGGGATAGAATTTAAAAAAATGTATAGACGTGTCTGAAATGGGAATTCTTGTATACAGTGACTAGTACATTTTAACCTGTCTTATACTCTATGCTTTCCCTACTCGTTTGCCTTGTACCCATTTTACTTTTTGTTTAAAAGTTATTTGCCTTGTTTATCTTAAATTATAATGTTCATCTTAAATTTGAGGGTACTAGCATTTTCTTCATGAAGTGTCAGCTGTCATTACATTTCATCTCCTATTTTACTGGCTGAGTGGGATGGAGGAAGACACAGAGGTTCTTCTACCATGTTAGAATGAAGTAAAAATCAGAGAGAGCACCCTAATTCTAAACTTTATTTCACAAGTGACCTAATCAGATATTTAATGACATCTGGCATTATTATTTCTGAACTGTGTTAATAATGTATGTATATTCACAGAAAAATGGTAACATAAATGGAAATAAATGCAAAAGAAATAAAAAGCCTGGAATTCAGTGAAGCGTATGCACTTCTAGGATCCTCTGGCTTTGACATCATTAGAAGCATAGTTTGCTTGTTTTTAGGATTTGCAGTTTATATAATTTTACTTTACTTTTAAATAAGAAGAAAACTACCAGTGAAATACTAGTCTTTTTAACCAAAGACTAATGCTACTTAAGTCTTAACAAGTACTTGTCTAGATTGCTAAACTACTTTTCAATAGGAATCTCCTCATGACTAATGTGTTGTAATTACAATGACAATAATAAAATATGTGAGGCTTTTTCTTGTAGAGGGTAGTCACTTAAAATGACTCATTGATGAAAGATCCTGTCTGAAATGCCACACTTTGTACGAAATATTGTATATAAACAGATCATAAAATTTGAAGGGCATTTTTTTGAAATTGCAGCACAATAATTCTGTTTAAGAATGGATAAATTAGTTTTGTCCATTATATTTTAGCTTTAATTCATTTAGTCCAAGAAAATCTCTTTCTCTTGGCAGACACTCATACTTCCTCTTAATTTAACTATTTCATAAAGTTTGTGTTGATTTTGCTTGTAATATTTTGCTGCCTTTTAATGGAGGCAGACTGTATTTCATATTTTGCTTCACTCTTTTATATAGGCCTCAAAGAGTAGTATGTACTTGTATTATAATTGACTGGATATCATAAATAGTGTATGATAAATACACACAAAGCAATTTTTATTATTCTGTAGAGTATTAGTCCATAGCTTTTCTATCCGGATGCTGTGCTTCATTTAAAACCTGTTTGGGATGTATTAACATAAAAAAGAGAAATTAAGCATGTGCAACAAGAAACTCTTTTTGTAATGAGTCAAAAGTAGAGGTTACAAGAATCTCCATCTCTGGAGGGGCTGGGAAAAAAAAAAGACATGAAAAGGACATGGGGGGGGGGGAAGGATGATGAGAAACATGATCTAACTTAGAGTTGTGTCTAGCTTACAACCAAGAGGACAGCTGGACAAGGTTACTGTGAGAGGTTCCTTCCAACCTTTTATTTTGTTTTGTATGGTTTTCCGTTAATATGTTTCAAGTAGTTCTCAAAATAGATCCAGTTGCAGAAGAAATATGACCTAATGCAAGTAATAATCCAAGTTTTGTAGGTGGTTGTTTAATCATATCTTCTCCAGATAAGGAAGGTGCATGGATAGAACTGAAGGGAGCACAAGGTTAATTATGTGTTGAAGTGATGGCCTAAGTCAAGTTAAAATTAGAAATTCCTCAGTGTCACTTTGACAACTAAGGGTAAAACTATAGCATCCTGAGTTAACTTAAATATTGACTGCATATGTTACATGTTCTTCTCATAAAAACTCTCAGTCCACTAGAAGTATCTGAGAAAAGATTATATGATAAATATGCAGAGATCAAGAACTCCAAGATGCTCCAGTGTAAGTGAGAGATAAACACTATGATGAACTCCTACACAATAAAGTATCACAGAATCAGAGTATGGATGAAAAATAAAACTAGGAACAGAAAAAAAAAATGACAAAGAATCAGATCCTAAGTATAGCACATATGGATTTGAGGAGCCTGAGCACAACACTGCACTTCAAACAACACATCTTAAGAACCTTAAGCCCTGGTGGTGCTTAGTTGTGACAAGAAAATGAGAATATTAATTCAGAAACTCTGCCTTCCACCTAATGAGTAGATACAATCCAGAGAAAGATATCAGGGAAAGAGAATCAATCCTCTACTCAGTTGTTCTTTTTTTCCAGAAAGATTGCAGGTGCAAAGAGGAGGTGATCTCTGCAGCTTTCCCTTGAAATTTTGAACCCTGCTCCTAGGATTCTTTGTGCTCCTTGAACTAGAAAATTATCAACAGAAAAGAATATTATACCATCAAAATTTCTTGTTTTGACTGCATGCAAGATTGCTTTAGAGGGTTGAGGAAACTGTTTTAACTAAGAGCAGGAGACTAGAGTAGGTGCCAGGGGCTGAAATACATCTGTTCTTAACAGTGAACTGGCCAAGGCTCAAGTGAATTATGATACAGAAAGCAGAAGAAATTGACAGACTGGATGAACAAAAAAACTGTGCATCTTTAGTATAACATAAGAACAAAATTAACTGTTTGCAGTGGCCAAAGATTTGGATGAGCAGAAAAATAAATTACTCCTTCAGAAGACAGTAATAAAAGGAAAGGATTGGCTGGTGCTAAATTAGTCAGACTGTGCTGCTAGGATGACCTAACCTTAAGTAGTGAAGACATAGCTAAAAATAATGAAATTAAATTTGAAAACAAAATGGTTAGCAGTAGTGATAACATCTTCCTCAAAGATTTCTTTGGCATAATTTACTTCTTTTTTATTTGAAGACTGATAGACGGTTGCTTAACTACAACAGGTTTTGAAATAACTGTATCTTTAGTGAAGATGAAAATAATATGTAAATATATCAATAGATAATAAGCATTGAATGTGTTTTCATTAGAAACAGTACATTTCTGTGTACATTTGAATAACTGACAATGCCTTTGTCTAGTCCAAGGTGAAAATAGTGGAACAAAGGTGTATGAGTTACTCAGGACAATGCATGATCTCTCTTACAAGTCTCATGCTTCTATTGCATAGGGCTGCTGTCATTCACTCATTTTTGCCTTATGTGCTAGCACACTGTAAGGAGCTATTTGCCTTGTGTCACAGATCACTGGTATCTGCCAGCTAGCAGATTCACTCTGTTTAACTGGTAATGATATCCTAAAATGTTTTCTAAGATTGATGTACCTCTTTTGCCACACTCTAGCTCAACGCACAACTAGATTAGCACCTGTATATTACAATTGTAAATTACAATGTAGATTAATGCTGAGGAGTCCTCCTGGCTCATGTTTTGACAACCAACATATAAATTTGTCGCCATATTGGTTAATCAGAGCTGAGCATGCAGGAATCCTGGTGCAGTCCCTTTAGAAGTAAGATGTGTCCTCTTTCTGCCTTGCACCCATACAGCATGGTGGCATCCATACACTGAGTGTATGCTGTCATGCTGTTCCACAGGTATTTAATAAAATGGGCCCATAATCTGTGAGCCTGAAAAAAACCACAGTAGCTTCCAGATGTAGGAGCAGCTCATCACATGAATGCAGGCTTGGTCAACTGAGATGTTTCTGAAAGGGATGGCCCCAGCAGGCAAGAAAGACTCCAAAACTCACTTGAAGCTGTGGCTATGCTGTCCTATCCAATGAGTTTAAGAAAAATGATGTGAATAAGATTAGTTCAAATGCATTTCCTAGGTTCTTTCTATTTATGGCAAGGAAACCTTTGGCTAGGTCTCAGTCAATTCTGACACTGCAGTGAGTGACTAAGCACCATTAAGAAGTTTTCAGGAAAGCTAAGCATCTTCATTAGTCTTCAAAGCCTGGGTTGATCGACTGTCAAAAGTTTTAGTGAAGTTACAGGCCAAGAAGAGGTCTTGAAGCCACTTGGTAGAACTATAGAATGGGGTTGGAAGGAACCTCAAGGATCATCAAGCTCCAACACCCCTGCTGCAAGCAAGGCCACCAACTCCATATATAATACTAGAGCAGGCTGCCCAGGGCCCCATACAATCTGGCCTTGAACACCTCTAGGGACTTCTGATGGTCCTTTCATCTTCCATGCTGAGCAAAGTACTATGGTGTGCCAGTTACCTACATGCTGCTGGAGGCTGACTCATGAACATTTAATTCTCTCATGATTAAACCCTGTCACAATTGAGCACAAAGATATTGCAAACTAGAGTTTGCTTGCTTTTTCCTCAGTCATGTAAGACATTTAAGCTTTGGGGTATAAAACACTGGCAAGAGATTTCAGAGATCAGAGTCCAGAAGGTCCAAGCAAGCAACATGAAGTACAGAGGTTACACAGAATCAGCCTCATTGGTAAACAGGATGTGGTTATCGTGTAAGAGCAGGAGGCCTCACAGAAGCTCTGAAATAGAGCAGTTAAATCCAGGGATAATGGTGATGCTTGCTTAACTATAAAATGAAGGTCCTACTACTGCGCTCAGTGATGTCCCAGTGCAAGAGAAGGTTGTCATTCATTTTTTACAGTTGTGTTTTTGCATGGTATCAACTAAAAATCATGAAGGAAGAGAAATGCTGCTGTATCTACACTGTATATATTGTAATATATATTTAGCATAAATTTTTGCAAGTATTGGTACAATGTAACAACAATGAATGAGGTCCTCCTTGTTTTCACTGCTGACCTAAACAGAAAGTCAAGTTCAGTCTCTTCTCTAAAAATGTATTACTGAGGTAAAGAATGGATTCAAGGGCTGAGTATACAGGAGATTAAAAAAAAAATAAAGTGACTGAAGTACGCCAAGAGTGCTTATGGTTTTTAATGCGTTGGCCAGTTCTGAAGTTTGTTGTCTGCGATTAATATGACCATAATTAATGAGACTAGTTGCGATATGAATGTTATAGCTAGGAGTGTTTGAAGGACCTGACCTGACATACTGATAATGGGATTTAGATGGCCTATAAGTTGCAATCTTAAACTTATAGGTGTATGGATTATCTTTACCTGCTACAATCGGTGTTTATCATGTAGTCCAGCGTAGTTGAGTTTCATTAATTCTCTTCCCAGCTTAATACATTGTAATGAGCATGTATTAATAGACTAAACAATTTCACATTAGAACTTACAAACTGTTAGATTATCCCGTATATATTTAATCTAAACACTGAATAATCTAAACACTGAAATTTCTCTTAAAATGAAATTAATTCTTATATGAGATATTTACTGAGTCATTCTTAAGTTTACTTTTATTTATTTACAGGATTTTTGCCATCTCTGGAGGCGTGCCTTCACGTGTTCACCACAGTGAGTGGAGGAAGCGACCAAGAGACCCGGTAACACAGGTGGACAGCTCAGTGAGTTCATCAGGCAGCGGCTTCAAAAGAAATGTAAGCTGTCCTGATTTCCTTCCAACATCCGTACATCACAGGTCTGTGTGTAACGCAGCTTTAAATTGGCGTGGGATTTACAGGTGTAATCCTGGGGAAGTTTTTCTTTTGAGGTTGTTATTATGGCTGTGTTGCAGCACTTTGCACTCATCTGTCTGCGTGCACTGCTATGCTGACAGGGCTAACAAAGCACGCCCAGCTGCCAGGCTGAAACGCCCCTTGTAAACACGGCTTTGGCTTTGCTGGGCACTGAGCTGGGACGTCTTGACTCACACCTATACAAGCTTCCTCCAACAGTGGGCACTGGCCTAGTTTGTTTTACTCGAAAAGAAAGTTCAGGAAACAAGCAATACCTTCAGAAACATTATGGCTGAGGTGCGAATAATAACTGCTACAGGAACAACTGAATAGATTACACCAAAAAACGCACTCGAATACTAAATGCAAAGCAGGATACGGGCAGAACAACCTGAACCCCTGTCCGCCAGCGGAAAGCAACGCTCGGCAGCTGCTGCCGCGCCCCAAGGCGGCCTCGTAACGCGTGGAGGCGGCTCCTCAGCACCGCGTCCGCGGGTCCCGGCCGAACCCGAGGCGCCGGAGCCCCGCGCGCTCCGCGACGCTGCGGGGGAGACCGCGCATCGCCACATCCGGGTGCCGGCCCTCCCTGCGCGCATGCGCGACCGCCCCGCCGCTGTCAGCTTGGGAGCTGCCTCCGCCGCTCCTCCCCAGGGCGCTGCGCTTCCACGTTGTCAGGCAAGGGGGGCGAGCGCGGGATGGGTGGTGGTGGGGGGGGAGGAGGAGGAGGACGGCGGTGGCGGCGGCCGCGGGGGCGGCCGCCTGCAGCATCCCGCCGATGACTGGCTGGCGGCGCACGCAGCTCCGAGGAGGCGGATGGTACCCGAGCCGAGGGGAGGGGAACGAGACTGCGGCGGGAGGGAGCCGGCACACGCACCGCACGGACAGCGCGCACACACACACGCACGCACACACGCAGGGACGGGTGACAGCGGCGGCCGCCACCATGTGAGGCGGGGTGGGGGGGGGGTGCGGGCGGGCGGCGCGGTGGGCTGACGGGCTCGTATCTGCTTGGCTCCAGCCTCCGTCCCCCGATGCGGAGCGGCCCCGCGCTGCCGGACTAGCGTCTGGGCCCGCCGCCCTCCCCGCGGGCGGGAGAGCAGCAGCGCGGCCGCCCCCGCACCGCCTCCCTCCCGCCGGGGGCTCGTCTGCCGCCTGCGGGGCGGGCGGCGGCGGCGCCGGGAGCGGCGAGGCCAGCGGAGCGGGGAGCGCCGCCGGCGAGAGCCATGAGGAAATTTAACATCAGGAAGGTGCTGGACGGGCTGACGGCGGTGTCGTCCGCCGCCTCGGCGTCGTCCGCCTCGCAGCAGCAGCAGGCGGGGAACCGGGAGAGCGACATCCAGGAGACGCTCCAGTCCGAGCACTTCCAGCTCTGCAAGGTGAGCGCCGCGGCTCCGCGGGCCCCGGTCGGGTGCCGAGCTCCCGCCGCTGCGCCGGGTTCGTGCCGGGAGGGAGGGAGGGACGGGGCGGCGGGTGCGTGTGCGCGGGGCGACTTCCCGCAGCCATCGCTCGCGGGGAGCTCCGGGGGCCGCCGGCTTTCGGGCTGCGCGATGCGTGTGATGTCGGTGTTACCGCGGGATGGCTGCGGGTAGGAGCGCTGCCCGGCTGAGCGCGCTCGGTGGTAAGGCGCTGCCGATGGGCCCGTAGGCTGTGCGGCTCTGTGCCGTTTGGAAACGCTTTCTCGCCTGGACGAGGCTGTGGACTCGCCGCAGCGTGTTGCCGAGCGGCCGACGCTGCTGCTGTTGCAAATGTTCTCCTGAGACGGAAGAAAAGTTCCTCTTTTTTTCCGTTTTTTTTCCTTTTTTTTTCTTTTTTTTTTTTTTTGTTTTTCTCCCCCCTTATTTGCTTGTGCGCGATGCGAGAACTGCAGTTGGTGGCTGCACGCTTTGGGAAATGATGCAGCGAATTAATCCGGCAGCTGTACCTAGAGGAGTAAGAACTGATTTGAATATCAATACACGGTTGTTTTTTTATCTTCACAGTGCACTCGTGGCCAAGCGTGATATGGCCGAGCTTGTTTGCGGTTTCTCCTCCTTGCTTTCTGTGGTATTGCAGGCGCTGCTGCCACTTTTACAAGTTGGTCTTGAAGGACGTGGAAAAGAGCAAAGCTGTTACCACGCAGGCTTTATTCACTGTGTGAAATACTAAGAGTTGTGGGCTATATCTGCAACTTGTCTGAAGAAAAGAAACGTAGCAGAAGTTTGCGATGCATTGATGAGGTCCTGAATAACCCCGCTTTCAGTGAGCGTTTTGAAATGGAAAAGCTGCTGTTTGTGTGGCTCAGGCTGTACACCTGTGAAGGAAGGAAGAATAGGTGGTGTTCCTATTGTTCTTGATCCTGATTGACTGCAGCCAAAGAACTGCAGTGGAGTTATTGCTCGGTCAATTCCAAAATTAGTCTTGGCCAATCAGAAACCTAAATGTGTGAATAGCTTCATTTTTATTTATTTATTGATACTAATTCCTTGGTTAAAGGGTTCTTGCTTTGTTTTGAAGGGTGTGGATTTTGTTTTTGTCTGATTTCAGGAGGTTTTTTGGATTCATTAATTTTGGATGGAAGCAGAGGTTGAGAAATGTGTGGAGGCTGGGTTGCTGGGTTTTTTTGGGAAGGTGTTGAGAGGTTGCACTGTCATATGGGGCCTGCTGGAGTGAGATTGAGGCAATTCTCTGAAAAGCGAGGGTGGTAATTTGTAGCAGTTCTGATGGCAGATCTGGCTTTGTTTCCAAACTTCCTAGGAACAACTCGGGCTTTAATTGTTTAGTGCCTTTGTTAGGGCTGAAAATAGGAATAATCAGAAAAGAAAGTAGATGGAAAAAATAAAATGCCTTGCTGACACAGTCTTTGTACAGTGATAATGCAAAATTAACATTGTTTCAGCAAGTGAGTGACTGGATTGACATAAAAACATACATGTATATCTTTTATAGTTCTTTCTTATAAGACAGTAGTTAGTCTTTTATTAAAATGCTGTGGTTCCTTAATTGTCATTGACACTGAATCTCATTCCCTAACATATGATATTGATTCTGTTTAATTTTGGTCTACTGCTTGTTCCATCATCGCTACGGTGCACTGACTTGTTAGACTGTACGCCATGGTTTCCCCTATCAACCTTCAGCCCTGGCATTTGATCCTGTTCAGAAAATACTGGCCATCGGGACCCAGACTGGAGCATTAAGACTGTATCCTTTCCTGTTCTGAAAAGGAAATCGGTGTACCTCACATAAGAGATGCCTTCATTCTGCTGGTGGAGTCGCTCAAACATGTTGTGGGAACCAGGTATGCAGGAGGGGAAGAAGGCCTGTGTGCTGTTGACAGGTCCATATCAGTTCAAATTGTGTTTGTGTTGTAAGAGGTATGGCTGCCTAGTTCCCATCATCTCAAGCTGATGTTTGCATTTTGTAGAGGGCTACCAATGCACTGACGATTCATGGCAGCTGACTATGCATCTAAAGAGAGGCATGGTCTGAGATGTTTTTCACTGTATTGCTTTATCCAGTGGAATTCTAAAATTCCATGTTCCTTTTTTTTGTTGTGTTTTTTTGTTGGCCTTGCTCTTGAGAGAAGTGTCACAATACTGTGGTTACTTATTACTACTTGTGTGTTGCAAACATTGGCTTCAAGTGGGATGCTAGGGGGTGAAGAAGTGGTATCTCACTGATGGTTTGCAAGCAACTGAGGTGAGCAGACTGGATTTATGGGATAAACCAACAGTAACCCTACTTCTTTCAGTACATTAGAAAGTGCCATATGTTTGTAGCCATATGGTACCATATCCATATGGTACTATCCAAGCCACCTAATAACATATGTGTTTCAACTTCATTTTGAAAGAAGGTGCCTTGTAGGCTCATTAATCTACACTGCTATTGCCTAAACTTTACTTCTTAGCAGAGTAGAATGTGTTGAAATCTGCTGTCCTGAAGCTGCATGAACTCTGACCTTTTTGGAAAAGGCTTAGGCCATCTTGCTAGAAAAATTGAGTTAATCCTCTTTAAACTGCAGGTAAATCACATAATTCTTTTATTCCTTGTACTTATATTTCTCTGCAAGTAGATGCTGTTTTGTTTGTTTCCTTCTGTAACATCACCATCCTGTCTAAGGAAATTGTATTAAAAGGGTTGTCTTTTGAAAAGGTAAAACTTCAGGATTAAATCAGAGGCTAAATTGAAGTATCTTGTATGATGCTGTAATGTTATGAACTCCCAGGGTCTCAACATAAAACTGTAGTGACCATGCAATGCTCTTAATGCTGTATCTGAAACTACAGTTAATAAATTTTAGTTCTTTAAAAGGTGAGGTATTCCATTTAAATGGAAAAGGGAGGGTATGTGGTGTTACAGTTGTTAGTTATTCTCATATTGGTAGAGTAGATGAGAGAACAAAAAGAATCTTAAAGGGAGGACTGGGGTTGGTGGGAGAGAACAAAATGCAAGGATTTAGAGTTTACTTGCAGGTAGTTTAGGGTGATAGGACATTGCAGGTTGGCTAATGATGACTTGATTAAAAACCTGTTTACTGGCACTTTGCTGTGATTTCTCTGAGTGTGAATTGTTTTTCAAATAATCAAGATAAGTCCAGCAGGATCCTGAGGGAAGCAACAGAGAGGAAACAGCTGTGAGAGGAAGCAGCGTAATTAGTAACAGAAAATTTATTTCTGAAGGGAAGAAGTTTTTCACAGGTTGCAGTATTTGAGTTCCTTGTTGAAGATGAGTGTCCTCAGTACTGACTTTTAGATTTGGAAGAAATGCTTTAAAGCCTATAGTTTAGCCTCATGGGTCAGCATAGTAAGCCATCAGTGCTGCAGAAGTTGTATCTTCTGTGGTCGCTTACTCTTTGGGAGGAGGGAGAGGTGTGGGCAGAGGGATGGATTCAGGTAAACTTGAAATGTAAAACCAGCCTCTCAGTTTCTGCTTAGTGAAACTTAGAAAGAACAGCCTTTGGGAAGGAGTGAAACTTGCAGAAGCTGTTTTTCACCCTGGTGCTGATGGATAAAAACAACAACAAAGTTCTTGTTGACCTATAGGGTTATTTACTAACCAAGTTTTTTACTGACAATACTTTTTATGCAAGGATTCATTACAGTGGGAGCCACTTACTCTTTAGAGCTGTAGAAGTGTGTCTTGTGAAATGAGATGTGCAGTAGAAAGACTGTGAGTCACTAAGGAGATATTCATTGGGAGCTAAATCCTAAAAGTGGAATGAAAGTCAATCTTCATTTTCTTCTGTTATGAGTATATAGAAGTAAAGGAAGGATAATGCTTCATTCATTGCCTACCAGCAGATGGGAGTTGGGTATTAATGTTTTCCCTGCATCATCAAGTATAGACACGTCAGGCTTTCAGGTCCTTTCTATTGCAGATAGGTGGTATGATAATTTTGGAGGAACGATTACAAGTTTGTTTGTTTTTTTTGAGAGGATATTAAGTATAAAATGTTCATAATTAAATAATGCATTAACCTGTTTCAGATTTCATTAATATGTAAAGAAATCAGTACTACAGTCCTGGGCAATTAATGACCTAACCTCTTTATAGAACTTGTTCTCTGCGTTTGAGTAATTTTCAATTCAGTCATTTTAACTTCAAAACCAGTATTGTTTGCAAAAGATTCATGTGAGCACTTTCTTAATCATGCTTCCATTTCATTCTTAATTATGAGGACTCTGCAAGTATTTGTACATAGAGATGCATTTTCTCTAATACTGTTATCTCTGCTATTGGCACAGTGACTGTAACATCAGAACTAAAACTTTTTCTAAGGAGTGAAAATCTGTTGATAGACATACACTGGTTTTGTATATTTGTCAAACAGAGGCGAGTAAGGACAAAATAATGTCAATGTAGTATTAAGCTCTCTGAATCCATAATATAATTGTGCAAGTGGAAATACTAAAGTGCAGAATGTGTGTTTAACCAATCAGATTGGAAGGACAATTACCACTTCATTAATGTTTTGTCCCTGATCTTAATCAGTTAAATTCAGAGGAGAGCATCATGGAGTTAACGTACTGAAGACAGAACTTTGCCACTGCATGCCAATAAACAGCAGTCTTAAGGGGCTGAGAAGTCCCTAAAAGCACCTGGAAGAGACTACTTGTAGCTACTGTAAGTTTCTGTGTCATCAAGATGATAGTCTCTGCCCATCTTGATTTCACTTCCAGGGTTACTTAGAAATATTTCTGATCCAGACTTTGGTAGGAGACATAAAGCAAATGTTTCTGAAGCAGGCTGCTGTTAGCTGAATATTATCTTTAACAGAAAGGAACATTTAGAGCTATTAGTATGATGGTTCTTCCTTTTATTCTGTTTTTTGCTATAAAGGAAGATCTTGGTTCATTTGTTTTATGTTGAGGAAAGTTAATGTGTAGCTTAGTAGAATACAAACTTGAAGAGCTGTCAGATATTGGGCCCACTGCACTTGACATAGAATACCTAGCCAGCATGAGCATTCTCTCTGGTATTAGGATCCCTCAGAAGTAATTGAGAAGCTTAATTTTGTTTTCTGTTTCACAGAGAAGATTGAATGATGAGATAGGAACAAGAGTAGAAGCACATTCAAGTGGCATTAAAACTTAAATTTACTTGCAAACACAATTATCTGCTTGCTGTGATCTACTTGTTCTTCTGAGCTCATTGTGTTGACTGAAGGGCGCTCATTCCATGTGGTTGAAGTGTTTTGAGTCTTGGCTGATGGTTTGGTCTTTGTGTGGCATTTCAGTCTCGGGCTTACTCTTTTTTTTTTATTATTATTTTTTGGTCGTATTCCCCTTGAGGAACAACTTTCTCACTGTTTATTGATGTCAAATTTCAATAGTCAGCATAAGTTTTCAATAGCAACACTTGTCACTGTGGGTATTGACTTCTCCACATATAAACCATCCAGCTGGTTTTAGTGTTGCTATCACCTTTTGGTCTCCGGTTCCAAATATATTAGATAAAGAGCTGCAAAATGTTCATCTGTGTTTCTTTCCTGGATGTATTTGAACCATGAAAGCAGGACACATAGTCCAGAGTATCTAAGAAGTTTTATCCATAATAATTGTCTGTGCTTTGTTTTCCCAGCACATACTCAAAGCCTCCTAATGAGGCTCTAGGTCTAATGTACAGCACAGTGCAATTGGGCAGACTCCACTGCACTGCACCCTGATGGCTTTCAATGTCCATGGACAATGATGTCTGCCTCTATGTTGTCAGTTATTGTTGCTCTTTCATTTAAGAGTCCCTCTAGAAGTCAAGCATGACCTGAACGCATTAGCATTTAAACTGTAAACAAATTTGAGAAAGGTTAAAGGGAAAAAAAAAAAAGCTCTTCAGGATTTGTCTGTCTTCAGGGTGTTATCTCCTCAAATTTTACATTACTAATTTTACAGGGCTCTGGACTCGAAAACAGATAAGATCAGATGACTATAACAGGAAGTAGGATAAGCTTTGAAGCTAAAGCAGGTAATTTGAAGGAAACCTGCTGTTTAACTGTTCCATCTTAAACTAGATATTTAGTTTTCTATGCTTCAATTTCTCGACAGCAAAACTAGGACAGTGTATCAAGTAAGTCATGTTTTGATTGTCTGCCAACATGAACGTGGTATTTTTATTGGTACTTCATATTTTAAAAAAAAAGTCATTTGCAGCTTGCCTCTCAGTTTCTCTCGTGATGGAAGGAATTCTAAGAGTAAGACTGGTTCCACTAGAATGCCTTGAAAATAAAGGGGATACTAGTAGAGTGTTAGGTGCCTTGCACACTGACTAAGCTATAGCTAGGGCATTTTACTTTCAAACAGGAAGGGCTATAATCTTGTTGGGTTTTTTTGTTTGTTTGTTTTTTGTTTTTTTGTGTGGTTTTCTTTTTGTGGTGTTTTTTTCATGTTGCAAACTCAGTTCACAGGAAGGAGAAAAATTGAGTTGTTTGTCATTTTGTCAGTAAATATCTGAAAATTTCAGTCATTCTGAATGTCAGCATCTGTTCATTTCCCCCCATTCTTTTCAGCAGTAAAAGAAGATGGTTATATAAGCAAATGGCTGAAATTTTCATACGAGGCATGTAAAACTTGCTTTCTGTAACTTCTATTCTCTGGCCTTTGTGAGAAGAGCTTGCAACTGTTATTCTTTGATCAGAATAGCTCAAAGCCTGAATATGTGAGTCCATGCAATTTCTGATGAAATGTTTGTTAGAGCATCTGGATAGTTTTGCTGAAGATGTATACTATAAAATTCAAGCAATTCAGTGAAATCTCTGAAGCTGTAAGAAAATCATATTTTAAACTTGTGACTTTATATCCATTAAAAATAATTTTTCCTTTGAATTGTTCAAATACAGAAGGAAGTCTAATTGATTGGTTTCCATTTTCTTTCCATTCATACTGAAACATCAAATTGCTTTTATTTGGTTGTTGTTTTTTTTTCCAAGTACTTCTTTACCTGCTCTTTTTACCTTCTGAATGCAGGGCACCTGAGCAATGCCTGGAGTTCTGTTTGCATTATTCAGAGCAAAGCTTTCAGTTTTCCAGACCAAGCATCAAACTGTACAGTTGACAGTGCTTTAGGTGGGAGACTAGAGCAGTTGAACTTGAGAGATTCTGTCTAGCCTAAATGATTCTGATTTTTATCTGTGAATCTACTGAACTCAAACTGTGCTATTTGTGTGTGTGTGTGTGTGTGTGTAATAGGTATTTGGTTTGTTGGCATTTGTATGCTGAATAGTTTCAGTCCACGTGTGTACTCTTCTGGAATTTGAACAGATTTTCCTGTTTTACAAAGGGTGCATCAATAAAGCCTCTAAAAATCCTATAGTAGTGTCATGCCAGTGCAACTCTGTGATTAACTATTAATAAGAAAACGTTCACTGACTACCTTAGCATCCAGTTCATGTAGAGGAGTAGTTTAAAAACAAAATGTACTTTGGTTGTAGCATACATTAATCTTATCACATTTCCGTTTCTATAAATGCACATTTCTTATCACCTCTTTTAACTCCTATTTCACAGGAGTATTGTTAGTGCTCATACAGCTTGCTTTCAATGGGGAAAAAAACCTCCCTCTTCTTAGTAAAGAAAATCAAATGACCTCTGAATATACCGGAGTGAAATGAGGCCAAAATGATGGTACAGTGTGATGCACAACTCTTAAAAAGGCAAGGACTTATGGCAAGTTAATCCTACGCAGATAAAGCTGACTGAATTCTTCATAATATGTAGGATAGTGTGCTGCTTAAGTTAATAGTTACAAAGTGATAATTTGTAAAAGCAAGTAGATGGCGTGTGTCTCCTGTTTGAAGCATTATCACTCGTATTGCTTTTCTACAAAGCAACAGACTGGTATAAACATTATTGTTCCTGAGTACGTGAAGTATAATTGCATTGAATCTCATACTGCAAATTATGAAAATGAATCTTAGAATGCAGTCTTTTTCCTCTCTTGTAGCTATTTTATTGGCAAGGTGGATACCAGATAGAAGCTTTCAGGGCCATAGTAAGCTTGAGGAGAATGTCTTTTGGAAAGTGTGTGAAGTTTTCAAGGCTGCAGGTTTTGCTATGGCGTTAGTGAAGTTTGTTTCCCTGGATCTCCAAACTATTGATAGGTGTATCAGTGAGGTGATAACACTTTGTGTTATGATATTTGCTATCCTTATAGAACTGAAGCAGAATTTTAGGGTAAAATGTAACAGGAAATAGGACAGCTGGGACCCAGCTTAGGCTTTCAGGCTTCTGGTACAGCACCCAGTGAATTGGACTCTTAATTCATAATTTCACTGGATTTGTTGTTTCTCGGTCACTGTGGAAGGGCTTTTAGAACTGGAGTAGCTGCAGGAGAAGAAATGAGCAGTTACGGTAGAGTTGTGGCTGGAAAAATAGAAGTGGCTCATGATTTGAGATGTGATAAAGCTTGAAAGTACAAATTAAGATTGTAAGCCTTTCCTAACAAAACTTCCTGTTCAGCAGAAATATGTAACTGCGTTCAATTTCTTTTAAAAGCCCAGTGCTCTGTATTTTTATAAAGGCTTCATAAAGCAAAACTGTGTTCTTACAGAGTGCCTTTAGAATAATCACAGGTGCATGCAGTTATTACTTTCTATGTATGTTTTTGTTCCTCTGGAGTATGAGAATCACACAATGTTTATTTGTTTCTTGGTTTTGTGGAGCAGTGAAACACATTACTTACCAGAGTTCCCACAGCACGTTTATTTTTGTAGGGTTATCTCTGTAGCATCTCAGTAGAGGAAGAAAAAAAAAATGAAACTTTTAAATTATTACATTCTATATTAACTTAAAGAAAACTGGAAAACTTATATTTTAGGAACTTGGTCCTTAAATTTAGCTGTCTGGTTTTGCATTTGGAGGTTTAAAAAAAAGGGAAGAAGAAGGGAGGAAAAAAAAAGAAAAAGGAATCCTAAGTAGTTCTGAGAGAATAAATGTTGTGCTAAGTTGGTATCTTTAATCTCTTGGGTCTCCTTTTTTCTACTTGCTGTTCTTGATGTTGCCTATCTTGGAGTGCATCGATCATTCTAATTTCTTTGAAAAATGCTGCTGCTTAGGTCTGTGAAGTGCATCTGGTTAAGCAAACAAGACTAATTCTCCAGAGATCTAATTCTTTGACAAAGTGTATTTCTGTTTGCTGGTCTGAAAAATAAGTTTATGGTACCTGCACTCATACACAGTCTTGGTTTGTGTTACCTGCAGGCAGTACACATTCAGTCAACTTCAGAAGTTATTTTACTGAACCTATCTTTGAATTGCTGTATCATAGTTGATACCTGAATGCCATTTGGGGCTATGCCAAGCCCTGGCTTCTTAGTATTCAATTGGTAGTACTTTAGTGACCTTAGAAGTGTTGACACTTCTGTCGTGTGCACTTGATAATAATGCAGCTTGTGAGTTTATCCAAGAGAATACTAGGTTACTACTTGTTTTGACTTCCAGTGCAAATGCAGCAAAGTTCTACTGACATAATTTAAACTTCTGGCAGTGATATTTGCACCACTGAATTTAGATGGGTTGTAAAATGATTCTTGTAAGTAGGTAGAAGTGAAATATTTCACTAATGGGAACTGTGGTAGAATGATAGAGTTCCTTAGATGATTGTATGTATGAGAATATGTGGCAGTTCTGTCTTCTAGAGATTTGTATTCCATCCTGATTTATCTTGATTTTCACAGTGATTTCATGAAAGTACTTTTTCTGTGGCTATTGTTTAGCCTGATCTGACAGTCTGAGTCTTGTTTAAGACTCTCTGCCACAAATGAGAACTCTTTAGTCTTGCAGTTCAAATCTCTCCTGATAAGGTATGCTTGCTTTTCTGTCTGAGTTGTGTACAGCTTGGTGACAGCCTTGATTTGCCTAATAGTAATTTTGACTTCATCATTTCCTGCAAATACCTAATCTATTGTGAATCCATAAGCTTCTCCTTTTTTAAATGTTACATTAGGTAGTAGTGCTTTTATTAAGGTGGCTATATCAGTTGATGAATTAGAGCGATTCTTAAACATGATTAGATGCAGTTTTTACTTGTATACAGTTTTCACTAGTCATCTATCCATAGTAACCGTGCCCTGCATTGGTACTCCCATACTTCAGGATTTTTTTTGTTCACTTCAAGCTTTGTCTTATGCCAAGAGCAGTGAAGGTAGGTGAAACTTCAAATGTGTCCTCTGTTAGCACAGAGAACAAAGTACAAGATTAAATGTTCTGAAGATTGTTAGGTAATGCTGACTGAGCTAATTGAAACGTACAAAATGCATTTTTTGTTTTAAGTGAGGCTGGGCTTGAAACACTTGACAAAATACTGTGTAGTCTGAAGTGTTGCTGTTAGCAAAATCCTCTACCTGATGTCTGTTCTATAGAGAAGTTTCTTGTGATAGGAATAAGTAATGGCTACTTGGTATAATTTCTTTATCTGTTAATTTCATTGAATGTCACTGAATCTTTATTTTATAAATGCCTTGAGAAGGTAGTAGAAAATCTGTTGGTTTTTTTTTTTCTAGGCAACTTGAAGCTTATTTTCTTTTTATAATTAAGATAAAATAATTGCAGTGGCTATTCCATGTCCAGAACAATTCTTAATGAGTCTCATTCAAACAAGGCAGCATTCCTGAGAGCAGCACAGGTGGAGAGGGGTGCGAGAAGTTCTCTTATGTTCTCCACCAACAAGGCTGTAGGTCACCTATTCATGAGGCTTTTCCCATGGATTTTCTAAGAATGAAATGTCTTGTTCTGCTCCCGTATTCTTTTGAAGTATTCACAGGGGCTGCCTTATCTTTGGAAAAGCAGGTAACTGAAGTATGCAGTGCAAGCAAGGCCTCTGCCTGGTGAGCTGCTGTCTTAGTTCATGTGTTTCATACTGTTTCTGGCAGAGAAGTGCATTGCATAACCTCTTGAGGTTACTTCCAGGCATGTACTCTGTATGTGTGTGATTAACACTAGATCTTTGGTTCATGTTAAAATGAAATATTTAATAGAACAGCCACCTAAAAGGATGATTCAGCTGATCCTGCCTCTTTCTGGCCTAGTAACAACAACTCAGTCAACAGCAGCAGATGGACAAAAGCAATTTGATTTTTTTCTACTTGCTCTTTAGGGAAGAAGAATAGAATGTTAAATTTTGGTGATAACTTAATGTTAAATTGACAGGATTAACTTGCTTGTATTTGTTTAGCATATGCTCTATCCAGTCTTACTACCTCGTTAAACAGAACAGATGTTCATCTTCACAGTTGAAAAACATTCTTGACTGAACTTTGTAGTGTTGGTATTAAAGCTTTAGTGATGCTTATTAATATACAGTGAGCTGCATAACAATAATCTGTGCAGCATTCCCTTTGTAAGTGTATAAACTTATGTAGTAGTCTGGTACAGTGAAATTCATTTCACAGCCACCTTTAAATGTCAGATAACAAGGAAAACCACAAAAATCAGCAAAATACAACTCTTCCCTCTGCCTTTCCCTCTCCCCCTTCTCCCCACCTCCTCTTCCCACCTCAACCTTAATACATTTCCATTTGAGTGACTAATATAGAGAGATTTCTTGCTGATAGGATAAATATCCCCTCATTTGTTAAAATAATTAGGTGAGAAATGCAACATTTTTGGAAGAAATCCTGATGAGTTGCTAAGCTCAAAAAAAAAGAGATTAAATAGCCTACCTATTTAAAGTAAAATATCTAAATATAAATGACATTCATTTAGAATACTGCTTTTTAAAACAAAACACCTTGTTTTGTACTTTCTGTTAGAAATCATGAATGTCCACAGCCACACAAGCTGGGAAAAAAAAAAAAAAAATTAAGTCCCAAACTATTAAATTTTCTACAGTGTTTCTGGCTGTCTTGGAATTGAATTTGAACCTATTCTCTACCTATTTTCTTTCAAGTATTGCCTGTGGAAATATAAAAGTACTGTGAATTACTTGAGTAGTCAAAGGGGGATTGTAAGGAAAAAAATAAAAGGAGTGGGTGGTGAAAGTAATGTTGATTGGAATTTATACATGCTGTAAAGGATGCTTGAGGAAGAGGCAGAAGGAGTTAACTTATTTGCCATTCTTCCTTTACTTTAGTAGCGAAGGACAGAAACTTTTTAACTTTACAGTGATGGCAGTTTAAAGGAACCATTTGTTTTGTTTTCCATATGAGCATTCCATCAATAAATTCCAGATGAAATAAATGCTGCTCTTAGGCAGTAGATGGAGGTAAATTGTGGAGAGTGCTGGCATTTGTTGAGCAAACTGTCCTGACTTTTGATGATACATTCTTTCTGCTGGCAATTCCCAGTGGGAGAAGTATCTCAACAGAAGGTGTTAACAGACAGTTCCCTTCAAAAAATAAATAATTTTTAGAACTTCGCTTGCATTTTAGTGAATAGCCTGAAGTTGTTCCACTAGCTTGTGATGGACTTGTGTTTAACAGTGAATTCTGTCATTTCCAGACCATTTTTGATGACATTTGTGCAGCCTCTTTACCTCCTGTAGTTTTCTATAGAGAAAATGGAATGAAACTTGGCAGAGAGATGAATGGAATGTGGTATAGTTACTTGTAATGCATACAGTGTAGTATTAGTGCTAACAGCCATAAACGCTTCTGTTACTTCAGTGTGAAAATACAGCTCTACAGCACTAATTAAAAAATAAAAGCCTAACCTGTACTCATCTGCAAGTTCATAGCTCAACACAACTGGTGTATTTGAGGGTTAGTTGTTAGTAAAACAAACAAAAAAAACCACCAATAAAAATTAGAACGCGTTATCTGTTTGATCTCATGCTTTACAGAACAGACCTGTGTTTAGAGTGAATTTTTGATTTAAAGCTAGCTCATTTTAATATTTGCAATTACAGTTCCAAAGTTGCCAGAAATCTGTTGCTGTGTAATTTAAACATGAGTGTTCAATAGTCACTAACAATCGTAATTTTAATGAGTTTGCTCCGTTCTACAATAGCTAAAAATGATGCCTTTATTGCTATTGCACCTGAGGGTCAAGTCATCTACCTTGGCATGTTAAGCACTGTGAGTGACCACTGTGAACAGTTCACAAACTTGTAGAACATCACAGATTGGCAGAGAACTATTCAAGGATCATCACCAAGTCCTGCAGTTTCCTCTAGGCAAGCAGGAACTGGTTGCAAGAGAAGCATCTGCTGCGTTTCATTTCAATCTACAGAAATTCTAGAAGTCCGTGCAACTCTGTTAAAGTTATGGACAGCCTCTCCTCCCAGAAGTGCTCAAGGATGGCCTTATCTTCCTTAATGTACCCTGACCTAGATGGAATAGAGAATTTAGGTGTTATATCTTACTGTGACTCTTCTTAGTCAGACCATTTTCTAAAGAAGAAAAAAGTAAAGGCATGTTTGTTGCCTATCTACAGGCTTTCAAAACTTGGTTAAAGCTGCATCGTCCTTCATAAGTGTAGTCTTCCTCTGTTTTCGAGATTGGCCAGAGGGGGAAAACAAACAAACAAACAACAGTAATCAATTCCCAGTGAGACTGCAGAAACTTGAGAGACTCTACTTCAATTCCAAGAACACTACTTAAGTGTTTTATCTTAAGTATTGAGTATTATTCAATAGTAATTCACCTGTGTGAATTCAACCTAATGTTTACTTGAATATAACATATTACATTCCGAATGTTTAGAAACATATGATACACATTTGGTTTTCTGCTAAAGCAAAGTAGGATTGCCTTAACAGTGCTTTGCTGGCGTGTTCTACTCACAGAAGTTGTAGTATGAAGCTCTAAATCAATGGATAAGCCGAAGTATTTTACCTGTACAAGCTACTGAAACTTGGTGTTTTTTGAGTTTGTTGTTACCAAATCTGCCTAATGCACACACTCAGAAGAGTACGGTGAATAGGACAAAGCATTATTTGGTTGTTGTGTAAAACAGTGATGAACCCACATTTTGAATCCTGTGTTTCTCTGATTTCTTCATTTTAAGAAAGCTGACATAGATTTAGAGAAGGAAAAACTGAAATGACTGAGTAGAGTGACCATCTTACAAGAAGATAACAAAAAGCTTGGTCTCTTCAGTTAAGAGGAGAGAAGGGAATAAATATTATCAAGATTTGTAAAATAAGGAGGGTGAATAAAATGTGTTGCTTGTCATTCAACAAATTCCATGATACAAAAACTAGGATGTGTTCACTGACATAGTATTATGCATTTGAAAGAGGTGCAGGAATCATGGAATCATAGAATGGCCTGGGTTGAAAAGGACCACAAAGATCATCAAGTTTCAACTGCCTTGCTCTGTGCAGGGTCACCAACCACCAGACCAGGCTGCCCAGAGCCACATCAGCCTGGCCTTGAATGCTTCCAGGGATGGGGCATCCACAGCCTCTTTGGGCAGCCTGTTCCAGTGTGTCACCGCCTTCTGAATGAAAAACTTCCTCCTAATATCTAACCATGCTCTGTCTCAGTTTAAAACCATTCTCCCTTGTCCTATTGCTATCCACCCTTGTAAACAGTCATTCCCCTTCCTGCTTATATGCTCCTTTCAAGTATTGGAAGGTCCAGTGATGTCCACCCTGGAGTCTTCCCTTCTCCAAGCTAAACAAGCCCAATTCCCTCAACCTTTCTTCATAGGGGAGGTGCTCCAGCCCCCCGAATGAGAAGAAAGCACTTCTTAATCTGAGTGTTACACGCGATGGAATTTACTGGTATGGGAGTTGGTGGAGAGAAGTTATACCAGTGCAAGCAGGGAGAATGTGGACAAAGTCAAGGATTGATGTGTTTGTAAAAAGATGCTACAGGGACTAGAAAAGGATTCATCTGTAACATACCTAATCCAGTAGTGGTTGGTTGAGGATGTAAAGTGAATAGACTGCAAGAAGTGACCAGGCTTGTGTGCTCTTAATTAGTACAATTGATGTTGTAAGGGATGGAACTGCGCTGAGAGCCCCCCTGGTCTCAGTTGGTATGGTGGTTCTGTGTTCTTAACTGACTCCTGATGGAGGGAGGAAATCATTAGCTGGGGTGTTTTTCAACAGTATGGTTATGCAAACTTTATTTCTACTCAGTACTTCACTCAATTATAATCATTTTTATAAGCACAGTTTAAAATTCTGTAAAGCTCCCTTGTTCTTTAGCAAGGGAATAGCCCCTGCTGCTTAAGCAAAGTTTGTCTCATGTCTGAAGAGCTGATGAAACAATTTCTGGTGCATAGCGTGACAAAATACCAAGGGTGTTGTGGTGTACTGGTGATGTTTTTGATGTCAAAGAAGCTGGCATGAAAACTGGAGTGTGATAATCACACTGTGATCTGATAATGTTCCTGCCTTCAGTTTTCTATCTGTAGCTGAAGTTATTGCAATTAGAATGAGTGTTAAGCAAGGTCGGAAACCAATGGTGTTGAGTAAGTCTAGAAGGGAAAAAGTAATTTCTTAAACTATCATTCTTAAAACACTGTCTTATCTTATGATAGCAGTTGTATCCGATTATAGCACAAAGACTTTAGTAATGCTTGCTGTCCTAATCTACAGAAAAATGATTGATGATTTTAGGTAGCTAGTATTGCCTGATGTAGGGAATCTCAATCAAAGAGATGATTCTCGCAAAAGTTTCATGAAATAATGTTTAGTGTCAAACATAATTAGCACATTTTGGTTACAATTACAGGTGATACAAATGTACGTAGTTTTGGAGGAGCTATTATATTGTGATAATTATATCTTAGTTAGGGGTACTTCTTGTTAGTGTTTTGTGTTGGTTTGTTGTTTTGTTTGCTTTTTATCAGTGTAAATGTACTCTGAATGAGAGTCTTTATAAATAGTGTCAGTTCCTAATAAGAACTTTGTTAAATATGAAGCTAAAATATCTTAGCAACTCAGTATTGGGCATATCTTATTTGTGTTACTTATCTGGTTGCCTTTTTGTGTAGCCATTTTATAAAATTGCCATTTGATATATTGCTTTTGGTCCTGTTTGACTGCAAGGTGTATGTCAGCTCAACCCAAGGGTCTTTAAATTATGTCTTTTTTCACTTGTATTTGTTGAGATTAGAATCTTCCTTTAATAGTTGCTATTTTGAATGGCAGAGGAATGTTCTGGTTAATGGAAATACTCTGTTTGAATTCAAGAAATAGTCTGTCTTTCTCTGAAATGTGGATAGATTTCAGTGTTTGTGGGTCATTTTTTTTTCCTCATGAAATTACCTTACTGTTTCAGTTTTCAGGTGTGCATTGGTATTGTGCTACTTCTGTCAAGTTAACTGTAGAATCTGTTTGTGAATGGCCTCTTCTAATGCAGGTACATTCTTTGCCTCTTGTTTCAAGCAGTTTAGATCTAATAATGTATCTTTCTTGTTCCATTTCTGGCTCAAGAGGATTAAATTTGTGTGTGCATTCAGTTTGTGAAAAGAGAGAGGAATTAGTGGCTGAAGGAACTGGGGCTGTTTAGCCTGGGGTAAAGGAGGCTGAGGGGAGACCTTATTGCTCTCTTCCTATACCTGAAAGGTGCTTAGAGAGAGAGCGGTGTTGGCCTCTTCTTACTGGTGACAGGTGACAGGATGAGGGGAAATGGCCTCAAGTTGCACCAGGATAAGTTTAGGTTGGATATCAGGAAACATTTCTTTACAGAAAGGGTTGTTGAACACTGGAATGGGCTTCCCAGGGAGGTGGTTGAGTCACCATCCCTGGATGTGTATAAAAACCGTTTGGATGTGGTGCTCAGGGACGTGATTTAGCAGAGGGTTGTTAGTTAGGGTGGTATGGTTAGGTTGTGGTTGGACTTGGTGATCTTTAAGATCTTTTCCAACCTGAGCAATTGTATGACTGTTAAAAAAACCTTTTCCCTGCCTAGGCAGGTCATTTTGTAAGTGACTTACTCTCTGTAAGCTCTCCTAGGTTTAGTCATGCAGACCTGGAAATGCATGTGGGAGGGATGGGGGCTTGTTGGTGATTCTTGATTAAACAGCCATTCTCAGAAGCTGGAGCTGGGACCTTGGCCACTCATGGGAAAACTGGAAGTAATCAGACATGTTGTGTTAACATATCAAACAGGTTTTGTTTGTCCTTGGATGCAAAAGTAGTTGGAATATTTTGACTGCAAGCAAAATGCTTCCTGACTTGCAGAGCTTGTCCGTTAATCTGCATGCAGTTGGCCTAAGGAAGTTTCTTTTTGTAGGGGGAAAGCAATTAGTTTTTTTCTTAATACATATTTGACTTGAGTGTAGTTCTGGTGGAATTCTTTACTCTCAGAAATGCTAATCTTTTTCTTGAAACAGTTTTCTTCAATTCACATAGAGCTGCTAAGAATCATACGTGTACAATGAGGTTATCTGCTTCTGCTTAAATTGTTGCCATTCTACTATGCTAATATCTAAAAAAGTAATGAAAAGGTCAGTCTTGAAAATAGATGATGACTACATTTGTAAAGGACAATCCAACTTTAACCAAGTTATGAAAGCCTGTAGGCAATAGACATTCTTTTTTTTTTTTCTTGCTTTAGAAATTAGCCTGATTAAAAAGAGTTACATAAGGTAATAGCTAAATTCTGTAAATATCTTTTATAGATAAAGCTTATTGTCTGAGATTTTCTACCCAAGTTGTGGAAAAACAGTTTTGCCTCTTGTTTGTTTTCATTATGACGTCTTAAAGATTATAATCACAGGTTATTTAGTATGACAGATATCAAATAAATACCTTCTTCCTGAGTTTATATCAGAGCCTCCTGTGGTTTTTACTCCTTATCTTGCAAAGCCTATGTAAAACACCTAAATTTTGCAACTTCTAGAGATTTCAGTAGTTAGCTAAGAGTTGCATCAGCAGTTTTGTATTGTATTTTTTGATGGAAAGTGTTACAGAAGTGAAATTTCAAAACTAATTGATTTCACTTTTTCATTATTTATTAATGAGTAGTAAAAATAATGCCACACTAAGAGCATTCAAAACGTTTTAAGCAGTAAATTATAATATCAGTGCACATTATCCTGACTTGAAGCAGGAGAGCTGGCTAGACTGGATTACTGTGTTTAGTTTAAAGGTTTGAATTTACTGCTCAGAAACAATTTTGAATTTGAATGTGGAGTCCTGTTCCAGAAAATATATTTCTCTTATCTGGACCCCTGGATATTTATATTTTAAGTTATGGCATTTGTGTACCCTTGCTGGAAGTTTCCTTAGTGAAGGTGGAGAACCTCCTAGTTTAGCATTTGTAATTTAAGGCTTTGACATTAAAACCTCAGTAAAGCTCTGAACTGTTTTGATAGTCTACCACAAACAGTGAGCATTTAATTTTGTGCATATAGTACTGGGATGAGTGACAGCAGTAGCGATTGCTCTTTTTTAGGGTTGCTAATATTTGTAATAACATGTAACTGAGTAAGGATTGTTTCGATCTTTTGGGATAGTTCTTGGAGGCAAATGAGTTTCTGAGGAAAGCAAATCTTTGTACAGCCTTACTGTTTTTGTCGTCCTCTCTTTGCCTTTTTTTTATTAAAAAAAAAGTGGTGGGAAGAAAGGGGAAGAAGAAGAGGAAATGAAGATGTCTCCTCGTGGCATTTGGTGGGGAGCTGTGTGGCAGCGAAGGACGCAACAGTACTCTGTGTGGAAAGGGAAAGCTCTAGTCTTAAAATAAATCAGATGTCAAACTATCAAATTTCAGCGCAGACTTGTTTGACGACAACCTCGTTCTTGCAGAATTCACACTTGAATTAAGCTGCAGGATCTTGGAAGTGCCAGGGAGCACAAGTAGGTATAGTTCTGCATCTTGGAAGGGCTCAAAATCATAGATCACAGTATGTAATTTTTTTTGGGGGGGATCGTTGTATGCAGAGAGGAGTTCCTCCTTTCCTTTTTACTGAAACAGTTTCAGTTATAGGAAGTGAGTTAAGGGATGTGGATATTCATTTGCTTTTATCTGGAGAAAGGAAGCTGAGACACTTCATCTGTGAACCTTGGAATCATATGACTCTCTCTTGTAGTAGAATTACCCTGTGCGGTAACTATAGAAGTGTTTTCTGTGACTGCACCATTTTATGCGGAGACTCTATTTTAGGGTGTTGAGGTAATGCTGTCCCTTTTGGTGGGATATGTCTAATCTGGGTTTCTCCTCTTCTCAGCTTCCTATTTTTGTAAAGCTTACAGCAAAATGTTATCTGCAGGACTTCTTTCTCTCTGTTGAACTTGAACAAAACAGCTCTTCTGTCGCAGAAAGTATGAGCAGATTACAAGCAAGTTAAACCCTTATAATAGCAGGGCATAAGTATTGGGCATTGCTTGGAATCCAGGAAAGAATCAAAAATCCCCTCAATCGAAGCTAGATTTGTAAGGTAGTAGCATGCTTCCTTCCAGTAAAATGCAACCTAGAAAGAACAGCAGGAAATGTACTTTGGAAAGCTACCTTGGATTGTGCTTTTCCGTTGATGTTCTGGTTTCCATCCTTTTGTGGTCTTAAACTGGCAGTGGGTACTTTCATGCACACTGTGCTCCCTATTCTTAAAGAAGCTCTTTGACATTCATGGGCTGTACAGAGCTGTACTGCTGCATTCATGCTCTCACTGTTCAGTGAAGAGTGATGCGTTTCTGGTGGCTGAAGGATCCACCTGAAGTCTTCAAGTATGATGAGAGAAGGATTAAAGGTGCCACCCACGAACTTTTAAACAAAGAGCTGAGATGGGAAAAAAAAAAAAAACACTTTATTTTTAATGGTACACCTACATTTAAAAAATATTAAAGAATCACATACTTAATGCCAATTTTTATCTTTTGGCTTAATTTAGGTTGTTCTAATCATCACCTATTCTTTGACTCTATTTATTAATACAACTTAAACTAAGTAAAGCAAAGTGTTCACTAATGAAGTTAAAATGCTGCATAAGCTTATTTAAAAAAAATAGTATACAGCTGTTTTTGTGGTATGATGTAGGCTCTGTAATAGCACAAATCTGGAAAAAAGGACAATAGAATTGTATTACTTTGCAATATTGTGAAGTGTTGTAATGCTTCAGTATA
The DNA here is from genome assembly GCA_035772895.1 of Perdix hodgsoniae. Classification (NCBI taxonomy): domain Eukaryota; kingdom Metazoa; phylum Chordata; class Aves; order Galliformes; family Phasianidae; genus Perdix; species Perdix hodgsoniae. Next base: position 1,617,611 of record JAPSGF010000004.1, read on the forward strand.
TTTGCATGTAAATAAATTATATTTCTAAACTCTATGAAAAATACAAAAAAAAAAAAAGCTTACAAGTTGGGGTATTTCTTACATATTAAAAGTAACCACTGTAGCCCAAAGGTAATAATTCATTTATATTATGAGTTTTCTTTTTATTTTGGTGGAAGAGTGCCATCTACTGAATTGTTTGAATTGTACCTTAACTTTTTGTTTGTGGTTGTAATGTTGAGCTAACCTTCCATAAAACTGTCGCTACTACTTCGATAGATTAAAATTTTCTCATCTTTTGGTGATTTGCAGAACTAGATATTATGTTATAATTAGATACATATATAGAATTAGATATTATGTGGAGTTTGTAATAAAATAAAAAGAGAAGCATTTTAGATCATTCTGTCTTACTAAAAATGGGGCTTAAGAGACATTCTAGACTTAGCAGTGGCTTTATAGTCAGAAATTGGCATTAATTGACAGTAAATGATTGGGAAGGATTGGCTATATCCTTTAAAATCATTAAATTGTCCGTCTTATTAGATAATATAAGGTTCATTACGCTTTTGTAAGTTAAACTAAGTAGGCATATGAAAAATCACTTAACATCTAGTTCACACATTACGTTTGTTAATGCTGCTGTTGGCAATTCTGTATGAAATATTTGGACACTGGGAGAGAATTCGTTCTTCCTCCATGTACTGCTCAGCTCTAAGAGCAAAAGATGGTTCTACCTTTAGTTGTGGTCTAGAAGCTAGGGATATAAGAAGAAAGAACCTGGTTAATTATTAATATTGAGATATAGTATATAGTCAGAAGGAAGGAGAAGGTAGGATGTTCATAATACATTAAAATTTGGCGTTAAAAATAAACTGGTTTAAGTGGATGGCAGGTGAATAGGATTTGGAAGCATGCAAGAGAATGCAAAGATATTTGCCTCTGAATTTTGGTGAAGCTTCTTCGAAGTATATAATTATTTGCTAGTTTTATTCTCCTGTATATAGTCTTTCTAAAAAAACTTTCAGTTAGCAGTTACAAGCCATCAGTACATCTTGTACAGTCAAGGGAACCATTATGCAAATATATTTGTATCAATTTTGTTCTCTCTCCTCTTGTGTTCTGCTATTCTCCCTTCCTCTCATCCTACTTGAAGGAAAAAGGAAAAAAAAAACAGCAAACCAGCCAGATTAATCTCCTTTTTTGTGGCTTATTATTGAAAGCCTGTAACCTGTCAGCTCTGAGAAAATTCAACCAAATACAACCTTTATAGAAAAACCTGCTGGTACTTTTCAAAGCTATTTGGAAAATACTGTGTTTGTGCTTGTTTATATAAGTAGCTTTGAAGCTTAAGATCTGTTTTGACTCTTGGCCTTTTTTTTTTTCCCCCCCCCGGGAAAAAAAAGATGGAATAACTGCTGAATACCCACTGCTGATCAGTTTCTATGTAAACTAGTTCAGTAATTAATTCTTTTTCTTATCATAAGTTAAGAAGTTTTTATGCTTTAAAATTGCTGAAGCTGCCTATATAGAGAAACAAAATGATGTCCTTAACTGATTATGTACTCTAGGATTATTCTAAACAGTTGACATTGGAACGGTTGGCTTCTGATGTTTAAAGAAGGTGAGCACTGTTTTCTGAGCAAGGTGAATATGATGATTGCATTTATGCGGGAGCAGATCTTATCACCGACTGATGCAGAAGTTGAGATATTGGTTCCAGGGGCTTGTGTAGTCATGAGTTCAGTGGAAGCAGCAATAGCAAACGGCACTAATTGTTTGCTGTAGCCTATCCAGTTAATATGACATTGGTAATTATAAAATTAATATCTAAAAAATCCTGTTTAAATATTATGCATTCTCACAGAATAAGAATGGTTGAAGTTGATGGGGCCAACAGCCTGAGCAAGCAGGGCCACCCAGGGTGGTATCACTCTCTTCACCCAATAATGAAAACTCCTGAGATCAAATGGTATCAAATAATTTTGTGACTGTGTACCTCATATAGTTTTATGGTCAAACATAAGTCATCCAAGTGGAGCTTCTTAGCCTTCATCATTTGTACTAAAGCAACTGCTGAACACTCAATGCAGTTGCTCTCAAAAATACTTGAACTTTGTATAATGCTAAGATTCCTAAAAATTGAGAAAAATGTACTGGATTTATCAGTCTTATCAGTGTGTAAATGGTCTCCTTGGAGTCCGTAAGTGTGTGGAACCTACCTTTCTTTGTGTTGATTTTATTATTATTATTTTTTTTTCCACTCTTATATTTCCACATTTCGAAAAACCAGGACTGAGATTCTAGTCTCGTCTCCCATTAGGTGCCTTGCATTTATTTTCACCCTTACAGCTAACAGAAAGAAGCGGAATGTAGATTTTTTTTCTTTGCCTGGAAGTTATATTTCTTTACTCTCTAGGGACATGTGTGATGGCTTCCAAATACTATATGTAATGTTGGCTTTTTTTCTGTGCAAGTAATGAGGTCAAACTGCAGATATCAGCTAATTCAGCAAGTGCTATTTTTGATGTACAAGCATTGCAGTCAGTGTCTTCTGGCTGGCTGTATCTGTCAATCTTCCTTTTCCTTAACTCTTTTTCCTGAAGTCAGTTTTCTTGTTCTCTCCTTTTCTCCTGGTAAAAGGAGGATACATTGTAATCATCCACCTAGAATCCTCATAGTAAGCTGTTGCTGGTAATTTGATAGTATTTCCATCTGACTAACTTCAATATCAGTTTTAAAAGCTAATTGTATTGTGAGTAGATGACAACACCAAACTTCTCATAGCAAAGCAGGAAACTGTGCAGCTTCTGAAGAAGATTGCGGCTGTGAGGTGTGGCTGCTTTTCTGAGGAAGAAAGCTGGGTCTAACGTAGCCTGAACTGTATGGGCTCTTATCACGTGTCTCACTGCCATTTCTGGTGCCTGCTCCTGCCCCTTAAAGCTTTGCTTTGTGCTGAGGAGATCCGTGGGAACAGAGGTGAGGTGCTCTTAGTGTCGCTGGAGGAGTACCGGGGAGAGCTGGTGTGTGGCCCCACTTGGAGGACAGAGGGAAAAATGTCTGCAGATACAAGTTCAGCTTCCCTTGAATGTAAAAAGTGTAAAGTTATGTCCTTCCTTGATTTTTGGAAGGCAGCCATCTGCTTTAAGACTGAAGAAAACGAGACCTACCCATTGACACAAGATTACTTTTTCAGATTACTGACCATTGTCCTGTGTTGCAGCTTTATATGTTACAAATTTTATTTTATGGCATTTTTCTTAATTCCATGGTTGTCTGACAAGAAAAAAAGATTCTACTATTAAACAAACAAACAAACAAAAAAAAATACCAAAGGTTTGCCTTGGGTTTACTTTCTTAGTACCTCTGATAAGGTTTAAACAAAATTTGAGGGGATTTTTAGTCACACAAATAAATGATGAGAGCTGTCTTCCAACCCATCCTCTGGGATAAATGCTCTTTTTGTCATTTGCAAGGAAGTCTGATATGAGGAGGGAGTAGAAGAATGCTGACTGGACCAGAAGGGACATCCTGCCTCAGTTCACCAGTCTGCTGCTGAAACCGCGTTCTTAGAGCTTCCTGTTACCTGGGCAGTGTAGATGCTTATAGGAAAGGGGGCAGCTCATCAGTTTTCACAGTAAGGCTGCAAATGTTCTGCGGGATGAAGAAATCTAGGAAGTCTTGAAGTTCTTTTTGGAGCTGTACCTGATCTCAGATTTGTGAAAGCAGACCTATATCTTTCAAAAATGCGCTTTCATTATACTTCAGTTTCTTAACGTAGTCGTCGTGTTTGCACCTTTCCCTCAGTACACTAACCAAGCAAATGGAATGTAGCTGTTGCTCTGCCACTAAAGTTGGAGGACAAAAACATCAGGTCTGGAGCACTTTGGGGACTTGTTTTATAAAGAGAAAAATGAAATATGTGCAGGAAATGGGCTCATATATATGCAGTAACTGCTGTAATTCTAGCTAAAAGCTTTAGCAGCCCTGGATATGTGAAAGTGAGCTCTGTTGTTTAGAGATATTGCTGTTTATTTTCCTGATTTGGGTGCATTTTAAGCTGGAGCTCCGTTTACATAAATAACAAAGAGGTCCTTGTTCTTGCTTTGTTTTTGTTTGTCTGCCTGATGTTGTCATTTACATTAGGAAAGTGGATGTGAAATATTACTGAATATTTTATGCTTTTTCAGGCATAAATCGCGAAACATAGGGAATAAAAAAGACCTGCTTACGTGTAGTCTAAAACTCTCTCCAAAACGTATTGAGACTTTTTATTTTGTCATGTTTATTGGTATTAAATGAACATGAAAGGTAAAAACTAGTTTTGTAGGCAGTGTCAACTGTGGTACTTTGCCACTTCGCAAATAACTCCTTTACTGTCTTTGTGTATTGATGCACTGTTCTTTGGGATTGTTTCTGTGAGAAATCGTACTTATATGTGAGGGAGTGATAGTACTGATCATATCTAGGCACTGGTAGGATCATGTAACAGTTAAGTTGAATGAATCAAAGCTGATCTTCTGCTGCTCAGGGGATTACATATCACCAGGAGTGTACATTGAATTTCGGAGTACCATAAATGAGCTATTTGGTTTTTTGTGTGTAGTTGGATTGCATCAAGACATTGGCAATGGTGAGTAATCCCAGGCTGGCTTGTAGTTATTATATGCTCAGAACAGTTTGGAAACCTCACCATTTTCATATTTTTCTGTTATGGGTCTTGGGGGCCACAGTTGAGGTGCACACAACGTTGTGTGTGAAGTAAGTGGTGATTTTGCTTTCTAGAAAAATAATTGGGGGACAGACTAAGCTAAGTGCTAAAACATTGCTTAGAAATGGCTCTTAAAATATGCAAATATAATCTGCGACGCTCTAAAGCTCTGTGCTACAGACTGGTATATGAAAGAATACTCTAAGCAACCTTACTGTTTTGCACGTAATTCAGATCAGTGGTATGTATCTTTCTCTAGTAGATTTGTATTTTGTATCACAATTGCCAAATGTTTATATACTATGAAGTGTTACTGCTAGAGTTTTGAGGAGTATCTGGTAACAAATTTTAAAGATTGCTAGTTTTGTATTTGTCTTGTAAATCCCAAACTATTGTAATGGTGACAAATCTGATACAGGAATACAGTCCATATCTTGTGCTGTACTATTAAAACTTTATTGCAGTATAGTATGAAGTTGAGAACAGTTTGAAAGGAAATTGTTATAAGAATGATTCTGTATTCATGAGTGGTTTATGCTAGGGATTGAATTGATAGCTACAGCTTTTGCAACTGTTTCCAATGTCAGACAGGTCAACCACATGTGAAGATGCAGTCTAACATTTACACAAATATGGAAAAGACCCACATGCATGGCAGAAGTAAAAAGTGAAAAGCCTCCTGAGGCTTTCATATGTAATCTGGAATATGTTTTCATTTTCAAAAAAAAAATGCTATTTAGGCAGATGTGCACTGAGTTGTTCCTATGCAGATAAGCTATAAATAGTAAAATTTTTGATTTTTGTTTTTCAAACAGAATTTAGGCAGCATTAAAACACAGTAACAAACTGAAATGCTTTAGTTCTGTCCTGTGAAAAATTGAAAAAAAGCAAGGGTAGCTCTGTGAAACATCTATGGCAAAAACACATTTTGGAACTCTTGCCACAAGTTAAGGTTGGTAAGGTTATATTTGTCCTATGCATTTCTAATGTATGACCTGTGCTAGCTGTTTGGAAAGTGAACACTGATGTTAATTCATGAGTACCTTATTACTTCCTTCACTTGTCCAAGCCTTTTGTCTTTTGTCCTTTGCTTGCTTTCTCACAGAAGGTGCACTAGAGACAAATGCTAGTGTTTGCTGGTGTCAGTTTCCTTATCACACTGGGGAGCACAGAGGCAATAGTCCTAGCTACTGCTGAGAACCTCTTAAACCTTTTTTGTTTGTATTTAGATTAATAGACAGAATAGCAAGAGTGGGAAGAAGTGCTTGGAAGCAGAGGAGAAAGAATTGGTATTTGATTTAAAAGAAAACAAACAAACAAGCAAAAAATCTGCTCAAAGCACACTATTTTTTCTCTACAGCAACCCTAGGTCTTTGGCAGGGAATTTTTCCAGTCTGTAGAGTGAAAATACTTTGACCATCTTGTCATTATCCATTACAGTCTCTGCCTGTTTCAGGGACTGCTGTGTGGTAAAGTCACTGCTTGGTATAGTAAGTTCTTGTGCCATGAGCATGCACGCAAAAAGATGTGGAGGAATTGGACAGGCTCGGTCTCTGTAGGTCCCTTCCAAGTGAACTTCTCTATTGTGTTATTCTTTTACAGCCAGAATTGAATTAAAAAAAACGGGAGACTTTGCATTACTTTAGAAAAGAAGATTGATGATGGCTAGGATGATATTAATTCAAGATGAGAATAGTAATTCCAGCTACCAGGTGAAAAAGTGAAGGCTATATAATCCTTGGTTGAAAGCACTAAATGGACTAACTGCAATGACTGATCTTATTTTTTTCATAACGGTGAGATAAGATATCAAACTCTGTTTTTCAGATCTGTATATGTGGTTTTCAAAAAGCAAAAACTTCCTCTATGTGTTTAAACTTTTGTAAACTTACTTGTAATGTTGAAAATGTATTGATTTGTGGAAGCTGGTTCACATACACTGGAAAATGCTAAAGGATTTTTGGTCAAAAGTTCAAGCAGTCTTAATGTTGAAAATTACATTAACTGGTAACGGTGCTTATAGAAATACTTGTAGGAGACAATTCTTGAAGCCAACATGTGAAGGATAAAATTTGTGAAGAGTGGAGTAATTCAAAATATCTCTGAATTTCTGTGTTTTTCTGGGTTATACTTCTCTTGTTATGAGGTAGCTGTGAAGGTTCAACTCCAAATAAATGGTGGGTGGTGAAAGAATAACTTTTACATATTTAAGTTGTAAAGTAATTTCTGGGGAGATACTTGGGAAAGCTTTTGTTAGAAAACTATTTCAAAGCAGATAAATAATTGACAAGTCTTAAAATTCAGTTCCTGTATACATCTGAATTTTACCTTTAGAAATTGCTTGTCTTTTACTGCAAGTAGTTATCAATTCAAGTGACTGCAGAAGTGTGAGCAAGGCCAAAGTAAACAATCTGAAAAATTTGTTCTTCCTTATGGGGATTTTTTTTTCCCAGTCTTTTTGCAAAAGCACTATTTGTTCATTAAAAGTATTCTGAAATTGTAAGGGAAGGTATCCTTTTGGGGAGGGAGAAGTGTTAATTCTAAGCTTATTTATTTTTTAAGTGCTATTAACTGGCAGTGGAACACAGGTGAATTCTTTCTACAGAAACCAAATTGATAAGAATGAAAAATACAGACAGGAAAAAAAAACAGCTGATGCGAGCTGACTCTAAGTCTTTCCACTCGAGAACAAAATTAAATTACTACTTCTATTCAGGGAAGAAAGCTGGAATTCAGTTTACTGGGTTATTCAACATCTGTTTAATATCTCTCTCATCACTTGGCTGGATGTTACACAGATTCATTAGGTTGGGAGAAGAAAGTGATGGAAGTTTAAAAAGTAAAATACTAGGTGTGTTGAAGCAGACTTCTTTCCACTGTGGTTCTGCCTGCATTTTGTCTCACTGTTCAGACACTGAGCAGGATATGCTTGTGATTTTAAACTTCCATCTAACCTAATAGTTACTTTTGCTTTTCCATTTTCTCTAGTATGAAGGCATCTGTCTGTCTATTGATAGGTGTATCCACACTAGATTTACACTAGATATAAGTAGATATGAATGTCTGTGTATATATGCATACACGCACAAATAAATGAAATATGTAACATACCTTTTTAAAGGGTATTTGTATCCACTTCAATTTGATCAACAATTTTCAGTAAACGGAAGACTTGAAGGCAGAGTGAGAATTGTAATGATTCGCTAATTTCTAGTGTATACTCAGAGAACAAGTTGTATATTTTCAGTGATTTGCATATATCTTTGAAATGGTTTCCATTCTTCCCAAGATGCCTGCTTAAAACTGTAGGTGTTCAGCTCTTTGGCAAAATATTCTCCAGGAACCCTGTTTGTGCTGTAATGATTATATCCTGACTGTTTTACATAATTCATTTGGACGCCTGTTATTTCTGTTCTCTTACCTAGAGGTTGGAAAGCTGCCTTAATTTCATGTCTGGTGAAAGAGGATAACAAAATTGAAAATACAAAATATTTGCAAATCAACTATGGAGATTAGAAAGAATCTGTTGTTACTTCTGTTTGGTATTCATTATAAAAGTAGAGGACTGATTTATGCATGAGAGGGAAAATGAGCACACTTTTGTTATCTCATAGTTGGTGTGAATCCAGGAAATCTTGATACAGAGATCCTGGAAATTTACATTATACATAATATACCATTGACTCCTCCATATTTTGACTACTGATTTTCATTTGTATTTTATCTCTGCCATAGCACATTTTCTTTTAATATTCCTTGCATTATTCAACTCTTCTTTCATCTGTAAGTAGCATTTCAAAAGCAAAGAAATTTCCGTTAGCACTTGAAGAATTTGATCATTTGGTTATGAGGCTTATATAAATAACTTTCTTTCATACTAGTCCTGATATTTAACACTACTAAAATAACTGCCTCATCATTCTCTATTGCATTATCATTGACAAAGCATCCTTTAGAAAAATACAAATTGAGCCTTTATACATAATTTTCTTACTTCATGGGGGTAAATAAAACAGGCCTTTCTACTCCTTATGTTACTATGTTTATGAATGGATTTTTTTCTTGATGTTAGGACCTATGTGGTTAAATATTTTAAGTGTATGAGCTAGGAGCAGGATGTTAACCTGTTTGAATATGGTATTACTGATGTTTACAATGTCTTTCTTTCTCCTACATTGCACACAACAATTTTTCCTTAATGTTAACAATTCAGCTTCGGTCGGCCAGGAGTTGAATGTTACTGTCAGCATGACAGTGGAGCTGCAGTAATCCAGCTTCAGTTCCTGATTAATGAGGTTAGTCAATTCATGTCTGTATCCTGTAAATTAGAGAAGATGCACTATGGGTTCCTCAGTTTCTCACTAAGCAAAGATCAAAATACAGATACCAGTCAAGCTAAGAATCACTTGTTTTAAACACTAATAACAAGGTAACTTTTTTTAATCATAGGCATTGCTCAACTAACTTTTGAAAATGACTTCATCTCTACAGTATTCCTCCTACAAGCAGGAATTTTTTTGCAGTAATATATGTATTCCTGTCAGTAAATAATGCTAGTCATCACTTGAAGTGAAGTATACTTTTAATAGTACCACCAGTCTCAGTGGATTGTTAACTTTACTTTGATAGCTATTGTTTTAGATGTGAGCTGAGAAAAGATCTCTGATCCGGACCCTCAGCAATTTCACATTTGTTTCGAAAGACATAACAGCTGAGACCTGACAGCAGTGCTGTTCTTGAGCTACTTAGGGACCAGATTTTTTAGAGGGATCTCTAGCTCAGAGGGATGCTGAAGTCAAGTATCACTAAATGTGTCAGCATGTAGATGTGAGCTGCTGAATTTATTACTTTATTTCTCTACAGATATGTGCATGAGGAAACTCATGCACTCCAGAAAACGCTTCTTCCCAATTACTCTTCAGTGTAGCACAGAACGAAATGTTACCAGGCTGAATGCTGTGATCAAATCAGTTATCCCGCTACTACTGTATGAAATTTATCTGTGCTATGATTTTAACATGCATGCTTGTAAATATTTTAATATTGGTAGCGAATTGCAATGTTTCTTCTATGATGTTATTAATAGCATTTCTAGAGTTCTATAAATAAATTCAGTAAAACTTTATTTTAAACAGGGAGCTCTTGTGAGTGCCTTGGCTGATGATACCTTACACCTGTGGAACTTACGTCAGAAGAGACCTGCTATACTTCATTCACTCAAATTTAATCGAGAACGGTATGGGTTGTATTATTGTTGTTTTGCATGTTACTATCACACTGTGAAAATGAAGGATTGGGTTTATTGATCAGTACAATTAATAAACTGTTAAAAAATGAAATGAGATGTACATTGGACTTGAGTTTTAGACTGTTATGATCAAAAGTGCTTTTGAGTATATGCAGCATATCTCTTCTAAACCGATTGGTTTTTTTTTTTGCTGTTTTTTGCTTTGTTTTTTTGTTAACAAGTTTTTGGAAGTAGTCTTTTTTTTCTTTTTTTCTTTTTTTTTCTCTCTTTTTTTTTTCTTTTTTTCCTCCAGAATGAGTACAATTTCAACTGGAATGCTGTGCCAGCTTTTAAGCTGTCTGCTTCTGAGCCGGACTTAGAGCTCAGAGATGCCTAGCAAGAACACAGAATAGTCTATGACTTGCACCTCTGCTGAATAAGACAGGAATAGGCTTTAATAGATAGCAAGGAGGAGGAAAGCTTAGATATTTATATAAAACCTTCTAGTGTGTTATCATACAAAGTGCTTGGACAAACTGCTGGGTGGATTATGGAGTAACCTTAGACTTCAAAAAAAGAGGTCATGAAAAAATTTGTCAGGACTGACATAGATGGAGATTGTTTTCGTGGAGTAGAAGACTAAGTGATTCCAAGTCTCTCTTGAAGTTGTTTTTGTGATCACTATAATATTATTTAATATATTATTGAATATTTTATTAAATTAATATATTAATAGTATAAACTATTTGTCACAAAACACACTGTGCATACCAAGGAGGTGTCAGGGTGTATGTAGTATAAAAGTCAAGTAGAGAGGAATGAAATTTGCCTGTAGTTTAAGAAGAGTTGTCCATCCATGGGACATATAGTGGTGTATCCAAACATAATTCTCCCCCTCATCTTTCTTCTTATTTCTTAAATTACTTTTCTCTTACCTCTGTAGCTCCTTGTAAAGTGTAAATGTAAAATTTGTCTTTACAGCCTGAAGTAAAGCATTGGATGATAGCTTCTAACTAAAGCTTTAAAATGGGTATCTGAGGAGGTGATTCTGATGATATGTAATTCTGTTGGAAGCTGGTTTAGAGTCTGAGATGTAAAGATATCTTTGTTTAAACCGCTAGGAATTTTGAAACCATCATTTTGCTCTGAATGCATTGATCTGCTTTCTAGTTTAAGGAATACTTTTCCTTTCTTGAGAAAAATCAATTCAGAGATCATTTGGGCAAACTTGACAGACTGGGAAGATGGGTAGGGAAGGAACCTCTTGAAATTCAATGAACAAAGTGTAGAGTCCTGTACCTGGGGAGTAATAACTCCATGCACCAGAACAAGCCTGGGGTTAGCGTGTTGGAATATAGCACCATGAAGAAGGGTGTGAGGCTCCTCATTGAAAACAAACTGACCATAAGCTAACAGCATAGCCTTGCAGTTACATACTGGCTTTATTAAGAAGAGTGTTGACAGAAGACTGGGGGAAGTTCTTTTCCTCCTCTACTCAACCCCAGTGAGGCCACATCTGTGCTGTGCAGAACTAGAGAGACATGCAGCCCTTCACTGGACACTCTTTGGGAGCACCAAAAATGATTGGATCATCTCTTAAATGAGGAAATGCTGAGTGAACTGGGCCTCTTCTGTCTGGAGAAGGTCCAGGGGGCATCTGATCAGTGTGTTCAAGTACCTCAAGAGATGGTTTAAAGAGGATGGAGCCAGACTTCTCACTGGTGCCCAGGATGAGAAGGAACTGACAAATTGAAATGCAGAAACTTCTGATTGAACATGAGGAAAAAATTTTCTACTGTATTTCCATGAATGGCTTGTTAAAATATGTGGTGGAAACACCGTACTATCAAGAGCAATGAAAGTGAAAGAAGGAAGTCTTAAGAAGGAAGTCTTAAGAAGGAAGTCTTAAGGGTGCAGGAGCAGGCGGTTCCCCTGAGACGCAAAATGAGCAGGCGGGGAAGAAGACCGGCGTGGATGAATAGGGAGCTATTCTTGAGGCTCCGGGAGAAAAAGAGAATCTACCGCCTGTGGAAGGAGGGATGGGCAACTGAGAATGAATACAAGGAAGCCGTTAGGATGTGTAGAGGTGAAATCAGAAAGGCAAAAGCCCAGCTTGAATCTAACCTGGCCGCTGGGGTGAAAAGGAATAAGAAACTCTTTTATAAATACATTAACAGTAAGAGGAGGACAAAGGAGAATATCCACTCTTTGCTGGATGATGCTGGGAATGTGACCACTGAGGATAAGGAAAAGGCGGAGGTTCTGAATGCCTTCTTTACGTCTGTCTTTAAAGGTCAGACCAGTTATCCTCGGGGTACTCCTCTCTCTGACATGGTAGTCTCGCCTGGGGAGCATGCTAAACCCCCTGTGGTTCTGGAAGAAACGGTCAGAGGCTTACTACTCCAACTGGACTGCCACAAGTCCATGGGGCCGGATGAGATCCACCCGAGAGTGCTGAGGGAACTGGCGGGGGTGATAGCCAAGCCGCTTTCCATCATCTACCAGCGCTCCTTGTTGACTGGTGAGGTCCCGGAAGACTGGAGGCTTGCCAACGTGACTCCCATTTACAAGAAAGGTTGTAAGGAGGATCCGGGGAACTACAGGCCTGTTAGCCTGACCTCGGTTCCAGGGAAGGTTATGGAACAGATTGTCTTGAGGGAGATCATGCGGCATGTGCGGGATGGCCGGGGGATCAGGCCTAGCCAGCATGGGTTCATGAAAGGCAGGTCCTGTTTGACCAACCTGATCTCCTTTTATGATATAGTGACCCATCTGCTGGATGAGGGAAAGGCTGTTGATGTGGTCTACCTAGACTTCAGCAAAGCCTTTGACACTGTCTCCCACGGTATTCTCCTGCAGAAGCTGGCAGCCCGTGGCTTGGACGGGTACATTGTTGGATGGGTAAGGAACTGGCTGGAGGGCCGGGCTCAGAGAGTGGTGGTGAATGGAGTTAAATCCAGCTGGCGACCGGTCACGAGTGGTGTTCCCCAAGGGTCGGTACTGGGGCCTGTCCTCTTCAGTATCTTTATTGATGACTTGGATGAGGGCATTGAGTGCACCCTCAGTAAGTTCGCAGACGACACCAAATTGGCTGGGAGTGTGGATCTGCCTGGGGGTAGCGAGGCCCTGCAGAGGGATCTGGACAGGCTGGAGAGCTGGGCTGAAGCCAACGGGATGAGGTTCAACAAGACCAAATGCCGAATCCTGCACTTTGGCCACAACAACCCCAGGCAGCGCTATAGGCTTGGGGCGGAGTGGCTGGAGGACTGTGTGGAGGAAATGGACCTGGGGGTGTTGATTGATGCTCGGCTGAACATGAGCCGACAGTGTGCCCGGGTGGCCAAGAAGGCTAACGGCATCCTGGCTTGCATCAAAAACAGTGTTACTAGCAGGAATAGGGAGGTAATTGTCCCCCTGTACTCTGCACTGGTGAGGCCGCACCTCGAGTATTGTGTTCAGTTTTGGGCCCCTCATTGCAAGAAAGACATTGAGGCCCTGGAACGTGTTCAGAGGAGGGCTACGAAGCTGGTGAGGGGCCTGGAGCACAGGCCTTATGAGGAGCGGCTGAGGGAGCTGGGATTGTTCAGCCTGGAGAAGAGGAGGCTCAGGGGAGACCTTATAGCACTCTATAACTTCCTGAAGGGAGGTTGTGGTGAGCTAGGGGTCGGCCTTTTCTCTCGTGTACACAGTGATAGAACTAGAGGCAATGGTTTCAAACTGCGCCAGGGGAGATTCAGGCTGGACATTAGGAAATATTACTTCTCGGAAAGGGTGGTCAGGCATTGGAATGCACTGCCCAAGGAGGTGGTGGAGTCACCGAACATGGATGTGTTCAAGAGACGTTTGGATGTTGTGCTGAGGGATAGGATTTAGCTGGGGAGTATTGGTGATGGTTGGACTGGATGATCTTTTAGGTCTTTTCCAACCTTGATGATTCTGTGATTCTGTGATTCTGTGAAGTTTCTGAGACAAAGGTTTATTCTTGTAGTAATTTTCAAGTATCTATCGTCATATCATATCTATCATCAACTTATGGAAGTAGCTGGGACTGTTAAGATCCCAGAGCCATACATTGCTGAAGCTGTTTATGTCATGCTTGATAACTGTCACCTGTGTTTTCAAATAGTCAAGTCAGTATTCCTTTGACTAATTTGTAACATAAAGCTTTGTAAAATAAAGCGTGACCTCATTAGAAGGCAGTAGCTTTTATTTTGAACTTAAGAGAATTGAACAAGTTCATTCCTGAATAATTCTCTTTAGCTGCTTTTAATAGCTTAGAGCTCTTACTGTTAACTGCTTCTAATGGGTTTGATGTTACTTGAATTTGAAGTAGTTAACTTTGGGTCAGTTTTATGTTGTACATTAACTACTAAATTTAAGGAGATAAGTGTTCTTGAATATTGCAAGGATTTTAGGTACCTTATTAATAATATCCTTTAAATAAGATGATTTGTGGTTAAGACATTCTCATAAGAATAACTAATCAAATATGAATTATTAAAATATTAAATACTAAAACTGAGCCTTGTGGTAATATGATGTAGTAATGATGCATCAATTTGCCAGCTTGTACTTTGTAGGGACTCTCAGTACCTTTCAAATTAGTTTGGGTAAAAGAAAATAAATAATTGAACAAACTAAAAAATGTTCTTCATGAAGAAATGAAGTCAAAATTTACTGAAGGACTGAAGCAATTACTTAAGTTTTATCAGTATTTTCTCTAGAACTCTATATGCAAAGGTTTGAAATTGCATACCCAATTGGAAGTGCCTGGAAATGTCTTGATAGAGAAGAAAAGCAGTATTTGTATTCTACTTAAGAGTTGTAGTCAAAAGGTTGGGACAATTTTTCTCCAGATTTTGTTTTCAAATCTAATAATAAAATACTTTGGATTGGAAGGTGATCTTAAAGATGATCTTTAAGATCATCTAGTTTCCACCCCCTTGCTGTAGGCAGGGACACATCCCACTAGACCAGGTTGCTCAAAGTCCCATCCATCCTGGCCTGAATACTTGCAGGGAGGGGGCATCCACAACCTCTCTGGGCAACCTGTTCCAATGTCTCATCATTCTCACAGTAAAGAATTTCTTCCTAATATTCAGTCTAAAACCATTTCACCTCATCCTGTTGCTACATGCCCTTATAAAAAGTCCCTCTCCAGATTTCCTCTAGGCCCTTTTCAGGTACTGGAAGGCCACTATAAGGTTTCCCAGGAGCCTTCCCTTCTCCAGGCCGAAGAGCTCCTATTCTCTCAACCTGTCCCTGCTGGGGAGATGCTGCAGCGCTCTGGTCATCTTCATGGCCCTCCTCTGGACCTGCTCCAGCAGCCCTATGTCCTTCTTGTGTTGGAGGCTGCAGAACATGATACAGTACTCCGCATGGAGTTTCATGAGGGCAGAGTAGAGGGGCAGAGTCACCTCCCTTTACCTGCTGGTAACGCTTCTCTTGGTGCAATCCAGGATACGGTTGGCCTTCTGGGCTGCAAGCTCACACTGCTGGCTCATGTTGAGTCTTTCATCAACTGTCAAAAAGATTTAGTAATTTGATAGATCCATAGCCATTTACTGCCTTTAGTACCACTGATAGTGAATAATTTTAAACAAGTCTTTTATGACCTGGTGACTGGTGTACATGCTAGCGTATAACAAATCTGTAGAGATTAATGGCAGATGTCAGAATCGCAGTACAAAACAAGCTGGTTTTGCAAGTTTTCTAGCCTTTTGTTCTTGTCGCATTTGTGTGGGTTTCACATCTGCTCCATGTTCTAGTTACTAAACAGAACTTAGAAGATATTAAACCAATGTAATGACAAGCTTGGCCACTGCCCCTTAACTGTGGGAAGGAGATAGAGGAGCAGTGTGTAGGGGCCTGAAAAAGAATGCAAAATGATATATACGTGGGGTTTGTGTTTGCGTGACTTACTTTACAAGTTAGTGTCTTTGTACCTCTTTGCTAAATATGTGGTTTAGTGTGTGAACGAGGTTTTGTTCATTACTAGGGTATTTTTTCAGTGAATGACAGTGCATTTTTTGTCTCTTGAATAGACTTGAGAATACCTTAGCTATATGTAGATAATGGAAAACTTCTCTTGTGATTAAAGACTTGCATCTTTTCTGAGATGGTTGTGATTCTGTCTTATTGCCAAAATTAATGTTTTACTTGCTTTGTAACATAGCCTGAAGACAAAAACAAGAACTGTAGTGTAAAAATAGAATCAAGTGTTTTGTGTACTGGTGCTTTGCATATCGATCACTGAATGCATTGATGGCAGTTTAATTTTTAATATGTCGACTTTTATCCTGTGGGATTTAAATAGTCTTCCTCAGAATGAAAGTGCACAATTTGGAGTTACAAAATTGTTTTAAGTACTGTTGGTTTTATACCCTGCTATCAACAGCAACTTGAGCATTGTATTTCAAACACAAAACTTGCAGTGTGTGTGGAGAAATCCCCTTTGTATTTACTTTTTACTAGCACATAGGATTTTTGACTTTTATGACACATACCTCACTTTGTCAGATTCTGTAAACCTGCCCACACTGCATATTAGCAGGCATTTGTTGCAAGGAGACTTCTTTCTCCTTCCACGCAACTGAATTTATGAGCTGACCAATTCTGCCACTTTGTGGATAATAGAAGGACATACAGGATATCTTTTTTTGCTCCGAGAGCAGATGATCGTCAACTTCACAGTGCCCTTTTTTTGTGTACCAATGCCACTGTTTCATTTTCAACTTTTATTTAGTTAGCTCTTTTTTTTCCTGCTTGGGTGGGATTGTGGTATACCTAATGAAAAATAGGCACATATCCAAATGATACTTCTGAAAGGTTAAATATTTCTGTTTTTGTAAAATCAGTAATCCACCAAGTACACCTTTAATATATGACATGTACCCATCTCCTTATGTTAAAAAATAGCTTATTTTTGAAGATCAAAATGAAGTAATCTGATCTGTTTGCATTTATAATTTCATATAATACTTTCCCCTGTTGTCTTGAAAATGTTATTCGATGGTGATTCAGCAGATGGCATGTTTAGGAGTTCTATTTTGTTTTGAGGAAGAAAACTTTTCAGTAATCTTTATTTACTGCAGAAGTGAATACTTCACTTATGCAAGATTTGATTCCTTTAAAAATTTTTTTGTTGAAGCTGTATGATGCACTCTGAGCCCCAACTTACATGTGGTCGATGGAGATACAATTGCATGTTTTCTGCTGCTGTATTTGGTGTTGAGAGAGAACTGAAGTGCAGTCCCTACTGGCCTGGGACTTCAGATTACTATGAAACCTGTCTGTATTGTCTGATTAGCTGTTTTCGCTGTACATCAATGATTTTTATAGAGCTATGAGACACATAATGACCAACTGTCATATGGGCATAATTCAGCCTCTAGTCTTTAAGCCTTCTCAGTATGGCAGACTTAACACTTTAGTAATGATCATAATTTGTCTGTCTTCGGAAATTTTCATCTGTCGACATTGGTTAAGTCCTGCTACATAACTTGCAAGACCAAACATTCAGCCTGAAGTACTTAAGGTGAGGCCAGATCAAGCCCTGGGCAGTCTGGTTTAGCTGTGCATGTCCCTGTTCATTGCATGGGAATTGGACTAGATCATCTTTAAAAGTCCCTTCCAATCTAAGGCTTCTATGATTCTCTTTGTATTAGAGCAAGCTACTTAAGTGTCTTCTGATGCCAAAGGGTGGTGATTATTCCTTGAGTCCTAACAGATGTCTGACAGGAACTCATGAATCTACCTCAGGGGATTTTATCAATGGCTGGGATCCTCAAATCCTTAGTGTTTGGTGTGAATTTCTTCTGTATTGGAAAATTATGAAAAGGCAAACTTGAGTTGGTCTTTTGTCAACATTACAAGCAGTGAGTCAGCCTTTTTCTCTTTGTATATAAACATATAAAGAAGAATGTATTAGGGATATTATATTTCATAAAAACAAACAATTAAAAAACCAAATTGGAACATCAAAACAAAACAACCAAAAAAAAAACAACCCACAAAACCTGGGAACTGGAAGAATGTTTGGTTGGCCCTGGTGTGTTGTATCAGTGATGGCAGTGTTCCATTTTATTTCTCTTCTCAGCTCTTGCCTTCCCAATACCATGTTTTGTTACCACTAATGTATGCTAGAACTCTGATGTTGAACATAAATTCTTCTCAGTGCCTTCAGAGGCAGCTTTTCAAGTGATCATATTTGGAGAAGCATCTTTTAGAGTGTTGTTATGGAATGCAGATGGAGCTAAGTAGCTGGTCCAGTTTGTATGATATACTGCCTTTATCCATATGTTCTTTCTAGAGGTAATTTTGGGAGGCATTAAAGACGACTTTCTCTGCATGCGCCTCCTGCCTCTTCAGGCCTTTTCTTCATACAAGTAGATATTTTAAGTTGTTGCTGTTACCAGTAATCTGTAAGTAACTCATTTACAGCACTATGGGAAAAACACAGCTGCTACTTAGATCCATTACAATGGCTTTTGACTGTGTGCCCTTTGAAGACTTGAAGTGGGGCCCATGGATATGGAATCTAGTCTAACATAGGACTTCAAACTTTCAAGTTTTGGTGTTTTATATGGTGGCTATCCTACATGTGAAAGCTTGAAGAAATTCAGAAGTATGCAGAAGGCAACTTTGGTAGGTTAATGTTGCTCTTTGCATTTCTGGTAATGATTTGATCAGCTATTGTAATTACATTAATTACTACGGACATATAATGATAGTGTCAGGTTCTAGAAATAGTTCCAATTACTTAAAAAGGAAACCTGTTATCAGTGTTTGTCATTCATTTAAGCATTTGATGCTGTGCTTTGTTAAAGCTGTGCAGAATTCTGAAGAACTTCATAATGCAGTAGACTAAGGGAAGGTAAAGATTAATTTAGAAGGCTGTTTATTGTCATAATAATACTCTCAAGTTAACGGTCCATCTTTTTTTACTTAATATTTCCCTTAATTGGAACAATTAGCCTGCTTACATATTAATATAATAAACTTTATTCTTTGAGTCTTCCATAATTAAATTCCACTAGGGAATACTATAATTTGCTATAATTGTGATTTTGATGTATGTTGTAACACAACCACAATGGAGATTTTTCTTAACTAATTTGAACAGATTATTGGGAAAGACAGGGTCTGCAGTAAAGAAAGAAAATCTTTTCAGTAGATTTACAAATGGCTGGTTAAAAATGTCTATCATTTCTATATCATTTCTAATACTTTCCCATAAGCAGTCGCACAAATTATATTAAAAGTACAGTAAAATACACGTTTCTTTTTTTTTTTTGTGAAGTTTAGGACTTTTATCAATATTTTCCACTGCTTATGTAACACTGGATTTTCTGCATATAATCATTTTCCTGAGAACTATTGGTCAAACTCTGACAAATGTATTTCACGGTTAAACTTTTTCTTGGCTTTTATTGTTGTTGTGTTTGGGTTTCTTAGGGTTGAGGTAGAGAAGTGGCATTGTGAATGTGTATGCAGAGAGGAGGAAGAATTAGTGCTTTTGGAGAAGTACAGCTACTTTAGAACTGTGCTGACTGTTTTGGGGTTGCATAACAGTACCTCATTTTAGCAATAACATTAGCATACATTAAATTCATATTGTAGAATTTAAAATAAAAAAAAAATCTCTTGGAAACATTGCTTTCTTCTATAAAGGGACTTCTTTATTTGCACGGGGATTGAGAAGCGAAATATATGGAATAAAGTACTGTGCACAGTACTTGCATTATGCCATCAGCATCACAAAATGTATTATTCTTAATGAGGTAACCGAAATTTCTGGGGAGATAATGTGATGAATTTGTTGCGCCATGGAAGAACTGCCTGCAAAAGCTTGCTTTCTGTCATCACTTGCTCTTGCAGTCCCACTTAAGGTCTCCCAGAAGCACAAAACTGGTCTATTTTTTTAGTGGATGCCTCCTTCGTGGTGTTTTTTTTGTCAAAGCAGTTTGATGGAGGATAGAAAATGTCTGGTACTCTGCTTCGACTGATTGCTGTCAGGCAGTTGGGGTTTGTACGCTAGAAAAGGCTTGGCAATAAGTTTTCCTTGAGTTCAGTGCATCTGTGATGCTTTCAGTCTCTGTCCAGCCATTGTTTGTTGAGCTTTTGGGGGTGGGGTAGGGAGAGAAGGGTAAGAAGGCTTGAATGTAGGAAACATACACACAATATGGCCATTTATACTTTTGTGGATCTTCATCTATTAGCTACAGAGTATAATTTTCTTGTGGCAGAGAAATAGGTATCTGAAGGAAAGTCTGTAGTCTTAAGAAAAAAATACATGATGCCCTAGGCCAGGAGAGAGCTACCTAACTACCAAGAAGTCCTTTGGGCTTATTTTTGTGCCCTCAAACAAGTTTGTACCTCTTTTAACCCCAATTTCAATTTTAAATAAAACAAGCTGGGTCACTGAATGTTACATTGTATACTGACATGCTAGTGTGGTTTCGCTGGTGAAGAGAGCTATAGCTTCTCTGAAATTCGTTTTTGTAAGTGGGCTATAAAATTTCTGACATAGGCAGATTTTAAAGTAGTGTCTTAAGTGAAGTCTTACTAAAAAAGAAAAGAAACTCAGTATGTGGATTGTAATGTAATTCTGTAAGCGGAATGTAGAAATAAATGCTGTTTTCTGAAATTAATCTATTTAAGTAGATGAAAATGTAATAGAATTTATGAAAATTGAAAATAAATAGCAAGTAAACTTATTTGCAAGTGGAGTAAGCATGTATTACATTAGGGATGAAATCCTTGTCTATAGTGGGGGTTGGAGCTAGATGATCTTAAATGCTCCCTTCTAACCCAAACTATTCTGAGATTCTGCAAAACAGTGATTCCTTCACAGTGATGGTACAATTGACGTGATCCTAAATCCCCTTGGATTTAGCTAGTCATCAGTTCTCTGAACCATGAAAATTCTAAAGGAATATTTTATAGTTATATAGACATCATACAAGACTGATTAAAGAAGGGTGGTAAAAGCACACTTGGAAGGATAAGGCTGGGAACATTGCTTTATATATACCTGTACTTACAATTCTGAAATCTTGTCAAGCTCCCAACTTAGAGATTTTGTAAATGTTTTATAAAGCTACTTGGTCAAATGTAATTCATTCTTGGTGTGGATGCATTTCACTGCTTGCTAACTGTTGACAAAACTAATCTCTGCTGCGCAGAGAAGACAGTAAATTGAGTACAGCTGTATAACATAGAACTATTCCGTAAAGGCATTAGAAGAGTTGAGATGAACACTTTTTCCATCAGTTGTTGATCTTTTGCTGTAGTAATCAAAGTTGCTGCCTCAACTTATATTTTGGTCCACCTTTAAGTGGCACAAAATAGATTAGTTTTTTATAATGACTGCTGGACCCCTATAGGTGATAATATGAACTTACAAATCAATACAGATATACTCATGACCTTACTCCTGAATATTCTTTCTGGCTGCTAGACCACAGTTTTAGATCCAGCTGATGTGGCTGCCAGCTTCTTCTGGCAGATGGAATCCTGGCAAAAAAAAAAAAAAAAAAAGCTACAGCATTGCAAATTGCTGAGGGTTTCTTTCTCCCCCTTTTCTCATGCTGCCTTTCTTCTTCTACCCCATTACCTGTTCATTTTGGGATAATATGTTACTGGAGAACAGTATTTGGGAGGCCTGTCTAATAGATGTGCATGTATATGACTTAAATTCAAATAAAATCATTTATGTCTTTCAAGCAAGTTGATTATATTCAACTGTTTAAGCAGAAGTGCTTGCAAATTACTATATAAAGTAAAAAATGTTATGTTTACTAAATTGAGGCACTTAAAATCTTGTATGTAGTCCTTTTTTCTGTAAAACATCAGTGCAAAATGCTAGTGCAACCTTTGTGCTTAAATATTAAAACATAAAAAAAATCAAAAACTTTGAAAATGGGTAAACTAAAGTTTTTGTCTGAGCAAACAATATTTCCATGTTAGAAATATATTAGCGATATAAGAAAGATCCAGGTAACGTTACAAGAAAAGCTATACATTCTGAAGTCTGTAATACAAAATAATGTCTGTTCAACTGTTACTAGGTTTTTCCTTTGCTGCTTTTAGCATTTGCTTTTGTGCTGAAGTTAAATAAGTATATAGAACATCTAATGCAAAGGATCTAAGGCTGTACTTTGCATAAATAATTATTAACAGGCTTGTGAAATGATGCATGCATTTGACAAGAAGGGAGTCCAACTGGGAGAAAATAAGAACAAATCTGTAAAGCTAAGGATTAGAGCTGACAGAACAAATTTCCATTTCATGATTATTTTACCTTATCTTCAAAACATTTATAAACACCCTAGTTTTATAGCGCAAGTAGTTTAAGTTGTTTTCATATTGGACCATATCAGATAACTGTAAATTCTAAAACATCTTTTAGAAAATTTTTAGACTCTAGCTTCTATATTTCTGTTACCGGGAAAACTCAAATACTTTAGAATCTGTGGTTCCTAAGCAGACTTCATTGCCATATCAATTTTGATGACAATGTAACAAATAAGCAGGATTCCAGAAGCTAGAAATAACCAAACTTTAAAATAATAACATTTTCACTTTCACTGTAGATACAGTTTAAAAAAAAAAAAAAAAAGTTATCTGCTGGTGTTGATAGCAATTAGCATATGGATTTTGTTCAGTTATTTCCATCTACCAACAGAGGAAAGAAATAAGAAATACAAGGCAGGAAATGAAAACGTGGTGTAAGTAAAATGATATCACCAACTTTAAACTAATTTTTAAATAACTTTTGTAATTGCTTAGGTCTCGTTCTTCTTTTCAGGTTTGCTCTTTGTGGAGTGCTTTGGCTCACATTTAAACTTAGATTTATTAGGTTCTATTTGCTCTCTGTCTCCTCTCTCAAAACCAGCTTAAACAGTAGTGGGTTAATTCTAAAAATCCTCTGTTCTTCAAAGCCTGGAATTTGATGGATTCTGAAGGGAGATTTGTGGATTATAACATAGGAGTATTGTATTCTAAGTTCAAAATGACAGCAATCTTGAGGAATAATATTTAATGTGATAATTTTCAAAGGTGGCTGTGTGATTTGTATCCGAATGACTTAGCTAGCAGTCTTAGAATATTTTGGTTTATATTTGGTGTTTTTTCTAAGTTTTACGCTGTCTGAGAATCTCTTTGATTGCACACTGGTTTTACTGACTTTCTCTACCTGCGTACTGTTTGCTGCATTTCTTCTGCCCTTTGGAAATGTGGAACTTGAAATTCAGGATTTATAAAGACTTTTAATCCCTTTTTCTGGTGGTGTTCTTTTTCAGGATAACATTTTGTCATCTGCCTTTCCAAAGTAAATGGCTATATGTGGGCACTGAAAGAGGAAACATTCACATTGTCAATGTGGAATCATTTACTCTCTCAGGCTATGTCATCATGTGGAATAAAGCCATTGAACTGTGAGTGTAATCAAGTATTGTCTATTGAGGGGAGAGAACAGAAGGGTCCTAAATTGTTAATATCAGATGCAAAAATTATATTCATACGCAATATTATTGTCAGCACACCAAATACATGGACAAAGTACACAAGCATGTAAATAACTTCTGTTCTCATGAAAGTGAAGTGATAATATTAACATAAACATTAACATTAAGCCTGTAATGCTCTTACCATAGTGCCTGGAATAGACATAAAAATCTACAATTATTAAAGAATTAGGAAAAATATGTATGTTAAGTATGTTGTGGCTTATATTAGGGTGTGCAAGTCACTTTCTGCAGTTGGAGGGAAAGTTAAGTCCATAAGTAGATTTGTTTTTATATTTGTGAAAACTACTTCTGATTTGACTTCATGCCATGATGCCCAGAACTCCGTATAACATCAGCATGTCTTCAGGAGTAATTGGCTTTAGTAGTCCTTATAATATCTTATACAGTGTAAAAAAATGTGTATTGTGATATTACTCATCACTTATTTACTTAAATAAGCCTATTCCAGGAAAAAAAGTGTATTTTTTTCTGCAATTATAAGGATATAAATAATACTAAGTTCAAGAAATAGCTTTTCTTTTTTAATTTTTTTCAGTGAAGAATTAATGGTTTAGAAAATGTACTATATTCTCTTGTCTTCAAGTGTTCAAAGTGGAAGAAAGAAGAAAACAAAAATGTAGCTTCTAGATAATGTAGGGTTAAAGGAAGCAAAGCTTTATAGAAATAATAGCGTGGGTTTGGTTTAGCCTGTAATAACTATTGTTTTTGGAGATAGGTTGTCTTTAGATAATCTGTGAGTATGCAAAAATATAACAGGATGGAAGTCAGCTGTATTCTAGTTTTTGAAGAAAAGAGGTACATAGAGTACATATTGTATGAAACACTACTGATGTTTTTATTTTAAGTAATATGATATTTTCCATGCTCAACTTCAAGAGGCTTTTTAGGTTTAATCAGTGTAGTAGGGGTAATCTTGTTTTGCTGTGAGAGTACATAAATGTATACTTTTTTATATTGCTTGTAATTTTCTTATGAAATGCTATTTTGGACAGCTATTTCTTTTCTTTTAATTGGATTTGTTTATTGTTTAGGTCATCCAAATCTCACCCAGGTCCTATTGTCCACATTAGTGACAATCCAATGGATGAAGGAAAGGTAGGGTATAATTGTAGATTATTCAATAAATATTTTTTAAGTAAGATTTTTTTTTTCAAATGTGAATATCACTTCTTCAAAAAGAAAGGATTACATAACTGAGGACCGTATTGGAAGCATGAAAGAAAGCTTAGAAAATAGCAAGATGCAGATACGACTATAGGAAGTATTACTAGAATGGTTGAATGCATCCTGTAATCAGAAGTGTTTGAAAACATGGCTGAAAATGTTTAATTGAAAAAATGCTTGAAATCACAAGCAAGGTATGTTACCTATTCTGGTAAAAATTAAAATGTTACTAAACAAACCAAAAAGACACCTGTAAACTAAATGCAGAAGTTCCTTCTGAGTTACTAGAATAAAATTTCAGATATTACACTTTTCTCTGGAAGATCTCTTACAGGGCACATGCAAAAATGATACAGAATGGATAACTTAAGTTCACAATGAAGGTTTTAATTAATTAAATAAAAGAGACGGCAAGGAGATTAGATTTAAACTCTTATTTTCTGTGCAGCAGCAATTACTGTGGTACTGCACTGTCGCCAAATAACGCACGGCAACCCCAATTAGCGTCCCGTTGTAAAGTGCTCTGACAGCCCTGGCCTCTTTTATGGCTTCTCAGCCCTGGCCCCGGGCTCTGGCCGTCCTCATATATTCACCCCGGCTCAGGCCCTGGCTCCCAGCCTAATGACCACTCACACACCTTCTTAACACCAATATGATGAGTGGTGAAATGGCGTTTAATGTGTGGCACAGTTCATTTATATCCATATCATGTCTTCGTTAACACCCCTTAAGCACACATCATAAATCAATCACAGAGCAGAGGAGGGCCTATCGCATCACATCCCGAATCCCCACAGATTCACGTAATTACAACACTGCACTTTCTTTATAGAGAAGGGATGTTCTGCTAGACACGTTAATTCAGTGCTTTATTATATATATATAATATATGTATATATAATATATATTTATATATATACAGGCTGTGTAGCTAGAGCCTGTTCTCTCTGTTTCTTTGTTTACACTGGGAGGAGATCGTTTTGCTAGAAAACAGTGAATTCTTGGAAATTCTCAGGAGCCTGTATAATGTTATGCTTCCATTTGTGCTAGAACGTATTCTCTATTTTTGTCTTATCCATTTGTCTTACCTATTTCACAGGTGCCTTATTTCTGTAGTGTTGTTGCATATTATATAATCACTTATACATGATCAAGTGCAGACAGAAACATATACTATTCTGCATTTCAATTTGTACTTCAATCATGATTGCAAGACTGAGCCTGTGCTTCAGGTGTCAGACATCTTCTATAACACATGGGGAAGGGATCATATGACTCTTCTACCCTTTGAAGGATCTTGGGCATGTTTAGCTTTTCTGGCTTATATAATTATTTAGCAAATCAAACTGCAAATTCTGCTTGGGTCCACACCATGCCAAGAGTAAGTAGGAAGGGTTTTCCTTAACTTTCACAATGGGCGTAAAATAGAATTTGCCAAAGGAATTTGAAAAGTAGTCAATACACATCTCTTCTAAAAGTGCATGGACCCCTGACAAGAGTATGGTTATAATTTAGCCAGATATACTACAGAGACCTTGATGCCACTTGAAACAGATTGACTAATGACTGCCCTCTGGAGTATTTAGGTATAACTGATTGAATGTATGGAGGGATTAATTTCTGAATGTCTATTTCTGTCAGTGTAATGGCTCAGATATATTAAAGCATGTTGAACTCGCGATTGTGAAGAACCTTGAATGAGAAAGTGAAAATATTTTCTTTCTCCTGTTCCACGTGTGCAGAAGAAATACTATTTTCCTGCTTGAGAAGTTCACAGTGGATAAAACTGAAGACATAAGGCAACGATGGTATTGTCTCAGCAGTGGTTTGAATAGTAGTTGTAGCTTCTAACCTAGACATACAGAAACTTTCTGCAAAAAGAATTTTATGAGAACAGCTTTTCCATTCAGCTGAAACTCATTAAAGAAAGCATGTGTAGCTACTGGGTTTCTTTGCAGGGTTAGGTCTGAATCACATTCTAGAATCATGGACCATAGAACATAAAAGTAATGAAACTCTGGTAACTTTAGGAAAGACTAGTGATCTATTTAGTTTGGTGTATTGTAGCCACATTTTAATGCTTAAATATTGCCAATTAACATTAAGGGCTTATTGTTTTATCAATCAAAATGTAGGTCAGTCTTTTAGAACGACCTTACTGTCCTCTTTCTAATCTGAGAAGTATCCCTAAAAATAAAATGCCTGTGTAGTTGCAAGAACATCCTGTGTACTCATTTCTTAAAACTTTTTTGAGCTAGTGGAAAAACTATGAGAAAGAGAAGGCTGAAGTTTAAAGTTAAAATAGACAAACTATAAAATATGGCTTATGGTAAGCAAGATGATTTAAATTGATAGTATGTATGATACTGTAGTGAGGAAAAATATATACTCACTTTGACTGGATCAAACGTGTTTAGTACTTTATATCATTTTGGTGCTATATTGCAATGAAATAGAGTGAATATATCATCAGTAAGCTGCTTGGAGATAGAACAGAATTGCTCCCTCAGGTTGGAAAAGACCATAAGGATCATTGAATCCAACCACAACCTAACCATACTACCCTAACTAACATCCCTCTGCTAAATCATATCCCTGAGTACCACATCCAAACAGTTTTTAAACACATCCAGGGATGTGATTCAACCACCTCCCTAGGAAATGTATTCCAGTGCTTAACAACCCTTTCTGTAAAGAAATGTTTCCTAATATCCAACCTAAACTTACCCTGGCACGACTTGAGGCCATTTCCCCTCATCCTGTCACCTGTCACCAGTAAGAAGAGGCCAACCCCGCTCTCTCTGTAAGCACCTTTCAGAAGAGAAGCAATAAGGAAGAGAGCAATAAGGTCTCCCCTCAGCCTCCTTTTCTCCAGACTAAACAGACACAGTTCCTTCAGTCTCTCCTTGTAGGGCATATTCTCCAAGCCCTTCACAAGTCTTGTTGCCCTTCTTTGGACCTGCTTCAGCACCTCAGTGTCCTTTCTGTACTGAGGTGCCCAAAACTGAACACAGTACTCGAGGTGGGGCCTCACTAATGCTGAGTACAGAGGCAGGATTACTTCCCTAGTCCAGCTCACCGCACCAGATGGTGTGGTGAGCAGATACAGATACACACAGGTTCTCTGTTACTTTTTTTTTTGCAAAGGACTGCCAGCTTTGAAAATCTTAATACTGAAAAAACTATCCATGTAAAATGTGTAGGTACAGCAATAAACCATATTGATGTAGATCTCTCTGACAACAATGGCGTGTATTGGGAAGACAGTGTTTTCTTATAATATGAAGGGCGCTCCACTGGGCGCCTCTGCACACATAAGTTTCCTGAATACTGAATACATCTCTGCAGACATTATTCAATTTCTGTATGTCCATGCTGAGGGGAAAAAAAGGTTGAATTTAAGACCTGCTACTTGATGCTTGGAACTACTTTAACAATACTGTAGAAAGATAGGCTCTCAGAGTAGATCCAGCTACTATGTAATAGCAAGCTGCATTACATTCTTCTACTATATAATGAGTGTCTAGTCTGTTGCTGCTGTCTTATATTGGCCTTGGTTTGTTTTCATTAGAGGTGTCACTTAAGATAGGAAAACAAAACACTTAGATACTCAGTGTTAGAGCAATTATTACGAGCAATTTGGATCTTTGTTCCTTGCAGAAATGGCTTAGTTTTCCTTCTTGAAAAAGACGTTTTCCTTTGATTTCTCTCTAACTTTCCTCTCAAAAACTAATATCTTTGTGTTTCTTTAGCCAATTATCTCTTTCTTTAGACAAATATCTCTATTTTGATTAACAGCTGGAGAAAGTTTATAGTAATGTTTTTTCTTAGAGGCAATGAACCATTACCTGGAACTTCAGGAAGGACAGTGTGTTCTTCCAACAAATCTAAGCATAAGAAATTCCACTGAGGAAGAATCAAGATTTAATCAAGAATAAGTTCTCCCTTCAACACTGGTTTTCATTCTGAAAGGAGTACAGTTAGGAAGGAGCTGAATGTTGAGCTTTCTGGAACTCAAAGGGATTTCCAAGGAAGATACTTTTTTTTTTTTTTTTTCTCTAATGTTGAACGAATTTCAGTTGTATTAGCATTGCATTAACTGAAAATTTAGGAGAGTGAAATCCAGCACGAGGTAAATCTCAAACGTTGAAGTCTTCACAGCTTGTCACTGATTTCTGTTATCATAATCACTCTGTAGTTACTTCACCTACTGTTATTCTTCATCTCTTTGGGACAAGATCTACAGGCTACATAAATGGTACTTTGCTCATCCCTATAAAGATGATATTTTTGCTTATTATTGCAGCTTCTGATTGGCTTTGAGTCTGGAACGGTGGTATTATGGGATCTGAAGTCGAAGAAGGCTGATTACAGATACACACATGATGAGGTAATTTTTTTTGTCTGCATTACATGTTAATAGAACATTATTCACAGTTCTAAGGATAACAATTCTTCTGTTGCCAGTGATTTAATAAATATAGGTCTCTTTGAAATGGTGAAAACTCGAAGCGCTCTCTTAAAGAAACACAGGGTTTATATAAAGGAATCTTCTCTCTGAAGAAGTGTTTGCTGTCTGAAGTTTGTTGCAATGAATGGTGGCATTTCTCTGCCAATTTCTAAGGGGGTGAACCTTCCAGCTCTTTTCTTTTTGGTTGAAAAAGTGTGACTTTCACCTACGTTAAGTGCCCAAGTCTTCAGTTGAAATAAAATGACTTAGCAATTGTAATTTGGAACTTCTCTCATATTCTGAAAAGTGGGGGGAAAAGAAACCACTAAATTTCTTTCACTGAGAGGGTGATGAGGCACTGGCATGAGCTCTGGATGAGAAGCTGTGGATGTCCTGTTGCTGGAGGCCATCAAGGCCAGGGTGAATGGGGCTCTGGGCAGTCTGACCTAGTGGTGGCAACTATGTCCACTGCAAGGGGTTGGAACTGGATGGTTTTTAAGGTTCCTTCTGACCCAAGCCATTCTTTGATTCTGACTTGAGGATGTCGAAGTGAATATATCTGCTTTACCATTTGTTGTTTCTTTTTTTCTCTGATAAAGAAGTAATAAAGTACCTGAGGTCAGATGCTTTGGTTAATGAATTCTCATTAGTGAGAATCAATGTATGATATGATTGCCTTAATTAAAATAACAACAATAAAAAATAATATTAATTCATTGGCCCATTAAGTTTTCCTTAAAAGTTGAAGTACAGCCTATGAGTTCAGGTTGCTCTTTAAGAAAAATACCTTGTTGAACAAAGAATTAATGTATGCAGTTGATTTTCATCTATTCACTGTTGAATAACAAATGATTTCTTCAATGGGCAAATAGTATAAATCTGATCTTCTAAGAGGGAAGATAGAATAATGGCCCCTTTTTGAAGTTGGGTTTGATGCAGTTTGCACAGTTTCAACTTTTATATCTGTGCATCTTTGCTTCTTGATAAGAGTTCTTTTGAATATGGAACTGAAAATCAGGAAAGCAAGAGCAACTTTGTTCAGTCTTGGCATATTTGAAATCTCCTAGTGCATGCCTTCTTCATACATAGGAAATGCCGTCTTGTGAGAAGTCTTTCTTCCTGACTGAACTGCAAAATAAGCTGCTAAAGTGTGTCACAGAAGGAACATGTTTGGTCAGTCAGGCTTGCATATTAGCGCTGTAAAAACATTTTCTGTCTTTAACCCTATTGAGAATAGATATGCTTCTGATAATACTACTTAATTGTGTAGTCATAATTAAATTCAGTCACCCATCACTGAGAAGGTGAAGCTTAAGTCTACACCTGCTAAAAAATCACAGTGCTCTATCTAGGCTGTGATCTTAGTTGGGAGTTATAGCAGAACTTGGTGCTGCAGCACAGTTAGACGTGCCTCTGTCAGGGGAATGGAGCAAGTTTCTCTCTACCTGTGCAGTGTTTTTTCTAAGAGAAATGTATGGATTTCATAGCGTTGCTACATTTTGAGTACAGCTGGCTGTTAATTGGTGCCTAGACTTCATCAGATGTCAAAGACAGGATTGTTGAGCACATTTATATTGAGAAGAATATTTAAAAACTCTGCTGTTGGATTGCTTTCCTCTGCTCTTATCACTTTTTAGTTGAGATTGGTCTTCAAAAACAAGTTGGGGACAGTGCAATCTACTACTATCTTTAATGCACTTTGACTTTTTGACTCAAAATTTCACAAGTGTCCAGAGGTCCAAATGCTATCCTTTGGCTATCTTATTCTGATCACAAACAATGATATCAACTTTCCTGCATGATCAGGGGTTTGTGGCAAAATAGCTGTGCTACTTCCATGGGGAAAAAAAAAACCCTGAAACTTTTTTAACTTTTTTAAAGTAAAAAGCTTGTAAGCTTTTTAAACTTTCTGCTTAGCTCTGTTCAGAATTTTCTGATAATTAAAGGCTCTCTTGAAGCAAATTCCAATACTGTTATATGGCAGGTTGATTTATTGCCTGAAAGCTAGGTCAGTGGAATGCTATCCGTGTTTTCTTGTCTGAAAATGCGTGCCTACCCATCTCTCTACCCTGATAACTGCAGCACAAATGTAGGAGCACTCATCCCAGGGAAAGAAATGCTTAAGGGAAGGGTAACAGCACCACCATTGCGTAAAACAGTTTTAAGCATATTTCTGCTTAACCTTGGTTGGAGTAGGGAGCTTTAGATCATGGTTATGCTAGTGCTGGTAGTCAAAGTGTTCTCCCCTGCACAATATTCCATTTTATAACAGGGAAATTAGTTAAAATTTATTCTTGATTTTTTTTTGTCACAGTTACGATCATGATCCTAAACTATAAGATGGATATACTTCTCATCGTAGTAACAATCTAATACAAAGACAAAGAATTTATAAGAATGCATGAATGTAACATTCAGAAATTGGAAGATGTGATAAAACTGCAGCTTTAAAGGAACTCGTCTAAGAAATTTTCTGCTAAACTTTCCTGCAAACAGGCTTTTTTTTCTCTTGGACAAACGTATTGGAAAAAAACGACTGAATTTTTTTTGCATCATTTTAAAGTCCTTTATGTCCAAATACTGGACATGTTTTTAAGTATTTTTTTCTTTATGGAGTACAGTTCATCCTGCAGACGTTTCCCTTTCTATATTTACAGTCATGAAAGAAGTAAAACAATGTCTCAAATGTAATCTGGTTTTTAACAGCAACAACAAAAAATGAAATGGAACCTTTAAAATAACTTGTTTTAGTTATTAGTAAGTCTGTTCTTCAAATATTTTGTTTGTTCTGATTTAAATTAAGCTTTGATAGCATTAACTCACCGGGTGTATTACTGACTACTATTTTTAGGTTCAATCTTCATGACTGACTGTAAGAGATTATTTTGGAGCAATAAAAACATGTTGAATTAGCCCGTGGGATTTAAAAATAAACAAAACAAAAACTGATGAGGGGAGCACAACCTTGACATGTGACTTGTCAGAAACCAAAGCATGTCTATGCAGTCTTCATGTCTTGCACATTCTGTTGCATTAAAATGATCTCCATGAGATGCTGGAGATTATGCTACAGCTGGTTACACAGGATCACAGAGTCTTAGTGGTTGGAAGGGACCTCCAGAGAGCATCCAGTCCAACCCCCTGCTAAAGCAGGTTCCCTACAGTGGGTTAGACTGGAAAGCATCGAGGAAGTTTTTCAATACCTTAAGAGAAGGTGACTCTCTGGGCATCCCTTTCCAGTGCTTGTCATCCTCACTGTAAAGAAGTTTTTTCTCGTGTTCAGATGGAACTTCTCATGTTCCAGTTTGTGCCCATTGCCTCTTGTCCTGTTGCTGTACAACACCAAAAAGAGCCTGGCCACATCCTCTTGTCTCCCATCCTTTAAATACATATAAGCATTAATAAGATCCTTCTCCGTCTTCTCCGCGTTGAACAGTTCTAGTTCTCTCCGCTTTGATATCTTGCAATTGCTTTTCAGGCTTGCAGAAGTTGTGAGCTGTGTAATATAAAAGATAGTGCTCTGTACAAAAGTTTTTCACACTCCGCCCAGATAATTTATTTGAATTACTTTTTAAATATGTAAAGCATCTATTGTATGTTAAGTAATATTTAACTGCATCATTAGACTTAACCAGGTGTCCTTTAAAATTTGTCAGTGAAATCTTACAACCAAGGCACCATTATTCATTTTTAGAATTCTTTCCATCTCATCAGGTTCCTTGCAGAAGTTGTGCTAGCAATTATTTCTTCTTTGTGCTCAGTTTATTCATCTCCAACATTCATAAACATTAATGCTATTTCCATAATAATAGATTGTTACAGATCCCTTTATCTTGACCTTTTTTCAGGAAAAGTGTTTCCATTTCTCAGTTATTCTTCGTCTTACACAAATTGCCTCTCTATTGATTCTCAAGATCTATTAATGCACAAACGCATAAAGAATGGCTTACACTGCGGTGATTGACTCCATATAGGAACCATTCTTATTTATTATATTGTGCAACTTCCTACTAAAGAGAGATTTTTTAAATGCTGCCTTTAGATACTCTATAATTTCAAAATTGCTAATCCCTGACTTTGGTACTCTATTGGTAAATTATTTTATTTTCAAGATTACATTATATTTCTTTTATAATTTCTGTTTTTATTTCTAATTAAATTCTTGCCTCAGACAGAATGAGAAGATTTTGTCTCTAAGTAAATTCGTATAAGATGTATAAGTTCCAAAGCTAAACATGTGCAGATATGATATTCGAATACTGCATCTGTCTTCCACAATCATTCTACTCAAAACAGGGAATAAGATTAGAGTAAGAAATGCTAGACTTAAACTGCCGCTATCCAGATCTATTACCATTTTCAATTGAATCAGTTTTTATTGAAGACTCCACACTCGCATAATGCAGTCATTTTTGTCTTTCATTGAGTCTTTGGATTCTCCCAGTCACGTTGCTGGAAGCTATATCTTGTTCTTCTGTATAACATTACTAAATGTGATGATCTAATCTCTGTATAATCACTTTAGGCGAAACTATCTTACATCTGTCTTCTGTGATTTGCTCTTCACCAAGTAATTTACTGCCTACGCTTCTGTTGGTTGGTAGGGTTCCTTGCAGAGAAAATCCATATGTACATAGGAAATGGAGTGAGTCTAAGGCCTGCTTACAGTTACAGACAGAATCTCTACTGAGGGTATGCATCCAAAAGATCGTATTGTACAGCATATTAGCGTTCACCTATTCAGCTCCTGCTTTCTGTTTGCCTAGAGTGTTGTCTCTGCCATAAGTATTAAGCAAATGTGTTTTCTCAACAGAATCAAAGTTCCATGTTCCTAGCAGGTAATGCTTCTTTCTGTGCCATTTGTGTAATAGAGAAATGCTTGAGATTTTCATTGTTTATTGATATTTTCATGCTATAAGTAAAATTAAATATAACTAAATGATTTCATAATGTCTTCATCTACTAGCAGAGATGTTGGAAGCAGAGAAGGCAACCATCACTTAATCTCACTAGTTAATCTCTTTGCTTTATTTGAGCTCACCTAAAGGCAGCAACTAGATTTCACTTTATCAGGTTTTTCTGCAGTAAGATTTCATGTGACGTGGCTAGTTGTTGCCTTCTTAATTTTATGTACATACATTTCTGTACAGACATTTCTGTATTTGTGATCAGATTTAATAGTAGCTTCCTCAAAATTGATATATCAAAATGCTTACTCATGCTAATATTCTGTTTTCGTCATCTAAAGCTGAAATGTTTAATTTCTTCAGAAAAATCATTACTTCAGTTCTTGTATTACTTGTATTCTCAGCTGTTGTTTGCTCTTGTGCACATCCATATAGGAATCTTGAAATGATATATAAAGCTTTATGTTAATAATTTCATCAAGATGATCTTAGTATGGGCAGGATATTTTGCTCGATACCTAAACGTTATTACAATGAAGGCTGCTTACATGATGGAGAAAGTCTGAAAGAATTACTGTAGCACTGAAATCTTACTATGGGTAAATTAGTATCTACTAAGTGCAATATGATTTAATACTTTCTCTAATTTTGTTTTGCTGCACAATGTCATCAAGGGAGGAGTAAGGGTAAAATAAAACTAAAATACTAATCTTATGTTGTTTTCTTTTTTATCTTTTTTCTTGCATAGGCTATCCACTCTGTGGCTTGGCATCATGAAGGAAAACAGTTTATTTGTAGTCACTCGGATGGTACTTTGACCATATGGAACGTAAAATCTCCCACCAAACCATTCCAGACAATCACTCCACATGGTAAGATTGAAAATGCTTGACAGCTCTTAAGACTCAATGAGATCTTAACTTTAATGGAAACATTTTAAAAAGCCGTGTATTAAATTTTGCAGTGAAAGTAAATTTTTTGTCATATCAACTTCTGGTAGATTTCATATGAAAAATACCAAACCACCTACACAAAACCTAGTTTTTGTGAAGTGGGAGTTCAAGTCAATGCAAGGATATCTAAGTCTCCGAACTTTAGGTTGATTATTACACAGTGACATTGATCATAAAGCTAGTTTTCCAGAATATGAAAAAGGTTATTTTTTGCTTGACATTACAATCCCAGATGTTGTTTAAAATGTGCAATTATTAAAAATAAATAAGCATCTGTTAGATGATTAAATGTATAGGTAACTGTAGAAATTCTTTGAAAGATTTGTAACAATAAGACTAGCATCTAATAATTTGTTCACACTTCTAAGGTAATTCTGTGTTAATTTTAGTCTAGGAAGTTAGCGTTATGTGTTGTTCTGTGAAATATGCTTCTGCTCTTTAAAGAAGTTGTATACAAATACGAGGTCTGCCTGTTGTACATGTTTAAGTCATGTTTTATCAACTCATTTACCTCAGACTCATAAGTGTGAATGCAATGGTGGAGATATCTCTGAGGTTAGTTGTTTTAAGGTGCATCCTGATTTACTTGTCTGAGACTCCAGCAAGTCCCTGCTTACTATAGTGCTTGAGGATCAGAGTAGAGAAAAGAAGCTTTAGCTTTTAGTTTCCTTTTTATCCTATATTATTTTGGTATTGGGCTGCAAATTAAATTTTCTGCACAGTTTTACAGTTGCATCAACTTTTATCAGTGTGCAGTTAGAACTCATGTATTTACATATACTTAAAATTTTCCATGGGGTTTGTAAGAATTAAATATGGAGCTTTAGTTGCTAATAATGAAAAGTACAGAAAGAATGACCCTTTGTTTTCAAACTCAAGTCTTAGCTTTTAAGGATATTGCTCATAATAAACTTCAGCTTTCAAGCTAAGCAATTCTAATTGCAAAACAGTAGACATGAAATATATCACTCTGCTATTTCAAATTACGATAAAATTACTATGAGGATTATATTTTTAAAAACCTGTGTTTCACAACACTCAAAAGCTATAAAGTATATATATATATATAAATAAATATTTCATGTGATATGACAGTTTTAACAATCTTTTTATGGTATTTCAAGGCATATTCTATCACTGGCAGGTGTTTAATATATGTTTGTATGAATGTTCTACTTTGTAAATTGCAAAGTGAATTTCATAATTTGTCATTGTGACATGGAGCAGTAAGATTAATATAAGAAAAAAAATCTCTTTAGGAAAGCAGCTGAAGGATGGAAAGAAGCCAGAGCCCTGCAAACCCATTCTTAAGGTGGAATATAAAACAACTAGAGCTGGGTAAGACTTGTTTTATATGTGAAGCTAACGTACATGAAATAAGTTCTCTCTAAGAATGTCCTTTATTTCCTAGTTGCTGGGATGTGTATCCTGGTGGCACTGAGCTATGGTTAAAAATAGCTGAAATTGTTCTGCTAGAAATAGTCAAAACGAATGTGAACACATTACATAAAACTTAGGTGAAGATAATGCTGATTTACTGTTTACATGTTTCTTCTATGATATTAGAAGTAACTCCTAGGTATTTTTGCTCGGTCTTCTGAGAACATGTATTATTAAAGAAAAAAAAGACTGATAAAGCACAGAACACTCTGAAATGCAGAGACCTGAAAAGCTGAACTTTGGAAAAATAGTGGCCTGTTGCAGATGCTCTAAATTCTGAATACGCATTCCTCCCCTCGCATTCTCCTAAAATGTTACTGATGGAGCTGTTCTGGGAGAGTACAGTAATTTATGCAGTGAATTGTGCCTAATTATGCACATTGAAAATGTAACAAAGCAGTAAATGCAACATGAGGCTCAGATGGAATTTACAGTATCTTGAGTACCATGGTTTGTTACCAAGACTGCAATTAGGATTGAAGGATTTCATGAACTGCCTGGGATTTCTTTTCTTTATGGTTCAAAAGTGCTTTAAAATGATTGAGTAAAAGGTGCAATATAAGGATAAAATGTATTTGGAGACTGCTTAACTATGTACAAATGATGACTTTATGTATTGTTTATGTACTGTTTTGTCTGCTTTCCAGGTATTCAGATCTATAGAGCATCATTAATTGATGTAATACTGATTTCAAATATATTTCAGTATACCTACACAGACAGTATCAGTGATTGCGTGTAATTTTATTTGCTAAAAGAGAGGTAAATAGAAATTTAAGGCTTCTGCTTAGATGTTAGAATGTCGATGAGCAGTTGAAAAGTTATATTTTGCCAGCAGAATTATATATTTTTTTTCTCAACTGAACAATCAGAAGTTGATTTAAGTAATGAAATGAGCAACCTAAAACAGTCTCAACTGCAGAGAATTACAATTTTTGTAGTCAAAAGCCTGGTTGACTTTCCAAACAGTTTTAAACAGGTACTTACTCTAGTACAGTTTTTAGAATATGTAGTTGTCCGGTGAGACCACATTTCCTAGTGTAGACTTTTTTCTACTACACCTCTTATCTTCTGGTGTGCATTAAAGTATACAGTTTGGATGAATTTCAATTTCATTTCTCTTTAATATCTTTGGTGGACTTCTAAATTTATGGCACCACGTGTGTTTTGATATTCTTCCAGAACTTTAGTAAAAATACATAATGAATAACAGCATTTTTCCTGTGATGGGGAAGTAATGCACTGAAAATATCTTTTCAATCGCTTTTACATTTGGAGTTCACACTCTGAGTTTCTCAGTTCTAGTTATAATCTCATAAGAATTTTCAAGCTTGGCTAACTGCCTTTCAGTCCTTCCTGTTTTTATAGTATTTCTCCTTACCAATGGAAATAGATTAGGTGAAAACATGATGCAATTGTAGTTTTTTGCTTAAGCACTGTCATTCATTGCTCATGGCTTTAGTTCTGTTCTGCAGAGAATCACTTTGTTCCTGTCCAGGTCACGCAGGTACTTAGGTACTGAAAGAAAATACTTTTGCTTCTATAGCAGTCTGCTCTAATTATTCATCAGAAAACAAAACAAAACAAAAATATATAAGCTAATAAGAGGTACAATTTAATGAGTACTTAAATTTTTGCATGTAACTTCTGTATTGTGAAAAATAGCAAATATTCCACACTTGTTTCATCTGTGCTCAACATGAAACATTTTTCTGCCATCCATTCTTACCTGCTTTTCCCTTATCCAGAGTGATCTAGGATCTGTTTTTGTGTTTCAGTATCACTACATGTAGATAACAATTCATGTTATGTTCCCTGTAATTGTTTTCTTTATTGCTTTCAATTCTAATAAACATTTCTTTTTAGAAAAGGTGTCCAGAACTACACAGAACGAAGAAACAACTGTGATTTTACAGCTTGTATTAGAAGTTACAGACACTGTCCTTTCTATTGTTGCAGCTGTTATTAATACCTTCTCTAACATTTTTCCCCCCTATACACTCAATAACATGAAGCTGAAGTGGAGGAAAAGAGGAGGGCAAGCTGAGAAGGACTCTTTTCTTCTCCCACTTCACTGGAGATACTGCCTGTGGTCTCCAAAGCCTAGCTTTTGTTTAACCTACAACAGTAGTATGTCAGTAGCTTTATTTTTAGAGAATATTAAATCTGTTGAAAGGTTACAATTAGGAATCCTTCTGTACCTGGGGCAGGAATTGAAAAGACAAATTCTTGATGTACACTTTGAATGAACTGGCAAAAGGTTCCAATTGCAGAATATAATATCATCATTATCCAGCTAATTAAATTTATCAAAATATTCTGATTTTTGTAGTGATGGTTCTTAAGATAGGCTAATATCTGAGTTTTCTGAGATGACTTTGTGTGCTTTTCTGTCTAAAGCACATCCAGCAAAGCACGTGAGCTTCCTAACACTAAATTCCCACACCCCAAAGTCAGTTCTTCCTTATATTCACTCTGTTTGATATTTACATTATGGTAGAATTCCTCCAGCTTGTTCTTCACTACTGAAGCTCTGTTAATAGGAATTACAACTTGTAAGTATCCCCATAAAAATAATCACAGAGGGCATTCTATTGGTAGCCAATGTAGCTGTCACGATAGAATGCATCTTTAAAGAAGATAAATGTATACAATTGGGATTCATAGGTTACAAGAATAACGAGAGGTATTCAGATAAGTAAAAGTTGTTGAATTTAGTTTTAATAGTGTTCTGAACTTGTTGGTTGGAAACAACGCGCTTCCCAACATGAATTCATAATTTATTTTCACTGCTACTTTTAAGACTTCCAAGTTAAATGAATTCTTGAAGGCTTTTCCACTCTTACAATAAGAGAGTAACTTCTTGACAAAGTGTAGAAACGGTATAAGAGCTGAACAAAGATCATTCACGTGTGGTTTGAAAAGTAAACTAGCTGTTACCAGTGGCGTGACATCTATGTATAATGTTATGTCACATCCAAATTTACTGGTTGTCATGGTTTTATGATTTGACACTGATACAGATTGCTGAAAGTGGCTGAAGTTTAAGTTTCCCTCTAAAACTGAGCAAAAACATTGTTCCAGGATTGTGAGCCACTGATCTTGGTTGTCTTGATACGGCAAGATGTAGTCCTGTTGGTTTTGAATTTTGTTTTTCATGAAATGTTTCCCCCTTGCATAGTGATGTCTTACAGAATTTTCCCCAAGAAATTCTACATATTTAACTGATGTGCAAATTAATATGTATTAATTAATGTTATTGCTTTCATTTCTGCTGAAGCAGAAATTTTTGAAAGAGGAATCTGTATTGTCAGCCTCTAGAAATGCTATAGAGGCATTCATTGTAGAGCTGTCTGTTCTGTTAAATATTTTCCATCTTGTTAAATATTTTCTATACTTTTGGGTAAGTAAAATATACTTATCTATTATGTAAATTACAATCATTTTCTTTTAGATCATGTTTTTTTAAATATAGTGCATTTGTGATACTTTTGAGTATGTATCACAACTGAAGGACGACACTTTAAGCATTTAATAAAAAGATGTACTGCTTGTGTTTATTAGAAATCTGTGGCTGCATGAAAATATGTAAAGTTCATAAACAAACCTGTTAGTTTTCCTGGCAGACTAAAGTCAACTTGATTTTTTTTTTTATTCATCTGTGAAAAACCCATGTAATCTATTCTTAACTCTTACACTCCTTGCTTCGTGGTGACACAACCTCTAGTAAGCCTGCCAAAAGCAACTTGATTAACTTGAGAAATAAAACTAGCAGAAACTGGCATGTCATATTCACTCGTATATTTGAAACTTAGAAACTGAAATATATCACTTTGGTTTTGTTAGTTGATCAAGGTGAATCCACGGATCCAGTTGTTACTGCAAATGGTCCTGATGGCATTATTTAGAAATAAAATTAAAGCATTTTGTGAAAAGACTTCAAAGAATCATTGCAGTAAAAGGGGATACCGCAAGCACATCACACTAGTGATGTCTCTTTGTTGTCACCCTGAACCTTAACTCAGGTTAAATTAAAGTTTATCCTATGAAATTACTTTATGGACGTGATTGTAAAAGATTGTATGAGGTTCCAATATGAAAAACTGAGGTGAAATGAACACTTGAAGTTTCAAGGAAAATGCTTGCACTGTCCTTATTCTTTTGCTTACTGCTTTCACTTTCGCTCATGTTGGAGACGTGATCCTGAAATCAGTGAGAATTATGGTCATTCCTTTGAGATCTGTTCCCTAGCCTCAGAACTCTTTGATACTGTTAACTCTTCTCTTAAAATACTTTCTGAAAGATCAGACAAATAGCAAAATAATGAAAAAATGAAAGCTGTCCCAGCCTGCTTTGTCTTCAGTAGTACAACCACACTGCCTATTTTAGCCAGGCCCTTAAATCATAAGGACCAGCATGTGCATAAACAGAACTCTTCATGTATAGTTATAAAGAAAATATACTAAATCTGTCATGCTTGTTTGAAACTCCAGCGAAAGCCAGTTAAATATGAGAAAGATGGTGCTATGGGAAAAGACAGAAACATAATACGCCTCTATGGCCTCACTTTCTCAACAGGACAGGATATCTTTTTTCCCTACAAATAATCTCCAGCTTTGGCATATTGACTTTTTCCACTTAAGACAAACACAAACAAAGGATAGGATTCCTGCCCCCCTTAAGTGTGTTAAAAAGTACATGTGAGGAATTGCACCCTAAAAGTGCCTGGTTTTCCTTCAGAAATATATCCTAGAATTGAAGTAGTCAATAGTAAGTGTAATTTCTTAAGCATCTATGTACCTGTAATCAGTCCTTCTGCTCCTCAGAAGGTATTATACCCTATTTTAAACAAACAACATTAAAATCATTGGTGGCTTTTTCACGAACAGGAAATGAAGGAAAAACCTAATAAAATAAATATATTTACATCACTATATTTTAATAAATTGTGTATTATTACATATTAGAGAAAATGTGAACACACTTTATATAAAGTTTATATAAAACTTCATATACATACAAAGGGAAGCTCATAACCTCTTCTAGCAACACTGGAAATCTTTTTACTTCTCTCTGGTCAATCAAGTACAGTTGAAGTATAGCTTGACACAGAAATAGTTCTGTCAATTTAGTGTGTGGTAATAGGGGAAAAATAGATACGGTGTCTAGAGTAAATGTGTGATGGGAGGTATAGGCATTTATTTATGTTCTTCTTAAAATGTCTTTGAAGTTTGCCAAACAGTTGATTGCTTCTGCTAAGTAGCCACATTACTGTGACTGCAAAATTATTTTGCACTTTTTGAGAAATTATTTTCATTTCAACGTTTATGGTCATTCTGTACAAAAAGTAAAATCCTTGGGATTCTGATCCTGCTGATACTTGCTGTTATGAATGGATGTGGCTGTTTGCAAATCTGAATCTGCAGTTCAATAGAAGAGATACAGCTCTGAGGTTTAACAAAAATAATGATAAACTCATTTTAGCTAACAGTTGCCAGGATGAGTTAAATGAGCAGCTGGAAAGAGCCTGGAAGAGATGTCTTAAATATGACAGGGGTTGTAGTAGGCCTCTAACTTTTTAAATTTTGAAATATACCCTCACTTCTTATTGTGTGGAGAGCTGTTATTGCATGGAGAGCAGTTTTGCATTATTCTTAATGCATCTCTGCATAACGATATCTCTTTATAACCTTATAGTAAAATTCAAAAACTGACCAATCTCTATTATTTACGTGTTACCTTGGTTTGACAGTATATACCTCTGTTTTATTCCAGGGAGCCTTTCATCATTCTCTCAGGAGGCTTGTCATACGATACCGTAGGAAGAAGACCCTGTTTAACAGTTATGCATGGGAAAAGTACTGCTGTGCTAGAAATGGATTATTCTATTGTTGATTTTCTAACTCTCTGTGAAACACCATATCCTAATGGTAGGCTTTGTGAAGATTTTTCTGAGTACTTCAACCTCTTCTCTGTGGAGTTTTATCCCATCATAATATTCCTTATTACTGCCCTTCTGTTTTACCTTTGGGAATCAGAGTGCAGCAGCAACATCTGATATCCCTATTATATGAGATCTGTTTTTCTTTCCACAGCATCGGAGTAGTTTAGAATAAAATCTCTTTTATTTCTAGATAAATACTCATTGCTGGTTACGTGTTTCTTTCTTTTCCTTTAATCTAAAGCATATGCAGACATAGCATCATTACAATTTTAAGCTGCAGTTACTGCAGCAGATGTGTTCGTCAATATTAGTGTATGTAAGACCTTTCCAGTCATTGCTAAATCTTGATTACCATTTGTGGAATACGCTTAAATTTAGTTTCTGTATTATTCTTTCCATACTTGCATTATGTTCTTCACTAACTTATCATCTCTCTCCTGCAGAAGAGGATTGGTTTAGTGCTATGGATTGGATAGTGCTATGATTTCTGATTCCTATCTTGTTAGCTGTCAATTTCCATCGAAGTATTTAGAACTCCATAGCTCGGAATTTGAGGTCTTTCTGAAAGACAGCAAGCCAAACTCTGAAAACTTTTGATTTTCTTATTTTAATGTTATGTGGTCTGTCTTTCATTCATTACTGCATGTGATTAATTTTTACTATTGTTGAATTAGGAAGAACAATTCCAGGTTGGAGAAATGTTATTGTTAGATAATTGTGTCTCTCTTGCTTATACCAGTTCATCTGCATGGTCCTTTTCCTGTTATTTGAGCCATTCAGATGGTTCTAACAGACTGGAAAAGAGTTGAGGACAGTTAGATGAAGGTGGAGTATGACTTTTCTAATGTTAACTTGGAGTGTTCAGGAGAGTGAGTGTTTGAATGTCTTTACAAACTATGTAGTCATCTAGTTCACTTTTCTACTTTTGATTGATCGACTGCAAGAACCAATCACGTGCTTGAGACTGTGCATGCAAAGAGCTTTGTTTACCTGTATCTAACATTTTTTCTTGTTTTTAGACTTTCAGGAGCCATATGCTGTAGTTGTCCTCCTAGAAAAGGATTTAGTGCTGATTGACCTTGCACAAAATGGGTAAGAATCCTGTATTCTCTATGTTTTTTTGTCTGATAAGTCCATTATTCTGATCTTCAAATTTTTAATCCGCCATAATGCCCTCTCTCAAACAACAACAACGAAAAAAGTATGGTATGCATTTCACTGGAGAGAGATGTCCTTTGAGCACAGATACATATAACTGTTTGTTTTTACTACCTTTTATTTCTTGCAAAGGTTCTATCACTGCCCAGTTGGAGTTGAGGTGCATGTGTGCTTTTTTATTTCTAATTGGTAACCAGAAGCTACTATCTATGACTTTCAGAAAGTGACCTTGGAGTTGAAGGCAGGTTATGAAATATGTTGGACAAATTCCTGTCTAGGAACTGCGTTATAATACAAAGTGAAAAGTATACTTTTTCCTATTGAAAGAATAGATTGAAGAGTAGAAGTAAGTTTGAAGCTTCATGTTATTACAATTAAAAATTGTTAACTTAAATTCTTCCACAAGCCTTAGTACAGAAAAGTTTTTAAAATTGGAAACTTAAAGGAATAACAGTGTTCTAAATACGTTCTAGAAAGAGTGAAAGACTCTGGTTCTGTTTCCAGGTCTACACTATCTTGATAGTGTATTTGATGAGCAGTGAAGTTGCTTAATACATTCATTCATAATTTAATTTTATATGCTTTTACTGT
This sequence comes from Perdix hodgsoniae, assembly GCA_035772895.1. Taxonomy (NCBI): domain Eukaryota; kingdom Metazoa; phylum Chordata; class Aves; order Galliformes; family Phasianidae; genus Perdix; species Perdix hodgsoniae. The sequence continues at coordinate 1,661,667 of JAPSGF010000004.1, forward strand.
TCTCTGTACAAAATGAGTGCATTCTTCAGTGTTTCACTTATTCTACATTTAAAATAAACTTTTTTTCCAAGATTAATGGTCTTTCCCTTTAATTTGTTAAAGGTACCCTATATTTGAGAATCCCTATCCTTTGACAATACACGAGTCTCCAGTCACCTGTTGTGAATATTTTGCTGATTGTCCTGTTGACCTCATACCTGCTCTTTATTCAGTTGGCGCTCGACAGAAACGTCAAGGTTACAGTAAGAAGGTACAATATCCAGTACATACACATGTATTTGAAAATACCAAAAAAAATCAACTGCTCTGAATAGGATAAGCATGGTCCTTCTATGACCAACGCTTCATCTGATTAAGTTATCCTGCCTTTAGCTAATAGCAGATGTCTGGAGGGGTTTATAGCATATGTCATGCTGTAGTCATTCTTTTCTGGTATGCTCCTGTCGATAACCAGATCACTGGAAGTTAAGGGACTTCTTGGTGCAGGGATGTTTTCTTATAGTCCTTGCTGGCTTGTCTTTGCAGTAGATGTGCCTAATAAATTTAGAAATTTTGAAATTCTGAAATCTGCAGTATCTTTAGTAATTTCAGTGATTTAGTTCTGCACTGAATGATATTTTCTTCCTCAGTGTATTTGTTTCAATGTTCACATTACTTTCCTATATTTCCATATTTATTCCCTGTATTGTATTTATTAATCTTCTAGGAATGGCCTATCAGTGGAGGCAACTGGGGTTTGATTACTCAGAGCTATCCAGAGATAATAATTACAGGGTAAGTGACACCACAATGCAGTAATATGTATTTTGGTACTTTGGTCCTTGTATAGAAAACAATGTTCCAAGAGTGGTGCAATGATTTAAGAAATGATGTTCTCTAGACAATCTATTTGCCTTGACAAGAAAGTCAATCAAAGCATGGAAAAGAAAGCGGGAACTCTGCGATAGTGTTTTACATAAATTATTATTCTGATGTGGTGTTATGAGTGTGTTTGCTTGCAGTCAATATATCCTGGAAGAAACTCCTCCTTTGTTATTAACTTCTGGTTTGAGTTGTTTTAAAGCATAGGAAGTCCATTGACTTGTTATTGATTTGTTGATTTTTATCTTTGAGATGGATCCTTCTAACTTTACTGCAAGGAGAATAAAGCAGGAGCACCACTAAATTTTGTGGGTTTTTTAAATTTTTTTCCAAACAACTCATTATCCCTCCTACAGATTATTGTCAGTTTGTACTACACATTAGAGACTTTGAGAGTAAATCCTGAGAAATCCGGTTTCAAGGATAAATAAAGTTAGATGACATTTGCACTGAAATAGTTAATTTGGGCACTGCTTTACAAGTATCCCTTCGAACAAGTTACATATGTTTAAAAAAAAAAGTCATAAATTATTCTGAACTAATAAGAAACATGCGTAACTCAAATCAGTTTAAAACGGTAAATTAATATTAGTGCAGTGGAATTCAGCGAACTAACCAGTGAGATAAGTTTATCACTTCTGACTAACTGGGGCAAGTGTTTGTAAAATATTAGTTTTCAGTAAGCTATTAAAATGCTGTGTCATTATGATAAGTAATAGAAATAGAATGTTAGTCATATTTTTAGTTGGTTAATAGCGAAGAGGTCTAATGCTCCAACTAAATTTTCTGATCTAATGAACTTTTTAAATATTTCGTAGGCATGCAGATGGGTCGATCAAGTTTTGGGATGCCTCAGCAAGTAAGTTTTTTCAGAAGAGATTTATTCTGTCAAACAGGAGATTTCTAAATTTACAGATTTGTGTAATGAAATGTAATTGTGAACCAGTCATTGTCGTAATTCCTGCCCCATGTACAGTGAACTCCTTATAAAACTTTGATTCAAAATTAAATTAAAATAATGCTAACATAGTTTCTCAGTTATTTTATCTCAGTGAAAATGCATTAGTAGTCTAAGAGCTAGCAAGAAAACTTGCTTTAATTTCAAAAGTAGCTTATCGAACATACAGACATGCAGATAGGCAAATGTATTCCTTTTTAGTACAATTAAATTCAAGTTGTTCGTTGCATCTAAAGGAAGAGAATTGTTTATATAACACCAATTTGCTGTAACTTACAGTAACTAAAAATGAGAATTAGAATGTTGTAATTTGCACTAGTGAAATCATTTAAGTATTTGTAAAGAAAGGTAGAAAAATAGTAAAGACTTCTTTTGACCACAGAACAAAGCATTTTACCTGTATCGTTGCTTAAAGGGTCAATTGCATCTAATGATCTACAGTGCTAACAGTGAGAAATTCAGTAAGAATTCAAATTGGAATGGACTCTGAGTTAAATGTTTTTAAATCATCCAGTTCTGACTAAACTTACTCCTAGGACTTAAAAGCTGTCTGAAACAATCTTGGAATCATTACCAGTTTTCCTTGAAAACTTGTGGAATACTCATGAGATTCCAAAGTGCTCTAGAAGTATGTGGGTGTGGGAGAGAACAGATGCAATGTATGTTTAAAAACTGGGCAGAGGTGTATTTAGAGTGTTGTAGATCCTTAATTTGTTTGGACTGGAGGTGGAACTTGGAAAAAAGGATTGGTTATCTGTAGTTAAAAATAATATTCAGCATGAATCTTTCTAAAGCAAATTCTGTTAAAGCCTTTTATTATCCTTGTAATAACAAATTACTAATCCCAGTAAGGGAGAAGCTGCAGGTATCTTCTATCTTAGTTTTTAACAGCAGTACAGCCTTATACATGAACTAGGAAAATTTGATTCAGATGAAACTACAGAAGAGAAGTAAGGATAAATTAGATTTTCGTTAGGCTGTGATTAGTATTGTTGTCCAGTGTTTGAGTGCTTGACTGGAGACTGTGCCAGTGAAGTTAGAAAGCAACACTAAGGCAGTTTCAAGAATGTTGAAAGAAAGAATTCCAACTGAGAATAATATTACTCAGAACTTAATCTGTTAATAAATTGGAAGCCTATAGGAGTGCAGTGTCAGTGTTTGCACAAGTAATAATTATTAGGATGAATAAATTGGAATATCAGTAAAATCAAGATCAGATAATTCTTACAGTTTTAAACTGTGGTAAGGACTCATTAGGACAGTTCTGGAAACTGCACTCTAAAGAAAAATGTGGATTCATCAGGAGGTTGCATTTTGTTTTCTGCTCTCTGGTCATTCAGAAAATTGGTGGAACATGGGAAAGAGGCCATGCATTTGAAATACTATAAAGAGAAAAGGAAGGAGCTTTACTTTTTGTGCTATAGGCTAAGCTGAGACGTGGTAAACATCACTAAATATTCTTGTTATTATTAGAGAACCTAATTATAGTTAAACTTGTGAAACAGGATTTAGTTTTTAACTGAAGTGTAACATACACCTCTTCTAAATACAGGTTTTTTTTCAAACTAGCTGATCCTGCATTGGGCAAGCTGTGATGGATGGTATCAAACAGATATTCTCTGCCCTCTTTTGCTAAACAAAGTGACGTTTTCTATGAAGCTATATTTCTAAATTAGAAAAGTTACTGAGAGGAATATGTGTTTAAATAGAAAATAATTTTAATTTCTTTTGAATTGTTCCTAGTAACGCTGCAAGTACTCTATAAGCTAAAAACAGCCAAAGTATTTGAAAAATCACGGAATAAGGATGACAGGCCAAACACAGATATAGTAGATGAAGATCCATATGCTATTCAGATCATCTCGTGGTGTCCAGAAAGTAGAATGCTGTGTGTAGCTGGAGTTTCTGCACATGTCATTATCTACAGGTTCAGCAAGCAGGAAGTGACAACAGAAGTCATTCCGGTAATTTCTATCAAGTTTTTTTTGTTTGTTTGTTTGTTTAATTTTGTAGAATTTGTCTATAATAAGACTATTGTAGCAATTCAACTTTTCATTGCTTTTCATTGTATTACTCAAATGTACCAAAAAAAATCACCTCAAAGCTAGTAAATTTCTTTTTCTATGGAAGAAAAGTAGTAAATTACCAAATTCAGCAAAAATGAAAATTATACATCACTATTTTGGCTTTCATTGCTTCTTTCAGATTTGCTGCCAATAGTAACTCTTTGTTCTAACTTTCAATACAAAGTGTGGGTCAAAGCTTAGTTGCATCACAGACAATTTAAACAAGCGAGTGAGATATAGTCAAAGAATTTTCAAAGACTTCAGTGAGGGAGTTGATGACTTCTTTTCTTGATTCCTAATCATTATAATCTATCTTGGTGTACAGATATAGAAGAAAAATACATGGTACATGCCTTCTGTCTAGGACTGTTCTGCCTAGGACTTTGCTGTCATAATTGATTATAAGATTCCACGATAAATTCTATTACAAAAGTTCAAATCCTTTGTTAAATCAAAGACACATATGCAACTTCACTTATCTGGAATGAATGAGCTGAAAGTTAACTTGAAGGTTGTTAGTTATCAAATACACTGTGTTCTGAGTACTAACTTAAAGATAATGCAGTTCTTTTTCTTCTTGTTTTTTCTACTTTGGACAAATATCAGTAAAGGAGATAAGGCATGCCTTTTTTTTCCTTCCAGTATTTACTCGTATTCATGCACATTGCCTTCTAAGGGAATGTTGTTTTTTCTGAAAGGTTTTTAGAAATTGGCAGTTAGCAAGCAGATTCAGTACTTAGAGTGTTTTTAAAACTACTATATAGATCTTTCAGTCTGATTTAAGTTCTGTTTTGCAAATGTTGAGATTCAAGCGGTAGAAGACTATCTAAACTATGATACAATTAATAATCTGAAATCGTGATGAATTTATTGTTTTAAATGTCATGACCTAACTTCATGCAACATTAAGCAATGAATTAAGTAGTGCCACTATATGAGCAGATCAGCCAGGTCCTATGGCTCTTCTTAGTTTTAGCATTCTGAAACAACATAAAATAAGCCTCCTTCATGACTGTGTTACATGCATGGAATGATGATTAAATGGGCTTTGTATCCAGTATTTTGTTTCTTTTCAGTAATAAGCAGGAAATTTTTAAATAGTGGAAAATAAGTTCATTTTCACGGTTTAACAATCACATATTCAATCTTGAGTGGCCAGAATGATTGTATTTCTGAAGACTGTGTGTGTGTTTAAAAGGATAACAGTAACTTAAATATTACTATCTGAAGATAGAGGAGTCCTGAATGTCTCCCTTAGGACTAATATCTTAATTGTGCTTAATCATACACTTTTTATGAAAGACCAGCTTTTTTTCTAATTGTTATTTATTTGCTTTATTTTTACTTTGCAGATGCTGGAAGTTCGCCTGTTGTATGAAATAAATGACATTGAATCTCCAGATGGTGAACAGATACCACCATTACCAACTCCTGGCACAAGTTCCAATCCTCAGTCCATTGTTCCCCAGTCTCATCCATCTACTAGTAGCAGTTCATCTGATGGCCTTCGTGATAATGTCCCATGTTTAAAGTAAGTATATTCTGTTATGCTTTTGTTATTTGTGAAACTTTGCAAGAATATTTATATTGTGAGGCTGTATGTACTAGGAAATTATTGTAGAAATGCTGTTGTAAGTGAAACTCTTGTTTTCTAAAACAACATCCTCCAAATATCTGAAAGCCAAGTTCTGTTTCAAGAAATTACAATTTTAATCTTTATTTATATAAATGTCATAATTCTCGGTGATTTAAAAAAATAAATCAGAAGATAATCACCATATAACTCAGCCTGCTTTAGGAAATTTTACTAACATTGATGTTAGTATAGTTATAGATGCTCATGTTTTAAAGCAAACTTTTAAATGGGCACGGTATAGTTACTTTTAAATTTTAGTGTGCATTGAAATGAACAGACAGCTTAACACTTCAGCTCTGCTTAACTTTAGGCCAAGTGTGTTTGAATAGATGTCACTTGTTAGTTATTTGTAAGCATCAACAATCTTTTTTCAAGAATCTTCATCCTGCATGATGCCTCATTGATCTGAGTGTAAGTTTTTAGAACTGCTCAGTTTTTTAACTGTTTTCAGTTTTTAAAATGGGACGTATTTCTCTTAAGAGTTTTTGATGTATTTTTGTGTTTATTCCACTGAAAAATTAAGGTTAACAGAAGACGCTGCTTTTTTTTTTTTTTTTTTACTCTTTTACAAGAGTACATCTTGAGACCTCTTTTCTGAAACTTTAAACTCCAATCTTAGATTTCAATTTCTTGAGTTCCCCCATCTAGAAAATAGTTAATTCTGACAGGTTTATTTTTTCTGAGGGTTAGTTTTGTATCTTCTTGATTATACTGAGCTGTTATATAAGTGTTTTGAAGACAGGAAGTTTTAAATAAAGTTGGAAAGACAAAAAGAGATTTTGTAAAATATTGGCAAATCAAAAATCAAAATATTAAATGGATAAAATAAGAAACTCAGGACTCAGAGGACCTTATGTTCTGTACAGAGTTTTGTTGTTTTTTTTTTAATTCAAAAGATAGGAGTGTCTTAATACTTTCTGTAGGACATTCCTAAGTTTGTTCATCAATGTGCAAGGTATTTCCAAGACCTTCAGTCCTACCCCACCATCTCATACTTGTTCTGTGAAACTGATACACTGTTATTTTCTTTACAGTTTTCCAAACTTTTTAAAGTTCAGTGTGATACCAAATTCAGTGAATTATGCACATTTAAGGAAGAACACTTCAGAGAGTCATAAAAATGTTTTGTTTACTTTGCAGAGTTAAAAATTCTCCGCTTAAGCAGTCTCCAGGCTACCAAATTGAGCTAGTTATCCAACTAGTGTGGGTGAGTGGAGAACCTCCTCAGCAGATAACCAGCTTAGCAGTCAATTCAGCGTATGGCCTGTAAGTATATTCTACACAGCTTTTTCAATATTCTGTCAAAAGCATTTGCTTTTAAAAACTAAGTCAGTGTGTGTTCATACAAAGTATACAGCAACAGAAAAGATGCAATTAGATTTTTGTGTTTCCTGATAGTTCATTTTGGTGGCCTGTGGCAGCTCCTGATGATGTGAACATCACACAAATCAACATCACACTTCCTCATGTGTTGTCACTATAGAGCTAAGAATATATGTCAGTTAAGGCTCTATTGGATAAATTGGCATGAACAATGATCTGCTCTATTCTCATTATGTGTTTTCAAAAGTGAATGGTTAAACAGTGTTACATTCTAAAATAGTAATTTGTACATGCTCTTAATTTAGAGCAATTTATTAAAATCTAATAATAATAAAATATTAAAAAAATGGTAAGTCTTAAAATTGTGCATAGCAAAGAATAGCAAAATAAAATTATACTCGCATTAGCGTTACCTTTCCTTCCACATTTTTCCAGAGTAGTTTTTGGAAACTGTAATGGTATTGCCATGGTTGATTACCTTCAGAAGACAATCCTCTTGAATCTTGGCACTATTGAACTGTATGGTTCCAATGATCCTTATCGTAGGGAGCCACGATCTCCCCGAAAAACTCGTCAGCCATCAGGAGGTGAGTAACCCACAGCCTGTTGAAAACAGCTTTGCCTATCTTCTGACCATTTCTGAGCTAATAGTGTCTGTTCTCTGAATGCATGTATGCCTTTGCTATTGTGATTTTGTCATTCTTGAATGTCAGCATTGCAGGTTTGTTATTTCAAAAATATTGCTTAATGAAATCTACTGATGCTTGATGTAATTACTTATATTTTTATTAGTGTAATGTATGTTAAAAAAAAAACAGGGAAGAAATTTTGTATGTATAGATAGATGTAAGCTATAAAAACTTAGTAGATTTATGCTGTTAACTTACTAGCACAGCTGGAAGGAGACTTAATATCTTGGTATTTCTCATAATCCTAGTACCCAAATCACAAGCTTATATGTGCCCATTAATTTTGGCAGATAGCCAGCATATCTGCTGGGGTCATTTTCTGTCTTATTTCAGTCTTTGTCTAGAAAGAGTGTTATACTGTGCATACTCATATTAGTTTTAGGGGAAGCTTTTGATATAAATGAACCAATTAAAGCTTTTGGTAAAAATGACTTTGTTTTGAAAAGATACTGAAGAAAGGTGCTAGTTTACAACTGAGGAGGAAAGTATCTTTCAGTCAAAATCTGAAATTTTTATTGACAAAATGAAAATTTAGAACTTTAAATAATAAGGAGAAAATAGTTTTAGTTGATATTTTTAAGCTAATTTTTAAAACACCTAAAACGAAACTATCAACAGCATCACTGTTGCCTCCGAATGATTATCATTAAATTTGAAACACACTGTTTAAAAAACTTCATGGTTGGTTTACTTTGAGTGGTTCAAAATAAAGTTCAGGTAGTAGTATACTGAAGTGAAAATGGATGCCCTTAGACGTATTTTAGTAATTCTTTGCTTTGAGAAGGATTTTGTTGCCATCTGTCAGATTTCTTCAACTGAGGAAGCTGCTTGAAAAAAATAATTAGCTTAGAGTGGAACACACACAGTTCTTAGTCTGGGACAGATGTCTTTTTCTACTGTAGAGAAAGATAAGTATTAAAAAAAAAAAAAAAAAGCATGCAGAGAGAAAAAAATAACTTCACTGGTTCACTCTGTTATTGTCTCATGGTAGTGAAGGACTTACCTTCTGCTTCATGCATTTATATTTAAAACTGCTTTTTGTAGTGCTAAACATTAATCACTTTGTTTTCTTGCTTTTTATTGTTTAATGATCAGCATAACTGTGTTACAACTGTGTCTATAAGATACTCCTGAGTGGAGTCCTTTTTGTTCATTAATGTAACTGTTAAATGAAATTGTATTTTTTTTTTATCTTTCATTTTAATACTAATGATCTGCATGGCAAGAGTGTTTTATAAACCTCGTTATACAAGTTATTCAGCTGGCTTTTCTGTCTCAAATGTACTGTTAGTGTCTCCATCTTTCCTTTTCTCATTGCTGCGTAAAGGTATGCTGACTGTGGCTTCTTGCATGTGCGGCCTTTCTAACTTATATTCAGAGTCTGTGAAAAAGCTTCGCACCTCTTATATAAGTAAGTCATCTCATGACCAAAAAAAAATATATTTTTGAACATCTGAATTTGATTTTTTTTGACTTGCTGTTCACTTACCATAAATACTTTTGTTATACCATTTTATAAATAATTGTTTTACTTTTAGAAACTGTTTTGAATCATGCGTCTATCATGTTCCTTGTTCATGAAATCCCTAATAGAAATGGGAAGGAAAAAAAGAGTGACCATAATAGTCTCTGTGTTAGGGGAAAGGATAGGAGGAAGAAGACCTGTCTTAGAAGTTACTGATGTCTGGTCCCAAGATCTTACCCATCAAATCCATTAGCCCTCTGAGCACAAAGGCTAGAATCTTCCTTTACTTGTTCTCTGTACTGGCAGAAAAAGCTTAAGAATTCATGTTAGATTATGGTTGTTATTATTAATTTACTTTTTAACCTTGTAAAACACAATGATTTGTCTGTTAAAGTGAAAGCTTCCTTCTACTAAGATGTTGCTTTATAGGGATTGAGAGTGGAGGTATTGGTGTATTGTGCAGCCCTGTAAGATTTCCAAGCACTTTTGATGTTCAAGAGCACTACAGTAGTCGTAGCCCATCAGAAATGTGAGTTACCTGAGGGTTTTTCTGACTTATTCCAACATTCACAGTATCAAAGAACTCAGAGCATATGGACTTGACTTCAAGAATATAGTATGATTCCTTTCCTTAGTATGTCATTTTTCTCCAGCCTTTGGGCAGAAGTTTGAAATCTGACCCCTTGCTAAATAGGGAGTAGAATAAAACAAAATCCAAGGAAGCTAGATGGTGGTGGTAAAATAAACACTTAAGACTGTGATCCAGTTCTATTAGTTCTGCTTTTTGTTTTTTGGTTGTTTTTTTTGTTTTGGTTTGTTTTGGTTTATCACAGAGAGAGAGAAAAGTACATCTCAGGAATGGTAGGCTTTCTTTGTCTTCCATCCTCTGCTGCCAAGGGAGCGAATTATATGTAAAAGAAATGCTTCTGCTTTGAGATGATACAGAACTGAAAGGCAAGCTCTGCTGTTCCTTTGTCATTTTGAAAGGAAGGAGAAGGTGGACAGTAGTCCCAGAATTACTTTCCAAAGTCAGCGATTGAAAAGCTGATTCTACCTGGAATATTTAATATGTAAGAACAGGTTTTTGTAAGCGTTGATTTCTTAACCAAATCCTTGATGCTATTTTCTCTGTTTGAGATCTTTGCTTGATATACTGTTTCTGAAATATGACAGGATCATAAAGCCATTAAGAAGACAGACAATACTGGACCCAAATATCAAAGAGTTTGTAACTTTATGACTACACAAAAGAATGTATTAATAGACGTCAGCTCTCAGTCAACAGAATATAACAACCTTCACTCTTTTAAAACTTAGTACTGGTGGGAGTTACGAGGTTTTATGTTATTTCTCAGATGGTACAGTGTACTACGTTTTTAAAATAAAAATCTATATTATTCTATAACGCTTTGTATGCTTTATTAGAGGCAGTTCAAGATTATTCTGACAAAATAGAAGCAGTTTTTGCTTACAAGTGACTTTTAATTATACATCAAAGTCTTTTTTTTCTTTTTTATGTAACCTACAAAGATTTCAGAAGTAAATGCTGAGATTGCTTGTTCTGGTTGTTTCACACATCCTTTTTCTCCTTGAACTGAATCTAGACCTCAACACTCCTTTTATAAACTTATACGTGAACTAAAACTAGACCAATGTCAGCTGTGACTAAGTCAAATATAGTACTGAATCATAAACTTTCGGTTTTAGATTAGGGGGCTTTTCTGACTCTTTCAAGTCAGTTTATGATGTTTGTGTTTTCACATCAAACTAGTTCAAATTTTTAATTAGACTTGTTTCCAGTGTAGTTCCAGTATGCCTGAACAGCATACATATATGAACTCACAAAACTCAGTATATTAGTTAGACTGTAATTCTAGAGAATTTTTAATGCAGCATGATATGTTTTCCATCTTTAATAACATTATTTTATTTTTTTTTCATTTTTTGTGCTTATTTCAAGTTTCTTGCTACTAGAGTTCAGAAAGAAGCTAAATGCTTATTAGATTTGTTTTTCTTGGTCTTCTAATCAAGCTTGAAATGGAAAACTTAGTACCAGTTGGCTTTGAAATCCCTTGCGAGTTGTGCATTTGTAAGCCTGAAATCATAAAACTTAATCCAGAATTTAGTGCACAAATTGTTTATATTGGGTACTTCAGATTATGAAGTGTACAGACATTAGTATTTCATAGATGCAGCTCAGGCCATACTGAGTAACAGTAATTAGTGCTATTTGTAAGAACTACTACATACAATTATTTTTTCTGTCCCTTCCTTCTGTCTGTCAAATAATAGTGATGGCTGTAATTAGATTTCCAAGATTTATGTGCAAGAATAATTATTATAATGCCGTAATTTGGTGGTATAAATCTTATGCATACAATTAGTGAGTAGTTTTATGATAAGAATATTTTGAGGTTTTCTGTTCAATCAATTGATGCGAGTTATTCATTAAGATGAGTATCAAATTGTAACCTCAATACTTACTACAGTGGAAGCAAGTGTGTAGGTATATGACTTTGTTCTTGGCTAAATACTATTCCTGTCAAAGCAGGATTACACTTTTTACAGGAAGCAAGTGTGAGAAGTTCAGCTCTTCCTCTGAAGAACTAAAATATTTACAAGGAAATGGGAAGTTTAAATTCCTAAACTTAGACTTTGGATTTGTATAGTTTGGCTCCCTAAGGAGCATGATTTGGGACCGTGACTGTTTTTAGAAGCACAGCACAGTTTTGTCCTCTTAATATTGCTATTGTGAGTATATAGCTACTTAGTATGTACTCAAAGAGCGTTGTTTAAACTTGCTATCTTCAGTAATGAACAAATCCACATAATGTGATACTGCATTGTTGTTGTCCTGGCAAGTCAGAATTGAAGCTGTACTTTGATCTGGAGTAATAAGTGCTCATGTTTCTGTGTTTTGTAATGGAACTTCATGCACATTAGGTATGTGTGTGGCATGTATGAGCCTGGCACCAGATCTAAGCTGTCAAACTTCTGTAACAAACTCTAAAAGGCCGGGGAACATGTTTTAAGGTGAACTTTCAGAAAAGTTCTTCTAGCCTGCTTCTGTCTTAGATCTAAAACAAACTCAAAATTTTAGTAGGCTGGATGATTTACTTTGGGCATATTTCCTTTCCATCTGTTTCAGACCTGTTAGAAAACATATACATATTTGTACGTATACAAACTATGCTCTCTCTCTCGCGGTTAGTGATCAGGGCTTACTGTGTACAAGTGTGGTAGATATACCACTCTCACAAGGGATACAGTAGTAATTAGCTCTGAGCTAAGTCAGAAGACATCATCTTCTAAACCATGACAAATGCATAAGTAGTTTCCCCTGAGCAGCAGTCTTGGCACAAAAGCTGGTGTATACTCTGCTCTTTCTTGGCCTGATTATTGACATTGGATCTAATTATTGCCGTCACTAGAAACATGCATTTTAGGCTGTTGTTGATGCAAGAGTATTAATGGATGGGCATTCCCATATTAAAATACCAAAATGATATTTATTCTCTATGGGTGAAACAATTTCTTCAATGGCTACGATGAGAAGAGTCCACCTCAAAGGTTCAGGACACCTAAAACGTCTTTGCATAAGAAGCAGCTTTTAATCTGATAGGCTGTAGTTGGCTGCTTCTACATTTTTTTAATTCTTTCTAGTGATGCCATAGCATGCCCAGCAAAAATGTTCTGTCTCTGCTTTCCATGAGCTGAAAGAGTAGGGAGATGCTGAATGCCTGTTTTAGGGTGAAGTGCAGACATTTCTGAATGTTCAGTGTTTATTTAGTTGACTGTTCCCAATACCCAAAATTCATTTCCTTTTTACATGCTTATCAGGATTTACCTTTACCTTTGAAGGCTATTGGGTATCATCAAGGCCATATTTCTGAAATGGTAACCCCATACTCCCAAGTCGTAATAGAGCTCTGTAAATTTCCGGAAATGTTAACCATAAATATCATTAATCCTAAACTGATATCGATCCCCTGTGTTTGGGATTAGTAGAGCTATTGAGTTCTGAACTTGTCGCATGTAGTCTGCTCAGGCCATATCTGAGAGAATAACAAACACTAAAATTGCCTTTAAAAGTATCCTGGGCATTATTATTTAAGTATGTGTGAATTGAATATATATAGCCTGCCCTTGCTACTATCTGAAACTTGTACTGCTTTCTGGGAGAGCAGCATATGGCTTTTTGAAAAAAAATATTACACAGCCCAGGGTAGCACAGAACATATAGACTCTCAAGTGTGTTTTAAATTGGTGGGTTTAGAGGTGAAAATGTACTTTGTGGGAGAATATGTACCATGATTATCTCATAGTACTCAATGATTTGCAAGAAAATACTTAAAACTGTTTATCACTATGCAGGAGAAAGAAAACATATAGCTTCTACCTGAGAAATCCCCATATGTTTTCAAATTGAAATCAGTTCTTGGACTTCTGTTAAGTGCAGGCTTAACCTGTTCATAAGGTTACTTGCATGTCAGTGTCATCACTGAGTTTTTTTGAGGTGCAAGTTGCCCATGCTTTTAATCTTAAATAAACCAAAAAGCTATATTGTATAAATATAACAATGTGTGAATCTAGCATAACTTCAGTGGATTCCACAGTGATACAAATATAATAGAAATAGATATAGGGAAAGAGAAGAAAAAAAAAAAAGGAAATAATTATTACAGATGCACTATTGAATGCATCTATATAGACAGGCTGTGCCTGTGCAGTCTCTTGTTGCTTCAGCTGTTACTCCCCTGGAGGTTTTTAACTTTATTTGAAACGCTAGCATGCATGAAAAAACCTCCTATTTAACAAGTATTTATTTACTATTACTGTAAAGTATTGCATTCTTGTTTACATTAGTATCACATACAATGTCCCTGAAGGAAAACAATATTATATAAGTATACATATGAATACATAAACATATATATATATATATATAAAATGATATATGCATAATTAGCCTTAATATATTAATAAAATACTTTTCTTTATCCTGGGCTGTTTTGCTGGCAATTTCCTATCAAAAAGGAAAACATATCTTTAAATTCCTGGTTCGTGTTGTGAAAGCTATCTTCTGATCCCCAAAAATATTCCATCTTTAGCATTGGATGCTGAACTTCTGTGCTTTATTTCCATACTGAAATGTAATTACATTACTGAAATGTAAAGAATGAACTTTAGGAAGCACCCAAATACCATAAAATCTTAAAGCGGTATTTTCCAGCAGAACTCCATACTGACCTCTGCAATGCAACATTAAATATTAAGCTCACCACTTCAGCGGATAGTAAGCAGATAGTGAAAAAACACTGTTTGTACATCTAATCTGTGTACTTAATATACATTCGTGGCATGGAATTCACTGTTCAGATTATTTTCATACTTAAAAGAGGGCTCTTTTTTACTGAAATGCAATGAGGAAGTATATATTTTGTAAAATCCAGTAAGAAATCTTTAGTAGGATGAAGTGAGCGGCTTTACAGTCACTGCAGCTGATGTCTAAATTTAAAACAAACAAACAAAAAAATCCAACAGTGTAATACTAACAAATTCTTCCACAACCATCTGGTTTGCATCTAATTAAATATCCAGTTCCTAACTGCAATGGAAGAAAGGAAAAAAATAGCAGCCATGCTTATCAGACGCTATTTTTGTGTTCCAGCAGGTCTTTGTGATATTAATGAGGGTACAGTGGTGCCAGAAGATCGCTGCAAATCACCCACTTCAGGTAATCATAACTTAGTCTGATTTTCAGCTTCTCATTTGCATGGAAGATGGCGTACTTGAATACAAACTAGTTGCATAAAGCTTGTAGTCTTCTCACAAGTTGTTGTAGCTCTCCTGAAAAATGTTGCTGCGTTGCACCACTGTGTTTTTAAAGCAAGATTAATTTAATAGATGCAATAGAAATGTCATAAAGTGAGGAGATAAAAATCTCTAATATTTGTTGCAAGGAACGTACTCCACTGCACAATTGAATTTTGAAACTCTGATAAAAGATGCTCTAATTCCTTTAGGAGTACATGTGTCTGGTGTCTCAGAGTCCTCAAAAGTGGTTTAAGGAAAGTCTGCAAAAGGAGCAAAGGAGCTAGTTTTGCTTCTTTCCTTTGGAATCAGAAGTCTCC
This sequence comes from Perdix hodgsoniae, assembly GCA_035772895.1. NCBI lineage: Eukaryota > Metazoa > Chordata > Aves > Galliformes > Phasianidae > Perdix > Perdix hodgsoniae. The sequence goes on from JAPSGF010000004.1 coordinate 1,676,799, forward strand.
AGAGGCTTACATCCTTACAAAGTAGGATTTCTCTGGTTAAAAAAAAAAGTTCTCTTACTAGTCCTGTATTTGACTATTCTAAAAGAAAGCTGCAGTAACGATAGTTAGATTTTTTTTTTAATGTTGGTTAATTGAGGCTATAACTGTAAATACTACATGTCAATATATAGTATTAGAGATGAATGTTTGTTGTAGTCAGGAAAATTTTTGGTAGAATAATGCTGGATTTTTAAAGTAGTACTGTGTCACTTCATCTATTTCATTCAAATATCTACTCTGAATTTAAAGATCAAAGTTGCAAATTTACCTGTTGTAAGATGTGTAGTAGAACAAGACTTAAGGTTTGGAAAAATGTTAAATGTAACAGTTTGCATACTCTCCATCCCTCCTGTTTGAGTTGTAGTAGATGGAGTAGGTTAAAATGTAATGCAGTTTGGATATTTCTTTCTAGGTGCACATGCAATACTAAATAAATAATTCTGAATTCCAAAAATAGAGAATGGACAAAAGACTGAGGTGAGAAGCCATAGTTGCAAGCCCTGTAGATTTTTGTAGTAGTGAAGTTGAACTTCATCTTGCTTCCCTTAGTTCTCTCAGTTTTTCCTGAATGAGAAATATTCATGGCAGACTTCTCCAATATTTCCTTTGAAAACGGTACTTGAAAGTAGGGAGGGAGACTGGCATGCTGTCACCTCACTGGTGATGGAACACACTGCTCTGTGTGTTCTGGGGAAGGCCAGCCACTATGGGTATGACGAGAGCTGCCATTCCTTAAGTTTAGTTTCTAAGTTTTGTGGTTTTTTTGGGGTGTGGTCACAAGACTGGAACATTCTGCTTCAGGGATAAGAGAGTTTGAATAAATCAGGTGCACAATATTGTTGAGTTTAAGGTGCAGGACAGAGGCTAGATTTAAGTGAGCTTTTTCTGGAACAGAATTGGCCACTGAAGAAAGAAATACACTGACACCAAAGGCTTACTTGTTAGCTACTTTAAGTTTGTAGGAGTGGGTTGACTGTACTGTTAGCTTTGACTGTTACACAGTATGACCTGTAAAGCAAATCAGTCACTATTTGGGTTGAAGTCTGCATTTGCTCAGGGCTGAAGAATCTCTTCTATGAGGAAAGTTTGAGGGAGTTGGGCTTGTTTAGCTTGGAGAAGGGAAGACTCCAGGGTGGACCTCATTGGACCTTCCAATACTTCAAAGGAGTGTATAAGCAGGAGGGGGAATGACTGTTCATAAGGGTGGATAGTGATAGGACAAGGGGAATGGTTTTAAACTGAGACAGAGCATGATTAGATATTAGGACGAAGTTTTTCATTCAGAGGGTGGTGACACACTGGAACAGGCTGCCCAAGGAGGCTGTGGATGCCCATCCCTTGAGGCGTTCAAGGCCAGGCTGGATGTGGCTCTGGGCAGCCTGGTCTGGTGGTTGGTGACCCTGCACATAGCAGGGGGGTTGAAACTCGATGATCGTTGTGGTCCTTTTCAACCCAGGCCATTCTGTGATTCTCTTCCACCTTCCAGTGTACAGGTGAAGAAGAAACTAAGTTGCATTTAATTTCTTCCAGTGGGTGTTAATAAATTTTAGAGGACTGTAAAGTGGACTGTCAATTGTATTCTACTGTTTTAATAATACAGAAATACTAGTGAGGGAAATGCAGTGTGGGCAAGGGCTGGGTAGTAGCTTTATCCCCCCCTTTTTTTTATTTTGTTTATTTAACTGAAATTAGGTAGTAACAAAGTGAGGACTCTGAGGACACTAATCTGACCATAAAACATCTCATTGTAAACCAGCATGTTTTTATGTTTGCAGATGTCACTGTATCTTATTTTTACACTTTCACAAAATTATATCCAGTAAAATTTACTATTTTTTTGATGAAGTTTGTTTTTATTTCATGGCGATAGGAAGCTTCAAACAGTGGCCTTAGAGCCACCACTGCTGACTGCAGTATTAGGAATTTTGAGAAATCTTCGTTGGCAGAAAAGAACTGTGGCTGAACAATGATTTATTGCATTGAAAAGAAACAGATTTGAAAAGCTTTCTGATTTATTGCTACCAGTGTGTTCTGTGAATCACACTTCAGATGAATTTTTGTCTGGAGTCATAATTATAAGAGCAATCCAGTTATTCAATGTAAACATTTTATTCAGTGAGGGAAATATTTCTAGCAATATAATTTCTGCCCTGCACAGAATAGTACCTTGCATTACAATTTTTTGTGGTTAACCTCACTATAGCAGAATTCCTGACTCTCAAAAATAATTTGGACTTCACAGTATCTAGCACAGCTACCAGAGAATACCAGTATCCGTTTTTGATAATTCAATACATCTTCTTTTCTACCTTAAACTGAAAGCTTTTATTAATACATTGGGTATGCATCAAAAATAAATGTATATGTATTTCATTCTGTCTTTACTTGTAGGTTCTGGTTCACCAAATTCTGATGATGATGAGCAAAAAATGAATAATTTTATAGAAAAGGGTACAGTATTTTTTTTTCCTTAGTGTTTTTGGGTTTTTTTTTTGCAGTTCATCTTTTGATACATAGGTTGACCTTTTTTGTGTTTGTTTGTTTTTTTTAATTAAAATACTATTTGCAGTGAAGACCAAAAGCAGACAGTTTTCCAAGATGGTAGCCAATGACATAGGTAGGAACTAGAAAGATTCTTCTTCTGTTCCTGTGTCTCACTCTGTGCACCACTAACCCAGCAGCAAAAAATAAATTAAAATTTTTAAAAATCAAATTCCAATGCATATTCAATTAATAATTTTTCATTCTTTATTCTACTTGGTGATTCTGTGGGCTGCTTCTATTCTAAATACACTGGGCAGAATGATTTTTAAAAAAATCAAGAATGCTGGTGGCTTAAATTCTGTGGATTTTTTGTTTGGTTTGGGGTTTTTTGCAAATGCACTTTTCTATTTTCTGGATGGGTAAGATTCAAATCTGTATTAGGAGTTCAGTCTATGCAAGTTACAACATTATTCCACTACTTATGCAAGGATACAGGTGGCTAATTTTTTTTTCTTTTGTGTTGCATTTGTAGCCATACGGTCAGATTTGTATGTTACAGTGATCAAGATAGAAGTAGTGTAATGTTTTTATTTAATCATTTGAAAAATGATTCGGTAATGTGTCCCAGTATGCTCCATTATTGTTCCAAAATTGTTTTGATTTTTCTGCATCCAGCAGTGACACAATTACCTACTAGCTGCAGACTTGTCCAAATTTGGTAACAGACTGCCTTGGAATATGTTGTATGCAGGCCATAGATTGAACCCTTTTCTGATTGGAATGAAAACTAGCTGCTCTTATGGCTACTTGGTCATTAAATAAATGAAAGCTAGAGGTTGTGTGGTTTTGGGGAAAGGATTCTTCTTTCTTACCTGGGATATGGTTACTTTCATTTCAGAATCACTGTTAAAGTTTCATTATGTTTTCATTTGTTACATTAGTAAATCACTGCAGGAAGGTTTAATTTTATTCCTTTTGTGGGGTCAAAAACCTATGGTTACTTTATATAGTGAATATGTTTGCTGAAATACTACTTCACAGTGTTGAACTGTAATTCACAGCAATGGATAAATAAAGTGATTTTTTTCAGTATTCTCCCTCTGCTTTGCTGTTTGACAACTTAACTTTTAGTCTTAATCCACTAGTCCATTTTATCACAGTTCAGCCAACAAAAATTGTTCAGAATTCAACAAACTAAATGTGACTGATGAAACTTCGTTTGGTATCTGAGGCATAGCATGAGGAATCTGCCCTTTGCTCAGTACTAAGTTGAACACTGCTTGCAGTGATAACAGGTTAAGGAAGAGGAGCTCTAAGAGTGGAAACTCAGGCATAATTAAAGAAAGCAAATCTCTCTCAATAATATATCATTATGTCAATTCAATTATATGATTGGAAAAACTTGAGTATTGTTTATGTTAATATTCATTCATGTTCTCCTAAAGGATTTGGGCTAACTGGAACCTTATGTTCAGCTCATTTAATGAGGAAAACAACACTTCATCTTGCGCATAGTATGTCAGTGCCTGTTGATGAGATATTTTCCTTTTGTCCTGAAGCAGTGTCCTGAACTTACTTCTTTTTGCACAGAATAGGAGGTCTTTTAATGTGACTATGATTTTAATTTTCCCTTTTTTTTTAAAGAGAAATATCCAAGAATAATGAAGCATGCTAATGGTAGTTCTGTAGAACTATTGACATCTGTTTCAGCTTGAAGCCTTACAACTGAAAATGCTGTGGATGTTTTTCACAACTAAAACACTATAACATCTACAAGCAAAGCCTTTTTCAGGGTGTAAGTTCAAGACAGAGCTGAGACAATAATGCATTTCATACGTAACTCGTAACTGTTTACCAGTCAGTTCATACTGTGCTTTGTGCAGTTTATTGGAAGTGTAAAGAATGCAGTTATTTCATCCACATTTAGAGTTTTAAGTAGTTGAATGCTATGCAAGGCATGTCTTCCTAGTTTTTCCTCCAGTGCCATGTTTTCTGTACCTTGTATCTTTCCTCTGCATGGTTTTCTGAACTTACAAGTTTTTCTGTATATGTAAATAAGGCAAAATGCTTTGTCACCTCTTTTTAATGCTTGCATGCTTTTTGTATTTTTGTTATTTTAAATGGAAATGTATGCCAGATGTATAAATGGGCAATGAGTTCTGTGAAACATGACTGCCACTTTGTCATTAATTTTACACTGAAACAACACCATTTGTCATCATCTCCATTCTCACAGATAAATTTGTATGTAGCATGGTCATAGTTGCTCTTTGCACTGGCATATGGTGCAGTTAGTTCAGTTCTTCAAGCTCTTTGTGCATGTGTGGAAGCATAACCTTGTGAATAGGTTACAAAAATTAAAAACTATTGAAATAGTTGATTTTAGTTCTTGTTAATGTCTCACTGGTGGTTTTTGTCCCACGGGAATATAAGAGAAGACTACTCCTTGCAAAGTGAGAAGCAATTTTGTGTGATGGATCTGTAAGCTGGTAACATAATACATATCCATTTAGAAGAACTAAACTGTTGTCATTTTATACAATAACTTACATAGAGTCTTCTTAATTAGTATTTTATCATTAGTGAAATTATTATGTAAGGATTCTTGATTCATTAAAAGATCAAAAAGCATCAGAGATTACTATAGTAAAGTAAATTGAAGTGCAAATTTTTCACAAACCAACACTTGAGCTTTGCCATATATACTCTTAGGACCGTGCTCTTGTTTTTTTTTTTTCTGAATACCCAGAGTTGTACGTTCCAGGACAGGCTCATATTTATGCTGTGTTTGGGTCATGCTTCCCCTTTGTTTGCATCCAGCTGAACTTCAGAATAGTTACAATTACCTTAGATACATAGAAATACTTGTTTTAACCAGTTATATTCTAGCAAAAAAAAAATCTAGCAAATACTGTAGCTATTACATAAGGCAGCTATTTTTCTTAAGAGCAGCAAGTATTTGGAAGCATAAATAATGTGCAAATATTACAAAAAATATGCCATATGTAGACAAATTCACAGGCAGAAATATGTTAGGGAGTGTTTAATTCCAAAGGCCATGTCATCTTAGTAGAAAGGCACTGTGATGCAATTTCAGCTGAAAGAAAACTCTTCAGCTGTTTTACACATTTTAGTCAGTTACGTATTTGGTACAGTGAGCTTTACATGGTTAAATACGCTCATTGCATCAGTCAGAACATGAGGTGTTTTTACATTCATTTCTATAAGTAGTTTTAGTAAAGGTGTATGCAAAATATCATATACTCCATTATCTCTCTTTAAAACTGTCCCAGGAGATGTTATTTTTCAGCAAAAATTGTTTTTATTTCTGGAATTTTTAAGTTTAAGAACAATTGCAAACGAGACTCTTAGGCAAACGTGCAGAGTAGTTGTAATTCCTGATTTCTATACTCTTCAGCTGTTAACACAATTTTTCACATTCTAAATGTACAGCTAAATTTGACAAAGGATGCTCAAATCATTGCCTTTTAACCTGTTTTCACATCAGAGTTTAAGATCCTCAAAGTTCTTAGTTACTCTAATGCCAGCTTCTTTTTTTAACATTTTGTCTGATTTAATGTGGGGTATACGAAGTAGATCCATTTTCATACATTTTCTTGTACAATGGCTTTGTTAATCATAAAAGATTTTGAGATTTTGGCACTGATTTCATTTAACCATCAGCAGTCAGATATTTGATTGTTCAATCATCACAAAATTAGGAAGTTGAGAAATTTTTTTCATTCTGTGTAGCTGTCAAACACTGGATCATTTGGGGACTTTGATAGATCTAAAAAATACAGCGAAGAAGCAGAAGATAATTATATGCTGCTTAAATATTTCTTACGAAATTTTGAATGTTTTATGTTCTATGTAAGCCATTCTCTTGTCTGTCAAGACTTCAGTACACTTGTCTCCCTTACAGTTTTTAAAGGTTTTTTTTAGCAAAAGGTTTCCTTGAATAGGGAATGTATGACAAAAAATGCTACTTTACTCCGTAAAATAGCTTGGGATAACTTGCTGCAAATAAAATACAACTATTACTTTTAAGCCACAGTTTCCTATTGAGGTGTTTTTCAGATAGTCAGCAGGTTTTTTTTCATTGAATTGAGCGAGCCTGCCATACAGAAATGCAGCATGCTTATGCCAGTGTAACCTTCCACAACTGCTCCCCTCAAGACAAAAATGAGAAATCTCTATGAATCCTGCATGTTGTTTTTGAACAGTTGTCTAATCTTTTCATGTGATACATATTTGGTTATAAGTCAGCAAAAGAAAGTGTATATATGTGCCTATGTATGACCTTAGGTTTTCTACGTTAGAAGGGTATAAAGTAGATATAAGCACAAGGCAAAATAGTTGTTGCCTGGAGCAGCAATCTGACAAGAGCAGCAAAATGATTCCTTAGTCCATCTCCTTGTCTTGCACTTGTTGCAGAAAGGCAGCCTTGGCTGTAAATGGGACAGCAATCACCATCACCGCTAAGGTATTCAATTGTGGCATCACAGCAAATATTTGAGGTCAGCTGCACCCAGTGGGAGGAGTCACCATCACCATTGCCGTGTTGTACACTGGAATGAAATGAGCAATGTTGAGAATGTTCTCTGTAAATCTCAATCCGGCTGTTTTTTTTTTTTCCATTTCCCTGAAAAGTATCTTTCATGTAGATGATGTCTGTGATGTCTGGCAATACTGTTTTTCCCATCTGTGGCACGGCAAAACTGAATTTTTTGAAACTCGTAAACTGTAAGACATATATGCATACAAGTTACTTGTTGAATCAAATTATATTAGTTAGTAAATGATTTAGCTGGTGAAATACTTATATTTTCTTATTGCTTTTTGAGGTACTTTTCTGTCCAAACACAAGATGGCAGTACTGCTTTTTAAATAGGGTCTGGTTTACTATTTACATTTGCATTGTTGAGGTTCTTGACATGTTCTTAAATGTAACTTCTCAACACTGTGACGTATTCACAATTTCTAGCAGTAATGTTCTTTCAACAGCTCAATTATTTTTTTGTTCCATTAATGAGAAATGCTTTTTAGTGTTTGCTAAAAAACACGAAGGGCAGATTTGTTTTACCTCATCAACCTAGTTCATGCAGCTGGCCTTCCACTAATGAGTAGAAAGCTAAAAGTGAGAATTGAGTCTTAGAATGCAACACTACCAGCCTATATTCCATGTTACCTTTTGCCTAAGTAGCTTATTTTTTGCCATTTTTCCCCCCCATGTTATTAAAATCATTGAACACTTCCATTTGAGAAGCCAGAAGCAACCACTGTGGTCTTCAAAGTGATTAAATGATTGCTGATATTCACACGTGGGGGAAAACAAAAGTCACAAAAGTAGCTCAGTTTGTATGCATGCTTAAGCTATTGTTAAGTATCTCAGCCTTTTATAATTTATTTGTCCACAACAGAACATAAGATTTAAAATGAGGAACACTAATTTTGTAATTCACGATTCCAGATGAGGTTTTTTGATCTTTCTTCAAGTTGATGCAAGTTAAAGCTGACAGCAGAGAGATTCCTCGTTGCTATTGCTGTGTTGTACCATAGTTTTCTGTATGCACAGCTGAACACTGATCTGAAGCAGAACTTAATCTTGTTGAAAGCAGTCCTTGTCAGAAACTTAATTAAGATTAGTTTTGGCCTCATCATTAATCCAAGCAGCAACAATGCAAGCATGGAGGTAGGAAGCATGTATGTAGCTGCATTGCTCTTTTCAGTTTCGGCCTGCATTAGATAGAATATGTTGAAGTGCCTAGCACTGTGGTCTGAGTTCAATTTAATTTGACCAGGACGTACTTTGTAACAGTGACATGTGAAGGAAATGAGAAGATTATTTCTGGAGACTTACTCTCAAATTTTTATTATGCATGACAGGGATAAAACTGTTCAACCATTCAGTTAACTAGACTTTGCAATATTGATGAGCACAGCTGATGATACAGTGAAGTACTTTCATTATTGAAGGAGTGGAAGTAACTTCAAATCATACACTCCTTTTTAGGATTTGTAAAAAACAATGATTTTTGTTTAAACAGATAATGAGTGAATTCCACTGCTAAGTGAGAGAAGCAAAAAGATTCAATCCTGCTTTATGACTGATATACAATACAAGGTACTCCTTAAACTGAGTCTGCTCTCAACATTTGTTTTAGGTAGACAAGTGTTTCCCTTATGAGATAGCGAAGAACTAAACAATGAATCAACGTACAGGCACGTGGCTAAGAAATAAATTCATATTCTATTGCTGGTCTAGTAGTTGAACTACATTGGTTTTTTTCATTCTCCAATAGTTATTGGAATAAAGATGAAAGGGGGGTGTATAGCAGCAGGACTACTAGTGAGTCTGTTTTAGCAGCAAGTTGGATACATGCTTTATTTCCTCACAGTACTGCTAGAATGTGACTCTTCTTGAGTGTTATAGGAGTTTGTATGCTGCTCATTTTAAAATTCTTTGTAACTTCTTCTTCTAAGATTGCTGATGGCATCTCAGATTACTAGCTTATTTTGCACATGTATGTTGACATTTTAGAGTAACTAAAATGTAATCTTTTCTCCATTTTAAGTATCTCAGGTTTGATCAAGAAGTAGGGCAGAAGAGTGGATGGGATGTGAACTTCATGAAAGTTTCAATGTGCATTCTTATAGTAGCTGAGAGTCTGTATTATCTCTTCTTACCTGAAGAGATAAATCTTGAATTTGAGCCAAACCAAATTCATCCAATATATCAAGTTATTTCAGACGTCTAAGGGGAAATGAAGTTTGGCAAAAGTAATAAAATGCTATATTTGGGGATTACAGTAGCTTCCATTTTCTACTTTGCATGCCTCACTTGCGAGAGTGATGTTCTGCTTTAGCAGAAATCCTGTTAAGTACTGCAGTTAATGTTATAAACAATGATACATTCAATAATTGGAAAGAGGCAAATGCAGGCCAGCAGAATTGTGTTTATTCTTTTTAAAAAAAGGATATACTTCACTTTTCAGCAAAGATGTCCAGGAAGCTAAGTTTGCCAACTGAGTTAAAGCCTGACTTAGGTAAGTTTACAGAGTTAAATTTTATATTTACTGAAATTGTTTTACAGAATGTGAATACATATAAGTAAGAATCCTTGGTTGTGTAAACTATTGTGACTGAGTTGCTTTATTTGAACTGTAGAACTAAAATTTAAATTCCACTCTTTCGGGGGGCTCCCTGGCACAAAACTTCATTGCTGTCATTGGAAGGTATGTCTGCAAATTTTGTACATGGCTTATCACATTTTTGTGATTTTTTTTATTTTTATTTTTTTTAGGCATATGTCACTCTTACAGTAGTGCTGTGATAGGAAAAAGTGTGAATAAGCGGGTAATTTATTGTAAGGAAAATTGCTTGCCGATTTGAAGCCATTCAATACTTTTCAAATTGCACAATACAGTATTTAGGAATGAGAATATGCTGAGGTCCAATAAAAAGTTGGACATGTTTTTACAAGTGTTAATGGTATTAAGATGACTTTCTATAAAAGAAAATGATATACACCTGTTTGCTGGATGGACGGCCAGTCTGAGAATTTCATTTTTTTTAAAAAAAAGTACTCTTTTTACATAATAAGCATTTCAGTTATGAAGTTTGTATTGCTAACAAATGAATAGACATATTTTTATTACTTTGTCATCAAAAGTTGACTGCCAGCTTGTAGATCAGATCCAGCTCCTCAGCCTTTTTCTCTGAAGATGATCAGGGACAGCTGTAGACCCACAGCAGTAGATACAGCCTGAGTAGGAAAGCTTTCTTCTGCCTGTCACAGCTCCCTCCTGCTCCTGCAGCAGAATCCCTTCCATGGCTCCGGTGGAATACAGATCAGGCACAGACTGACAGGTGCAGAAGCATGCATTTGAAAATTACTACTATCAGCAAGAGAAGAGTTGATGATATTTGGAATATCCTGAAACTTCAGATTTGGACCACCCTGATTTATGTTACAGCTTGTTCCACTCATAGAAATGTGAAGCTGTAAGGAACCCTCAGAGATCATTTAATCCACTGCTGTGGCGAAGATCCAAGCGTCTGACAGTTTAACCTCTCATCTATGCATGGGTCTCCAATAAATAAGTTTCTAGAAAAATACCAGGCAAAGTTTATGGTTTATAGTCTGTTAAATAAATTATCTATTAGTCAAACCATCTTCCTTATTTCCATACTAATTCAGATTTTTTTCTTGTCCTTTCCACAAGGATCACAGATAACTCCATTAGTTATAAGTTACTCCATTTCTTTGGTAGACGTATTTGTAGCTGTTGAAAACTGCCATATCAGTAATTTTCACTTTTACAGATAGGTTTGAATTGTTCATTTTTGTTGTGTTTTTTTGTTTGTTTGTTTTTATGAAATTTCCCTCTCCTTTGCAAATTTACAGTGACTACATCTAGGATGCCTTCTGATAATTCTTCTGTATGCTGAAATTTTCTTCATCTTTCTAAAGCTCTTGTGCATAGAACTAAAAGGATTTAACCATGGCCTTGTTGACACCTATGAGAACAGAAATTGTTTCTCTTTTTAGTGTCTGTTCTTCCTCACTATGGTCACTCACAGTTTAGGGATAATTTTAGTTTAGAGTTAATTTTGTCAGACTTTGCAAACTGGGATACATTTGCACTTAAACATTATTGAATTCATTTTATTTATTCTTTTGTTTTTGTTTGAAATTCTTCAGTAACAGTAAGTAATTAGGAACAGATTTTTTAAAGAAAGAATTCAGTATCTTCTGCGTGATTTTGCTGTTTTTTTTCTAATAATATAATGGAACTCTCATCTGATCAACTCACTTCTTGAGAATTCATAAAGTATCTTTTAATATCTAACTGTAATGATCTTTGACTGGTTTTGCTTGACTATACCCATGTGGGGCTATATAAACTTAAATAACTCTTTTTGTTCTAGTAAAAGTTGTTTTTTACTCTTCAAGTCTGTAAATAACTTCCTGAGATGATGATAGTCTGTTTTTATTTTATTTAGTATCTTTTCTCCCAGTGGAATAGCTTTTGCATAGTGTTCTTCAGTAACTGTTAACTTGATTATATTTTTTGCTTTTTTGATTAATTATGTGACCATGTCTACTGGCTCAAGGAGACAGCTGAAATGCCTTTCTCCCAAGTTCAATATCTCCATCATTTTCTCTCATTTCTTTCCACGACTCCCTGAACCTTGATCACTTTCACTCTTTCATGAGTGCTTTCTTTCAACTCACTTTTCTGACTAGATCTTTAACCAACACCCTTCCTCCCTAGGTGGCCAGAACAAAGCTTGCTTCTGCATTTATGGTCTAGTTCCTAAAATAGAAGTTGTCTTCATCATACTCTAGTCTGCATCATACCATTACTTTTCACTGTTGTAACCCAGCTGGTTACTACCATTACCACTAAGTCCTGTCCTTTGGTTTATTCGCTCAGAAGATCCTCATCTTTCCTTCCTTCTGAAGAAGTGATGTGCAGTGAGACATCATAGATTCTTCTGTGACTTCAGAGTAAATAAATACATATTAACGCAGTTAAGCCTTTTACTCAGAGTTATCTTCCGTGAATCAGTTGTCCACTCTCCACAATGCCTGTATTGTCTGGCCAGTTAATTTTTGTTGATGTTTTTTTTCAATACGTCTGGAGTTTGTATGTATACTTTTCAGGTGTTCAAGTGGCTGCAACTGAAGAAATATACATGTTATGCCTGTTGCATTAATTGTATTTTTCTTGGGAAAAGGGGAAGGATCTTACCTGAAATAAGGCATACAGAAAGTATGTTCACAAATCAGAAGTCAAAGGAGTAGAATTAAAGAAACCACATGTACCATGAAGTTCTACTAAGTTGATAGGGTTTGGGTTAGCTTTTCATTATGCAAAAAGTTTACAGTTGAGTTGCATTTTTATATTCTGAATGTATCAATATATTCCAGCTTTTTTTTTTACCTTATTTTGATTTAGAGACTATTTAAGAATTTTTTTTTCAAAACATGTATTTTAACATCAGCAAAATTCTAATGTTTAACTATATTCAGAGTGATTAATCTGTTAAAGTTACAAAAAAACAAAAAAAGCATCTGGTTGTGGTCATCAGAAGAATTATAAAACATAATCTTTTTCATCGTTTTTAAATTGACTTGACTTCTTTTTCTAGACATTGTTTTTAAATATGAAAACTTCATGTCAGTATTTGGGTGTTGATCTTCTTAGTGATTGGTATTTTACATTTGAACCAAGTAAGAATAAGCAGGACAAGAATTTTTCTGTCCTTCTTGGAGTGAGATAAGTCTCTCCTGAGATATTCGCTGTTTATATTTTTAGATGTCTGCATTCAGTCAGTTGAAATTTAGTTTGTATGCTTTTTCAAATGTAAGTTAGATGTTCTGTGGAGAATTTTCTGCAATCATTTAATGAAATTTGTATATTGATACTTTAAATCCTGCTTATGAAATGTCACTTGCATCCATACTCCATCCAAAGATCCAAAACATTAACTTAGTTTTAGGAAGTCGTGATATGACATGCATTAGACTTGTGCTGATAAGGATTGTCTGGTGCTTACATTTTGGAATTATGTTCTGAGAAAGCAAAGCATTAATTAGGGAGTGTGCAGTTAGATTCAGACATGCTGATGTCTACATGTGCAGATAGCACATGACTAGAATAGAGCAGCATAAATTCTAATTTGATGGGTTTTTTTAGTATATAAATTCACTCTGTAAGGAAAAACTTACTTGCTAAGCAAAGAATAAGACATCCTGAAAAGTTTTGGTGCCACATTGTACTGTATTCAAAGCAGAAATCTTCAGCTTTGCATACCAATTCCAAGTGGGGTTTGGTAGCCTTGAATGGTTCTCTGATTAAAACTTCAGGTATATGTTAATAGCCCAAGATTTCCTCTGGACAGTTTACTGAAGTGGGACAGTACTGAGAGTAATTACAGATTATCAGCCTGTCTGGATGTCACTGTAGTTTTTAAAGTAGTTATATCTTCATAAAATCATTAAACTGTGCTTTGTGGAAGCCAGTGGTTTTTAATTTGTTCAGTTAGGTAATTGACAGACAGGTGTGTAATTCTTAATTGTCAAAGAATTCTTAATGATTGATAACTGCTATTTCTACCTTTAGATAAAAAAAATGTCATATACTTTTCAAGGGAGTGTAGTGACAGGACAAAGGGTGAGAGTTTTAAATTAAAAAAAAAAAAAGAGAGAGAGAGAAAGAAAAAAAATAAATTAGATATTAGAAACTTCACCACGAGGGTGGTGAGGCACTGTAACAGGTTGCCCATAGTGTGGATGCCCCATCCCTGGAGGCATTCAAGGCCAAGTTGCATGGGGCCCTGGGCAGGCTGATCTAGTTGGTGGCAGCCCTGCCCACTGCAGAGGGTTGGAACTAGGTGATCTTTAAAGTCCCTTCTAACGTAGTCCATTCTGTGATAAGTCATTCATGAAATTACCTGATTGCTATCTCTGCAAAGCTGGGATGCTTTGTTCAGGATAAAATACTGGAAACCGAATCAGAAGGAGATATGATTAAGGAAAAATAAAATTGCTATAAAAATCAATAGAATGATACGTAATATATGTATTTTATGCTAAACAACAAAGCAGATATAAAATCTTAATTTTCTTAATTGCTGTATTTAGTTCTATTAATTAATGCTGATTTATTTTCAGATGTCAAAGACAACTCTTTCAGCCGATCCAGGAGTTCTAGTGTAACTAGCATTGACAAAGAGTCACGTGAGGCAATTTCAGCTCTTCATTTCTGTGAAACTTTCACAAGAAAGGCTGATACATCACCTTCTCCATGCCTGTGGGTTGGTACCACCCTGGGTACAGTGCTTGTCATTGTACTGAACCTACCCCCAGGAGGAGAGCAAAGACTTCTTCAGCCTGTTATTGTTTCTCCTAGTGGTGAGTACAAAGCAGATGGGTGCTCAAGTCTGCTAAGTATTGTTTTTCTTCTTGTTTTTTTTAATAAACTTTTTCTCAATTATGGATTAATTGGAAATTAATATGTACTAGCTAGTAAGTTTAACAATCTAGGTTGCTTTCTTTATGACCAGAATTTTAGTTGCCAAGTTGATAATATGATCTCATGAAGTTTAAAAATATATAACTATACATGTTAAGAAAAGCAGACTTTCTAGCCTTCATATAGTCAATTACTATTACTAAGCAGTAGAGATGTGCATTATAAGTATTTTCTAATTGCAATGTAGGAAGATTTTAGTGAATAATGAAAAAAATAAAAATTAAGGGCTATATATTTTAATAGTCTAAATGATGTGATGAAATATTCCTTTGAATTACCGAGATATCTTGTTTTGTTTTACTGATGCACAGCAACTGACTTTGTTGTAATGATATATTAATTTTTTTTTTTTGAATGATATGTAAACAAAGATAAAAACTGAATAATGCACTGTTAGGAATAAATTTGGCTTTCCTTCTGCCACAGTTTCATTGCAGAGCTCTCCTCTATAACAAACCCAAAGGTGGCATCTGAATGTGAAAAATTGCACCCCTATTTGATTGAACTAGTGATATGAATAATATGATCACTAGACCATGTTTGCATTAACAGTATTCAGATTTGGTAATGTTTTATGTTAAGGGCAAGGGAACAGACTAGACTCAATTAGTATGTTGAATCATCAGAGCTGCAGCATGAGCCTTACAAAATGCTGTTATATATATGATTTGTTGTGCATTTAATAAATTTTCCTGTTTCTGCTTGTGTGTGACTAAATGAGTGAAAGAAGAAATGTCTCAGCCTACGATTGGACACACAAAACAGTTGAGAAGGAAAACGTTTTCTTTCATTTTGTGCTAGAGAAAAGTAGACTCAAATGTAAACCACAGGAAAAAAAAAAAAAGAAAACAAGTTGCCAGTTTCTGAACCCATTTTGAAGGAAAAGCTCTCACTAATTATACTTATGGTATAGAAGTGCACAGGGCACTACTCAAGAGTGAATGAAATGAGTTGTGCTTTGCAATGAAATTTAGTATAAATGTGTGTTCCACCTTGGTTCTCCTAATAAATGATAAATGTATGCACATTGATGTTAATAGAGTGTATGCTTATGTATTTAAACTTTGAAAGCTGTTTTAATAATTTATTGAATGCACTTGTGTGCACTTGTACATGCTTCAAGTCCAGAGATTTTAAGTCTGTTTTATTCGAGGAAAGTCTACACTCTAGTTTAGTTTTCATTCTTCTAGCTTCTTAGGGTGTATTTTTTTAGTTTGAATGACAGTTTAAGACTGTTTTAGAAATGTGCTGTATTTATATTTCCTAGGAACCATCCTGAGGCTAAAAGGGGCAATCTTGAGAATGGCTTTTCTCGATACCACCGGATCTTTAGTCCCACCTGCACATGAACCCTGGAGAGAACACAATGTTTCTGAAGATAAAGATGAAAAAGATAAATCGAAAAAGAAACGACCGGTCTCAGTGTCCCCCTCATCCTCTCAGGAAATCAGTGAAAACCAATATGCAGTGATATGTTCTGAAAAGCAAGCAAAAGTTATCTCACTGCCATCCCAGAACTGTATTTATAAGCATAACATAACAGAGACTTCTTTCGTTCTTCGTGGAGATATAGTATCATTGAGTAACAGTATTTGCCTTGCATGTTTCTGTGCCAATGGACATATTATGGCTTTTAGGTAAGGCATAATTGACAGCAATATATATGAATATATATAAGGTATGAGTCTCCTGCTAGATGAAAATTTCTTTTTCCAGAAGAATATGAATAAAACAGGCATTCAGCTCAGTGTTGATGAACCTCTCTAACATCTGGAGCTGAATATTTTGATTACGTGTTCCTATTAATTCTGCCTTTAACACATGAACAAATTTATCGTTTTAACTTGTTACCATAATTCAACAAATAATTCCAAGCATTATATAGGTTTTTGAACTGTTGAAAATTGTCCTAACAGTAAATTTACTCCTTGTGGGAAAAGCCTGTCCTGAATCAGATCTTCAGCTGACCACAGCTCTGCATATTTTTGTGCAGTTGCTACAGTCCTGTCTGCTTCTCAGTCATGCCTTGAGTTTTCTCTTTTGTTCTGTAGCTTGCTCATGTTTCAAAGGTGAGATTAATTGATAGCAATTCTAGTACAAAAAAGTCATAAAGAGGTTTCATTTATTAAAATGTGTGCAGAAGTAATTTTGAAGGTACTAATGTCATCTATTTAATTTTTACCTGTTTTTTTCTTAAGTGTTTACAAATGTTCTTTTCATTCTGAGTAGTAATTGAGGGGGGAAAAAACTGTGGCAAAGCACTAGTTTAATCCTAGGAATACTTCTATTTTAGATGCATGCTGGGCAAATGTATTATCACTGGTAGCGTGCTTAAAGAAGAATGTTGCTTTCTTTTTCTTACCTGTAGAATTTGCCACTAAAGTCATGTTATCTATTATTCTTCCTTTTCTTTGTGAGTCTCCTATTATTGGACAACACCCAGTCTGTAAAATGCCAGCCTAACGTTTAGAAGTTTCAATATCACCATGAAGTAGAGCAGAACACAAAAAACTTATTTTAGCTTGTATGGAATTTTTTCTATATCATTAGTTTCAGCTTCCGTTTTCCCCTTTACTGCTTTTTACTCTTAGAAATAATAATCTTATGCAGATTGTATCTGCAGCAGAAGCTGATTAATATACTGCTGATAAACGTGCAGCTGACATGTGAATTCTATTTTTACAAAAATTTCCCAGAGAGTATTTTTGAGGTACGGGTTCATTTAAGGTTCTGTTTATCAAGACATAAGGCATTCAGTCACTTCTTAGTTTCATTTAGTGTTTCTTTGAGGAGATAAATGTTTAGCAGCTTGAGCGTTATTACAGCATGAATGTGTAGCATCTGTATACAAATATACAATACAAGATGAAAAAGAGCAAGCAGAAATTCACAAGAATGCTGTTTGAGGTTACTGAATTTTCCTTTGGAAGCTCTGTCTTTGCATATTTCCCTGTGTTCTTGAGGACAACTCTTGTGGGCTTTCAGTTTTAATCAAGAAGAAAATATTCACCAGAGAGAAGAGGCGATTTTATATGAAGGGAAAAGAAGTATTTATTAAAATATTTCATTAGTAATTACTGAATAATGCTTTAAGTGTGCCTGAGATTTACATACACAGAATATCATTGAAATGATGCTTTCAAATGCATTTGTGATGCAGATGTCTAAGTTTCTCCTTTGAGGTTCTTCCTTGGAGTACTGCATATTTATGTTTGCAGGTTCTCTAGTTGTATTAAATGATACCCTGTTTATACAGTATTTGTGTGACCATGAGGAGAAAAATAATGCGACGTCCTGTTAATTTTTTTTTTTTTAATTCTTTCTCTTAAGTTTGCCAAGCTTAAGGCCATTGTTGGATGTGTATTACCTGCCACTCACTAATATGCGAATAGCCAGAACGTTCTGCTTCACCAATAACGGACAAGCACTCTATCTTGTCTCACCAACTGAAATACAGAGGCTCACCTACAGTCAAGAAACATGTGAAAATCTTCAGGTAATAAATGAAAAACCAAATTTGCTGTCTTTGAACATAGCTGTCCTCCAAGTAGTTCAGTTTTAAGTTTACAGTGCTTATAATAATTAAATTTGTCTTTTATGGTTTGATTTTTGCTCACTGCCAAGTCTTACTCAGAGTGAATCATTTCCCCCACTCTTACATTGTACTGTTATCCGTCCTCTTGTATTTGGAATGCGTCTTAATTTCCTTTTTAGTCTGTCTGTATCTTTGTTTAATATGTACAGTCAATAGAACTCTTGTTCAAATAATTCTGGTTGAGATGCATGCAGGCGTAATTTGGGAATACTAAGATACAAGGAAGCTATTCTGTTGCCAGGATATTAACAATTTGAACAGATTCTCAACAGTGCTTCAACCTGCAAGTTGTATAGGAGGTGGATATAGCAGAATTAGTCTGCGAGCTCTGCTTTGATGCTACCCGTGCATGTGATTATTTATAGCTGCAGTTTCAACTGAACAAGATCAAGAGCATTTCCCAAGTTGAGGGGAGAATACAGCTTTGCTTGAGCACATTTTTTTGAAAATATTCCTGAGCTATAAGCTTGCAACTGTCAGGACAGATGGTTTGGACAGATTTCCTAATAGTTTGTTATTGTTATTTCCTTAATAGTGTCAGCTATCTACTGCAAAGGCAGATGCACATTAAAGCATATTCAAATTCAAATCCACAGAATAAATGTCCAAAGTGACAGAGTATTCCATTAATTTGTATATGAAATGATGTGTGCCTTCTTGTATCTCTTCATTGCCAAGGAAATGTTAGGTGAGCTCTTCACTCCTGTTGAAACACCAGAAGCACCAAACAGGGGATTCTTCAAAGGCCTCTTTGGAGGTGGGGCGCAGTCACTTGACAGAGAAGAACTCTGTAAGTCTTCTGAATTCTTTATTAATCTGTTATTTCCACCCAGATATTGCCTGTGTTAATAGGACATTCAGTTTTCAAAGAGGAAACTGAAAAATGAAATGAAGAGAAATAATACTTTTTTAAATACTTTTTTATAGCTTTATATGTTGTACAACTTACCAGCAATAGCAGAAAATTAGTTACTGTTTTCTCACAGGCTGCCTTACCTCATTTATTCAGGATTGGTTGATAAAGCAATAAATGGGACAACCAGCCTTATTTAACTTAAGTGTATAGCACTCTCTGTAATTCTCTTAATGCTGCTGAACTGAAAGAGGCTGGTTCTGGAGAGCACTGTTTTGGACAGTAAGAAAATTGACTCTTCTTTAATACTTCAGTTAATTTCCTAGATTCTTTTTCATCGTTTGACTTGTATCTTAGGAATAAAGGAGGGGGCAGAACTGTATGATATTTCATTCAGTTCTCCATTCATAGGATGATACATTTCACATGTGGCCAAAATTTTGCTTTATCATTTTCTCATTGCTTTTTGAATACAGATTTAATAAATCTTTTGTTGGTTGTATGTGCTATTTGAACACATTCAAGGGGAGGCAAATGAACTTTTACTTAGTCATATATTTGCCAGATTAAGCATTATATAATGTAACTTCTACTGGTTTACAGAACTGTTCCATTTTCAGCATGAAATATTGTTATAAAACAAAAAAGATTCCTGGCAATCTCTTATTTATTTATTTATTTTGGCAGATCAAAATAACCAATAAAAATTTATCTTTATTTCTAATGCCTTTAAATTTTGAATATGCCTGTATATATCAAATAGTTAGAGGCATTTTCCAATTTAAATATTACATTTGTAATTGATCAAGTTGTTTGATTAAAGAAACCTGAAGCTAGAAATTACACATCTAATTAGTGTAACTGGGGTAGGAAAAAACTGCCCATTCATGGAAAAAAATATATATATATACATTTCAAAGTTTCTTTTTACATCACTGTGAGTTTTCACCATATTACGTTGACTCTTCTGACCTATTTTTAAAGAGATCTCAAATGGGCTTTATTACCATCTTAGGCTTTGTGGTTTACAATAGAAAAATCTGTTTGGGTTCGAATTGTCAGAAGGAAAACACTGAAGGGAGAAAAAGCTGGACGAATTGTGACCTGAAAGTGAGTTCAGTGACAACTGGGACATCTGAAAATGTCTTTAAAGTGTTAGTACTTAACATGAGGATCATGACAGAATCTGCCTGTAATAAGTGATTTCAGATATCCTTCTCAAGAATAGAAATGTTTATAGTGTTAGTTGAAAAGAATTTTTTTCCTTTTTAGAAGGATGAAATCAGAAACCTGAAATTCTGCAATAAGATTTGTTAAACATTCATTGTTAGAGGTGGAAAAAAAGAAGTTAACTATAATTCTACTGTTCAAAAAATAAAGCTATAAAATAAATCGTCTTATTTTACTTTAGCACCCAAAAAGACCATTTGGGACCTCCTCAATTTTCTGTAGAGTATACATTTCAGCTTGAGAGAGATTGATACTTCCATTAAATGTCTGGACTGAACAAGGTGGCTGATGTCCCATTAAGAGCAAAGGAGATGTAGTCAGTACAGTCACTGGAGTGATAGCTGTTCATTTTACTAATTATGTGTTTATTTTTAGATGAACTGATCTTTTCCTTATGTATGTTACTTTCTTTTTAATAACATGGTCTGTTACAGTAATGAGAGCAATAATACGTGACTGTTCCATGTCTGAATCTAAAACTGAACTTCCACCAAAGGAAACTTAGGCTGATAGAATCATATTCTCTGACTATAACAGCAAAGACCTTAGAGAATAGACCACAGCTTGTATTAGCAAAGTTCTTCTGCTTTGCTGAATTCACAACACCCTCCCTATGAAGCAAGCTATATTGTTTAAAAACTGTTTTGCCGATATGGTTCTGTTAATTACAGTGATGCCACCACTGTTGTGAGCATTTTAATTTCACACTTGAGTTTTGACAAGGTTAAAATTTTATAACATGCCTGGAAGCTCTGAAATATGCTTTAAAATCTCAGTTTGATTAAGTAGTAACAGAGTATTGAATACTGCTCATATACATGCTTATGATGAGGCCCATGAAAAGAACAGCTCTTTTATGAATTAGTTACATTAATGTTTATGTAATAATGATAAGAAACCTTACTTCTCTCTTTTTTCTGCCTTGAAAATGCCTCCAGTTGGAGAATCAGCATCTGGGAAGGCATCAAGAAGTCTTGCCCAGCATATTCCAGGTCCTGGAGGTATTGAAGGTGTCAAAGGAGCAGCATCTGGCGTAGTTGGGGAATTAGCACGAGCCCGGTTGGCACTGGATGAAAGAGGACAGAAACTAGGAGAACTGGAAGAAAAAACCGCAGCTATGCTTTACAGTGCTGATTCTTTCTCTAAACATGCTCATGAGGTAATTTCACTGCATGTTAAACTGACAGTGTTACACTGATTGACTATTATAAGCTTTACAAGTAACTGACTTCTGCTTTAAAGGCATTTTAAAGAAGTCTAAAGGGAATACATTGTCATTTTTTATTTAGCAGTCATTTCTGCTAATAAATACTAAGGTAAGCAACTTTGTCTTTTGGCACAGTAGTCTGGAGTATGCCATCTATCTGAGTAGTATGTAGACTCCCAAGAGGGCTGCTTGTTTCCCACTGCTGGAAGAATTTGTCACTAAATTAGACAATCACAGAATCACCAAGGTTGGAAAAGACCTACAAGATCATCCAGTCCAACCATCTACTTATCACCAATAGTTCTCAATAAACCATGTCCCTCAACACAGCGTCCAACCATTCCTTGAACGCCTCCAGTGTTGGTGACTCCACCACCTCCCTGGGCAGCCCATTGCAGTGCCTGACCACTCCTTCAGATAAGTAGTATTTCCTGATGTCCAGCCTAAATCTCTCCTGGCGCAGCTTGAAGCCATTCTCTCTAGTTCTATCACCAGTTACACAAGAGAAGAGATCGACCCCAAGCTCACTACAACCTCCCTTCAGGTAGTTGTAGAGAGCAATAAAGTCTCCCCTGAGCCTCCTCTTCTCCAGACTGAACAATCCCAGCTCCTTCAGCCACTCCTCATAAGGCCTGTGCTCCAGGCCTTAAGTAATTAGTAATTCTGTGTGGGATTCCTGTGGTACCTAAGAAAGATCCAGTTGTATGCAGACTCCATGAATCCAAGCTTGTTTTTCCCTCAGTTAATAAAAAGGATAGCTATTCTCTTGAGTGTTCATGCAGATCTCTTTCCATACCCCAAACTCCTGTGCAACCCTCCTGTTCTCTCAAAATTGTTTTTCTATCAGAGGCCAGAAGACCAGCAGTAATGTCAACATTAGAAAATTTATCGTGCCAAACACTCACTGTTCAGTAATGAGGCTTTGTAAATGTATAGTTTGTTTGTATCATTGCACTTTTGGGTGCATAACAGAGACATTAATTAGAAACTGTTATTTGTTGTTTTTTTTTCAGATGATGTTGAAGTATAAAGACAAGAAGTGGTACCAATTCTGATGATGCTCATTGATTACATCGTTTAATTTTGTCCTGATGAATAAATCTTGGTTTTCATTAATTTTGACAGGAACATTGAAATTTAAAGGAGTATTCAACATTGGATAATGTTGTTTCCTAGCACAAATCACACACTGTTTTACCTCAGTCATGGCTTTAACTGAGGAGCTTTATATATAAGAGAAACACACACAAAGATAGAAAAGCTGAGTGTTTCTTCGTTGTTGGATAGCTGAGAGTTGGAATACAGAGCAGGTAATTGGAATATGTGGAAAAGAGATAAAGGAAGAATGTGGTGTGATGGACAGGGGCAATTCAGGGTCAATCCTGTGTTAATATCTCATGCCAAAAGTTTTTGTGCTGTTGTACTTGCTGCCAGTGTTATACCCTCCCTGTGAGGAGAGGCAATAAATCAGGGGTCCAAGAGCTGGAATAAAGTTGTTTGTCTTGCTGGACAGTAGTTAACTTAGGCTTACCCTCTCTAGGACTCACTATATTTACCATTATTGTTGAAGAAGAGTGGAAGCTTGCTGTCATTTCTTTCATCAGAAAAGCTGGAAGCTTGGAAGATTTCATGTTGAAAATTGTATACATAGTTGACCTGTGCATAGTCTTTTCTTGGACCCCAATCTGGTATTCTTGTATTCACATCATATCCTGTGAAGTGCAAAACAAGAGAATACACAGTTTTTGCATTAAAAGAAGTCAAGTGAATATGACTGGAATGTGTCATGCTGGGAGTTTTCATTTGTGTTATGGATGTGCAATGTGAAATGTGGTAACATATTCATTGTGGTAAGAATACTTCAACTTTAGTTTAGTTTCATATTACTTTTTGCCAAAAATAGCTATTGGTTCAGTTTGTGTGATGTTTAGAATTGGCTGTGGGTTCCATTCATGCTGTGAATTTTTATAGACCTTTAACAGAATGTATCTTTACAGCCATTAATTAAAATAGCTGGGATAGTTTTGCTTAAAACTTAAGTTCTGGATGCCCCTTTAATCCTTTACTATTAAATCAGATAATCTTGTACTCAGGTTTTCAATCATTTTTACACACCATGGAGGTGCTGATGCATGAATAATGGCAAGCATCTACTATTTAATAATTGTCAGGATATTGTTCAGCTAATTTCTAAATCCTGCTTGTAGAGCTATTTTACAAGCACCTATCTCAGCCCCACCACATGCTAAAAGCAGCTTGCCTGAAGTTTGGATTTCTAAAGGATCTCTAAAGTGGTGTTTTCAGTTATGTGGGAAATAATAAGTGTCCACTAAAACTTCAGAAATTGGTGAAATAATCATCGAGCTGGGTGAAGTAAATAATTTAGCTGAGTGAACATGTTAGCGGCTGCTGCACTGAAGCTGTAACAGTAGGGTTGACCCAGAGGTCTTTTAAAATAAATGTTTGCATTTTGAAAATGAATTTGGCCTTCATTTTCCTCAAAAAGGCAGGAGTAGTTACTGACTGTTTTTATTTTACAAAAGGGAATGCATAGAAGCTGGTAGGTCATTCTGTAGGCCATTTCTTGCAATATGGGTCTGAAATCATTTAAGCCTGCTTGTCCAAGTACCACATTCTATTTGTGGTTTTTTTCACATGCATTCCAAATGTTGCTCAAGCCAAACACAGGCTATAATTTGTAGTTTAAAGCTATTTTTCAGGTATATAGATATGTGATCCTTATAATACACGTTAAAAAGATGCCAAATAGTAAAGTTAATAATGGTTCTTAATTCATTTTTGAAATTTGTCACTCATCCCAGCAAGTGCACTTTGGGTTTTGTAGCACAAATTGATAAATGTTATGATTTTCTCTGTCATTGAATAGATTGAGTTGGAAGGGACCTTAAAGATCATCTGATCACCAGTCCTGCTGTGGGCAGGGTTGCCACACAATAGATGAGGATCTGTTGTGGTATTTGATAAAAATAAGTGATTTTTTGTTCTCAGTATGAGGGCATACAATACGATGTGAGCTGTTCAAGGACCTTAACATATTTGAACATCACCATTTGAACGTGCAGCATCATGATTTCTGGATGTCTCTCTACCATATCTATTGAGGCAGTGTTAGCTCTCGTTACTTAACTCTGCTTTCTACGTGTATTTTTTGCCTCTGCCTATTTTATGTCTGTCTAATGCATATTTAAAACAGTACGATTTTGTTTAAAGTCCAGGTAAATTATGGTCATACAATTTACAAAAACAGAACACCCTACCTGATATTTTGCATCCTTCCTTTTCTCACATTCTTAAATTGGAATGACCGATTATTACTGAACTGAACTTGGTGAAGATAAAACTGTATTTCAGAACATCCTGAAAAATTAGTCTGGTTAATCTCTGGGGAGAATGGGAGATGGCATAAATACACAGCAAATTGTCTTATAATTTCAAAGGAAGATGGCCTTGGCTTGGAAGAAAAGCATACTGAACTTTCCCATTGAGATACATTTGCTGACCACCAGCAAGCAAAAAATAAGGCAGTGAGAGACTATGTGCCAGCTGAGAGTAGAGGTTTGTTTGGTATTACAGAATCTTCTGTTGCACATGTCTAGGAACGAAAGCTAAAGAAAATTTACATCATGAAATGAATACAAAAATGGTTCTTGGTCAATAACAGGGGCTATGTACAATCTCAGTGTAAAATGTTTCTTTTTCCTTCTCTGTGGAAGGAAGTTGATCATAGACGTATCTTATTCTGCTCTTGGTGGTGCACCTTTTGTACAGCGAAGTACATTAAAATCCTTTGGGGGGAAGCACCCCTGATTTTTTTTGCTAGCATTTTAGTTGTGTGAAACTTTTTTAGAGTGTCTGGAAAATTACAAGATGCAATTGAGCTATTCCTTTTTTATTTTTTTTTTTGATGGAAGTGTAAGAAACTGCTGCTACCTATCTGTTTGTATGTAGTGTGTCTCATTAGGAACTGTAAACTGAAGAAGCTTTTCTTCACCTTAGTCCTGCCAAACTGTAACTTCTGAATGTTGATATGTGTAAATATGCTTGTATTCCAAATAAGTCTGAAAGTGTTACACCACAGGCATCTCCAGTGATTTGTTCTTCAGCAAACAGTTACAAAATGTAGTAATATATAGTTGTGCTCTTTGTCTGTCTATATACAAAGATTTTTGCCTGAGGTGGTATTTACATGACAGGTGATGTTAGAAAGCTACATCCAAAGGAGGATTTTGGAAGCAAGTTCATCTCCTTTTTCCTTTTCATTTTCCTTTACTCTTTTCCTTTTTTTTTTCTTTTGATTTTCTTTTTGCTTATTTAATAGCACTGATCTTACCTGAATGTTTAAACTTGAATTTTTCCTGCACTTTAATTCAGTCATGGTATTTTATTCCTTAATTTTGTTTCTACATTTGTGCAGTTCAGGTTCATTATTTGTATATAAGTGCACACATTCAGTGAAGAGTTTAGAGCAGATTACTTTTGGGCACATTTGCTAATTATGTGACTATAATTTAGAATGTGTGTTTTCTTAGCAAAATATGTATATACAAGTATATACAACATAGAATCTAATGAAAAGCACTTATCCTGTGTCAGCATTGAGTTTATAAATTACTGCAACACTTTCAGATTTGTTACTAGATAATACAATAAAAATCTGTTATATTTATACATACTGCTTAAGAATATACTTTTAGTTTTAAATAATTTTTATATGTACACTTCTACCTTTAATTTTAAAAAGACTTATGTTCAATTTTTAAGTCAAAGTACTTAAAGTGTGTATATTATCCATAGAAGAAGTTGTTTTAAGCTTATGAATACATTCATATCTCATATCGAGATGATACAATTACTAAGCAATGAAAACAAATAGCCCATTTTGCTTTGCAGAAAATAACCATACCTATTTTTATTTCCCATTTCGAACATCCTTTAAAATTTCCCTAAGTACAAAGGGGAAAGATGGTGCATTCTAAAAACCAATGGAGCATCATTTTTTTCTCAACAGCTGCAGTCTGTGGCTGTCCAACTTTCCATGACTTTTTTTTTTTTAATTTTAAATGATTACATGCAAGAATTTTCAGCTATATCCTTTGGACTCTTAAAGTTTCCAAAAATCTACGTGAGGTTTGTCCAATGCAGATTTCGTTTGACTAATGTACAAGTCTTCTTTTATCCATCGGCTCTTTACACGTAAATCTTTTGTTTTGCTTTTTTTGTTTTTGTATTCCAAATGTGTGTCGAAAAACCTATAGCCTGTGACTGAAGTGCCCCTTTCCCCTTTCTCATCATCGTTCCACATACCCCAGAGATACTGATGGTGGCTGAAATCCAGCGTGGGGGTATGGTGGGAAAGGTACACAAAGACTTGCCAACCTCTGCAAGTTTACAGGGTAATTTGTCAGTGGGATTTTCTTTATTCTAGCTGATTTCTTGCATAACTTATTGAAGTCTTTCCGGGAGGATGTTGATGGCTATGCTGCTACCATGAAGTTTTTGCATACTTTGTAGACAAAAGGAATGATATTTGGAGGGGTGGGAGTAAGACAAAATGTATGGGGTAGATGAATCAAGTGCAGTAGTCTTATTTCAGTTTTTGTTGAAAAGCTAATTTAAGCTGGGCCAGTTTCTCTTTCTTACGCGTGTTATGTATAACCTATTTTATTGCTGTTCCAAGCCAATGGGTATAATGTGCTTCTGTGTTCTTCTACGCTCTCTAAGATTTAGGCTGCAAGATGTTGGTGTTAGTAGAGAAGAAACGAGACGGAAACATACAGCAGTCAAAAGAAAGGTGTCAATGAGCAATCCTTTTGGTTTTTCATGTAACATGCCTAGAAGTGTTTAAGTCATACAGACATAGGTTTTTTTGACACTTGCTTTTGTTTTCACCAGTACTTAAGTTACATATTACCAGGCAAAAAAATAACAAGAAGTTAAACTGTTTCAGTTGAAAATATGTAAGGAGTTGTATGTGGATTACCACTACCATTCAGTTAATAGGTGATGCAAAGGGCGTGGGGTGGGAACATGTTTTAAATATTCCCTTTAAAAAAAAATAAAAAAACAAAACTGTAAATAAGCAGTACTACGTTATTTTAGACCTGAGCTCTGCTGTCTGTAGTGGTTAGAACTAGGAAAACATGCTGCTTTCTAGTTATGCTACTGCTTCATTGTACCAGCATCATGGGGGGAGGGGGGGAAGAATCAGTAAATTTTTCTAACATTGCCCAGCTGTGGGTAAGCATGCTTGAAGTGTAGCAGTTCTCGTTTTTGTATATCTTAATGTGTACATGTATGTTTTTTCTTTGTTCATTGCAACTTATTTTCGTTGGAATCTTGCTGAGCCCCACTAGCTCTTTTGAGGGTGATTACTGGAATATGCATTTTTAGGTAGGGTTGCAAATCCATCTGTCTACAAATATAGTTTCATATGAACTGCAAACTGTACTGTTACAAACACAACTATGTTAGATTGCATAGAGTTATTTTACTTACATGTACTTGAACTGAAATATGTCATCATAACAAAGTTAAAAAAAAAAATTAAGTATGGAATATTTTTGTAAATAAAAATACCTGTGCAGCTGGTATTTTAAATTTAAAATGTATTATACATTAATGTTTCAGAAAAAGATGTTCATATATGTGTATATGAATGTGTCATTATGCTGAAGGGCTCTGATTGGGCAAAAATAAACTATTCAAATCTCTCCTGAAATGAGTCTAACTCAATCTTTTTCTTTTTCCCTCTAGCTGTCTGGAGCATGCAGTAACTCTGGACTTGCCAAAAGTCTTAATTTTGCTTACAATTTTGATATCCCTTGTAAGTGGAAACATCTTGCAAGGACAGCTTGCAATACATTAAATTTTGTCTGCTGTTTTGGGGAGGAACTTTGTAATCGTGCCCTGAATTATGCTGAATCTGAAGGGAGGCTGGGACAGTAATTCTGAGATGTGTTCTGAGGTGATCGCTGCACCTCGGTGACATTCTTATAATCTCGTGACGTCTCCTCAGGTAGTAAAATATTTCAGTGCTGGTGGGTTTTGTGTGAATTAATGTGGTGAGGACACAGAATTTCATCTGCCTGAAAAGTTTATTGCTCCCAGACCTTTACCTCCTTTTTTTTCTTCCCTTCCAGTGCCTGAACCTTAAACTGTGTAGCACATGGAGTTATAAATAGGATTTAAATATAGGTATATCTGTTTTAGCAGCAGTCCAATTACACAGAAGTAATTGTGGTGAAATTCTGCCTTCACCAGCACCACGGCAAAAGTAACTTCCTCCTGAAGCTGTGTGACTGCACATGTAATGGAGTGACAACAGAAAGGGAGGGAGGACATTGGCCAGCGAAGGCTGCAAATAAAACACTTTGATGTAAAGAAAACCAGGATTTGATGAGTGCCGCATAAAATTTGGACCTTCTCACACATGTTGTCACAGTTCTGCTAACAACTTACTTTAAATGAAATGTGTCTAGGCCCTGCTGACATGTGATGATATGCCCATTAGTATTGAGCTGTGCCACTCTGGATGCATTGCAGATGCAGATTCATTATTAGGAATGGTCCCTGGATAACTCTGCAAACTTCAGTCGGAGGAGGCTGGGTATTCCCATATCAAAGTGGCAATGGGGTGCTGAGGGGCAAGTTCAGATGTAGCCAGAGATGCACCAGAGCAGAATTCCAGTTTGATGGCTTGCTTTTCACAGTAGGCAGTTAATGTTCCCTTAGCATAGGCTTGCATGTGTAACTCACTGTAGCAGCAGAGTGTCCCTACCTCCTTGCTGGGAGGTAGGGAGCTGCATGCTCTGGCTGGCTGAGACCTTCAGCCTTCAACACACACTTGCAGCTGTAAACTGCTCAAAGCGGGGCGATGGAGGGCTGTAGCAAATCCATTATCGGCAGGAAAGTGGAAAGAAATGCATTCTGCCTTTGAGCAGGTGAGAGTATTCCTACATCTTGCTGCTCTCATCAGTGTGAGCAGAGTTCCTGGTTTGGTGAAGAGTGGTTTGCAACCAAAGTCAGACTGCATATTGTTTTGATAAGGTTACCAGTGCTTCTGCCTAATTAATTAGATATAATGAAGAATTTTATACAGCTGTGATTTGTGGTGCAGGAGGCTCTTGTGAAGAATAATGTGGAATGCAATCTTGTCTATGGGTGTGAACAGAAAGCAATTTCAAGCTTATACTTCCTGATTCTCTGAGGTACCTGCAAGTCTATCATAAAAGGTGCTAACTGAGGTGATATCTGAATGTCAGCAGGTCATTTACCAGCTACAGTGTTTTTTGGTTTTCTGAGACCAAGGAGTGTATGGTCCATTGAGCTAAACTGCACGTGAAGCTTCTCTTCATTTGTATTTACCATCTTTAGACATGCAGATGCATACCATCTGTGATACAGATCAAGCAAAATATGTGTAGGCTTCCAAAAAATAAGCGCGCAGCCATGTACCATATTGTGGAAAGCCAGTTTCAAGCCTGATGACCCTGCTCCTTGTGACTTGACGTGGAGGAACAGCAAAGCTGTCACAAATAATGGTTGTGTGCCGTAATTCTATGTGTAGCTGCTGGCAAGAAATGACCCCAAATTTCTCTGATACTTGTTGGAAGGAATTTCTTTAACTTCATGTTATAAACTATAAGGTTGGGTCACATCATAAGCTGTACGTATTGCTATATTTCTATGATTCCTAGTCATGGTCTGCTCCCTTATAGTTGCTAAGGCAGTTTAAAAAAGTGGGGGGAAAATGTTCTGAGCCTGGCCACATTGGCTTCAGCATGGCAAAAGAACAACTGCCGTGGCTCAGATGAGGTAGAATAAGGAGATGAGGTTTGGCTGAGCCACTTGGCAGAGCACTTGTTGACTTCTGGTAGCTCTGGGGCAAAAGAAAGCTTGTAGGAATTCACTTAAGAGGAGACAAAGTGTGGCTGTTCTGATATTTACAGGGAGCTGCTGCTTAACATAAACAACAGTGTGAAAAAAGAGAAGCAGCACCGACTGGAAAAAAAAATCCAACCAGAATTGACAGTGTTTGGCATAGCAATCCATCAACATGAGATCTGGCATGCTGCTATAGCTCTGACAGGGCACAGGGTGCTGCACAGGCAATAAATATGGAGACAAGCAGCTCATGCTGAGAAGAGCAAAACAGAGGAAGGGAGGACAGCACAGGAGGAGGACACCAGCATAATGCAGCAGACTTCCAAAAAGGTCTTCAAGAGCTGCGTTGCGCAAGGAGACAGAGCAAAGAGTTTGGCATTGCTGACTTCTACATCACATCCAGACCAACACTTCTGCCTTCCTCCAAGGGATAAAGGTGGGCCTTTGTACAGGGCTGGTGCCAAGAGGAAAGAAGAAGAGGGGAGAGGAGGTTAGGAGGCCTGAGGCTGGGCCATGGGGAGGGCTGACAAGTGATGGCCTGAGCTGGCTTTTTAAGATCCTGGGGTGCAGAGGAGAGAAGGGGATCAGGAAACCAGACTGGGGGCACCTGCATTGTGACAGGCAGCAAGAGGACCTGGGGAGGGAGATGGCTGCATTGGCCAAGGGCAATGGGGAGAGGTCTCTGGGGAGAGCTGATGCTCTGATGGTACAGCAAAACCTGGCTTTGCTTGCCAGGGCCTGAAGTTTTGCAAACATGAGGCATCATTGCAGAGCCCTGAGAAGCAGCTTGTTTTCCCTGAATGTTCCAGCTCACACTGTTAAACTTAGCAACAGTGCACAATACAAGATCCATCTTGGTAGAGCTGCTCACAGCCTCTCACCTCTTGAGCTTTGAGAAAATCCCCAGGATCAGGAGGAGCAGCACCATAGTGTGAGTCCTTCAAAACCTGGGTGAACCCAAACCTTGAGAAACACTGTGCACCATTGCTAACTTGTGTTTGTGGGGAAATTCACGTTTATTAGAGGATGCTTTTCAAGGGCTGCTCCAGTGAGGGGGTGAGAGTTGTAGCAAGGGGGAAAGCATTCATCAAGGTGTGTTAAGGCAGCAGTGTGGCTTACTACCTAAGCCTGACTTTAAAGAATGGAGCCCCAGATTATTTAGCAATTATTACGGATGATCAATAGTAAGAATGGCACAAAATGAGATCATCTGGTTCCTCTACATTAGGATTTGATAGCTGATAATGTTTTCTACATCGCTACAACTCTGATATGCTCTTCCCAACCTTTCCTAGCACTGAACAAATCTGCTTTTGTCAGAAGCACAGCCTTTGGGCTCCTGGGCTGTTTTCAGACACCTCAACACGGTGTTTTCTCAGGAGTTTTTAAAAATAAAAACCAAGTGCCTTATAGTAGGCTTCTATTATAAAATGTCATTGTGTGTAGATTACAGATTTTGCTAGAGTTTAACAGTCAATCTTTTCCATATGAGTGCATGCTTTTGGCTGGGAAAGCTATTATCTGAATATAATGGCTTTCTTTTCAAGCCAAAAACTATGTATGGAAGGCACATCCAACTGAAATGAGAAATGCTGCATTATTTCAGGTTTTTATACAACTGCTCTTATTTCTGACAGTGGTTTTGCTGAAGACAGTGGTTTTGCAGAAGAGATGCAATCTTTCTTAAATAGCCTATAAATAATAACTAAAAACTGAATTGGAGGCAGAATAAATAGAGACAATTAATTCAACTGAAAAAGGCTAATTTTCATTCTGATTGTCCACGGCAGCATAGAATCAGCCCAGACCAAAAGCCATCCCAGCTACAGTTTGTGTGCTGCAGGATGGGGAGAGGTAGCACTGCTGGGTCTGTGCATCTCCTCCTATCTCCTGATGGACAGAGAAGCAATCAGTAGGG
Source organism: Perdix hodgsoniae (assembly GCA_035772895.1). NCBI lineage: Eukaryota > Metazoa > Chordata > Aves > Galliformes > Phasianidae > Perdix > Perdix hodgsoniae. The sequence goes on from JAPSGF010000004.1 coordinate 1,709,076, forward strand.
TATTGCTTTCCATGTGACGTGACCCTTCCCTGTTTAGATCAAATGGTGTCAACAAATCAGTTCTAGAAATTCTGTAAACAACTAAACCTTAAAAAAAAACCAACAAAAAAAACAAAAAAAACAATAATTCTGAATCTTAGTACCAACCAGTGTGTATTTGTACCCTTAAATGCTGCTGCTGTTAGCTGGTTGAGAACTTTTCCCACCCTATTTTTTAGCTTATCTGTAATCTGTATAGATTCCGGGAAGCCACGTTAGCCTCCAGGCAATGAATATGATTTGTTTACTCAAAGAGCTTCCTGAAATCACAAAACTGCAATGCTGTATGTTATTAAAAGATAAAAAAAAAAAAAAAGTATTACTGTCAGGTGAAGGGTTGATGTCATATCCCTGCTATGTTTGGTAAATTCAGATTTAAAGCCAAAAGAGTCTGGGAGATACTTAACTGAAGGCATCACATTCAGCAAAAATATCTCATGATACCACGCTGTTTTCTGTGCTGGGCTCCACCCAGTGTTGTCAGGGGAGAAATATCACCCTTCCATGCAGCTGCCTGTCAGCTTAACTCTCTGGATACCTGCAGTAAATTATATGTTGTACAACAGTGGAATGAATTCAGAGGAAGCCCATCTGTATTGCGCGTGTGTCTGGCTGTGGGGAGAGCAGGGCTGTGCAGGTCTGGTAGGATTGCTGAAGACGTCCCTTTCCAGTCATGAGATGTGGTTCTGCTCTCTCTGAAAGGAGACTTTTAAATGGCATTGGCATGTGGTGTATCTCAAGAGAAAAAGGCAATAAAAGTTGTGTAACTCAAATGAGAGCGGATGTGACTGGATACTGTAAGAAGTTATTCAATAGGAAATCAGAAGTCGTTTTTATATGACTGCATTCCAGAGGGAATATTTTTTAAGTTTTTACTGCAGGACTTAATTAACCTGTATACTTTGTTTATGTATCTGTATTTTCATTCAATTTTAACCCTTCTGGAGGGTTTCTATAGAGCATTTTTAGAAATTACAATTATAATCTGCATAATCATTATTCTTGATCTGGAAAATTATTGAAAAAAAAAATAGAAATCACTTCAAGTCTATTTGACATGCTCATTTCTAGTCCACAATGAAGGCAAAGCAGCCCGGCTGTAACTTTTTATTAAAACCAAAGTATATAGAGTTGTGTGGTGGGGGGAGGAAGCACAGCAGTGTGTTAGAAGCACGAGGCAATCTGTTCTGCCAGCTAAATTGTAGGAATCCATCACAATGCAATGAGGTTCTCAGAGGCAATTTAGGTAACTTTGTTTGATATACTTCTCAGAACAGTAATGGTGACAATAAACCACAGAGAAAACAGCTTACCCTGTTTCTGACAATTATTCTTTCAGTGTTGTGGTGACCCCATTAAACAGCCACATGCATTAACAAAATCCAGCATTTCAGCCAAGGATAAGGGAAGAATAACAATGCCTAAATGGGTTCATTCTGAATCTAATAGCCAGTTGAAAAACCTATAAAGTTTTTACTAAGCATATAGATTCACCTAAATAGGCAACGTTCTTACTTATTCTTTCACTAAAGAAAAAGATGAGATGCTTAAATCCAAGGACTTTTCCACAAAGGCTTTGAATGTCTTTCACAAATCTCAGCTACTGGAAACTGCTTTTGCCATAGCGTTTTTCTGACAGCAGAGGATCAAGTATTTAAAATGTGTAGTTTCATTATTTCACAATCAATTCCTCTCCTCCAGAATGAATAAGTGCAAATAATTACTTCTACGTTCCTGACAAAGAGGCACACGACTTCTTTCCCCCTCGTGTAGCGAGGCTGCCCAGCCATCAGGTACATCTCCAGCAGTTGTTCCCAAGAAGAAATTAACGGCTTTCATGCCTTGGTACGATAGCGTAAAACATCAGCAGCTTATGATAAACCCTATTCTCAAGTGATTTTGCTGAGACAGGAGTTCTGCTGACTTTCTGTACGAGCGCAGCTCATGGACACATTTCTCCCACAGCAGCTCCTGCAGACATTAACAAATCACATTTTGTCCCCTGTGACAGCTGGAGCCCAGCGGAATTCATATCGTGTCTCATCGCCACTTCAGCCTACCCAGGCATTATAATTGAGCTGCAGCTCCTGCTCTCTCTTCTGCTTCTAGAAGCTTGCAGCTTCATTTCAGGATGTTCCTTTGCGACCCCAACTGCATTTTCATAACTGTGCTCTATGGCAGAGGTTTTTTATATCTAGTATAAGACAAAAGGGGTGTAGATTCATTATAGCTATAAAGTAATTAGTTATTAGCAATTCTTCTTTTGTACAGTAAAACAGTCACTGCTTAAAACAGCACAGTCCCAGGGTTTGGCTCTATCTTAAGCTGCGGTCTATGTCATAACGCAATTTGGACCAGGTCCTCAAATATATGGCTGCTTGATGCTCTTTGAAATTAGTGGGAGCTAGGGTTTTGAGCGCAGCTTTTGGGTACCATGGTTGCCATGCTTGAGTGTCTACCTACAGTGAAGACTCCTGTCTGTGGAGCTATGATCTCATTAAATCCTAGAAGTGAAATGTTATCGCGGCTGTTCCATCTCCCTCTCTGGGAGAGGAGGGGGTGGGCAGAGGGCAGGGAAGGAATGGCAGGGCAACCACCAGCTTGGCCCCATTCCTTCTCCACCAGCCAAGAACAGAACAGCTCGTGCTGCCCAGTGCTTGTTTTCCTCTATTGTGGCATAGTTACTGCAAAGAAACTAAAACCATAGCAATAACTCAATCAAAGATCATTACTGAAAAGCAAAAGCAGAATCAGGATCTGTTTTCAGAGGCCAATTACAGCAGTAACTTTACGTAACCTCCATTTTTCCCTTTCTGAGGACTTGAGGCTCTGCATTAAGTCTTCACGTCAAGCAAAGTGATTGTTTGTGACTTCAAGAAAATGACTATGTAGGCATTTTATGTTTTTATTGGAATTCTCCTTGTGGTTTGGAGCCAGACCTCTGTGGCATGGTGGTATAGATGCTGTACTCTGTGCTAGACTGTACAGCCCTGGTAGGGCCAGCACTGAAAAAAAACAGTTTTCTCCAGTTTGTCTGTCCACGACAATGGCAGTGGGTGAGCTCTCGTTACAGCTGCTTTGCACTTACTATTTGTGAGCAGCAATCCAATAATTGAATGTGTTAGTTGTCTGAGTAGAATTTCTTTTTTTTTTTTAGAGCTGTTCATCAAAGCTCTGTGATGATCATTATGTCTCATAGTGTTTTCAGTCTGCCACTCTACTTCTGATTTCTGCAAAACACAGGCAGCCGTTCTGGTTCCAGTCCACCTCACGCACTGCCACTCTCATCACACGTACCAGTGGAGTGTCTGCTGTGTCAGGATGAAGGGTTTGTTGGCAGCCCACTGTCAAACAGTTGTTACCGGCGTATGTTGTCATATCCTGGCTACTGCGCCCTAGCTTGTGTGCTCTCAGTATCGCTGACAATTATTCATTCAACTATTAGAAGTGTGCAATCATTTGTGAATGTCTAAATTAATGGCAACTAATGTGTAACGGAGTTTGTAACAAATAAAAGGCTGAGGAAGTAAAACCCCATATTGATAGACAAGCTCAGCATGCTGTCCGTTTTCCTCACATTCCCCCCAAAATCTGTTTATCTGGGATCAGAGGTAGAAGGTTTCCTAGTTACCATTTCTTTTTTTCTCTGCACTTAAAAGTTTCTAGGAAATTTAGTAAATGCGGACATAATGTCAGTTAATGTCATAATGGAAAGTTAATCTACTTCAGGCCACAGAGATTTGGGGCAGATGAGTCAGCAAGACTTATTCTGAAAGAAATCCTTTCAGGGAATACAATCTGGCTTAAAACAAAGAGTGTTGGTGGTTTTTTTTCTTTTTTTCTTTTTTTTTTTTTCTTTCAAATCTAGAACAGAAATACAGACAGCTATGAAGGAATGTTGAAGTTCAGATGTTAATGTATGCTATGTATGCTAATCCTTTATGTTTTATGCATAAAAGATTTATACATTTTTATGCTAGCCTGCAACATCACAAATAAGTCAGAGCAGATGGAGTTTCTGTTTTGCATTGTGAAAATGTAGGCCACTTAAGACAAAATAGGTTTGATTTGTATGCAATGTATTTTCTCCCTGCCTGTCCCCATCACTGCTGCCCCAGCTTGCCCCAGTGCCCCAGGTGCTGCTGAGGATCACTGACTCCACAGGCCAGAAGTTTGTTGCTGCCATACCCATCCTCCTCCTCCTTCTGCCTGCAGCTCATCTCAGTAGCTTTCTTTGCAGTACTTCACACCTTCCAGTCACACCCTCATCTCTCTTGTCCTCATGCCAGGAGGATTCTAGAAGTTCCACAGGACCCTATTAACCATGCTTTGTGGGGTTATCCTCCATCTGTGGCATCTGTATCTTTGCTGGGCTTGCTAAGACTGTTTGGATACAATTACAAATTCCAATTCTGTTGTCAGTTGGACCATACAAATGTTGGGCAAATACAAATTACAGTATGTTCATGAAATGAGATGAATCAAACTTTTGCTTGGTGTTGTGAGATATAGAATTGTAAAAAAAAAAAAAAAAAAAGATGGAGCCTAACCATGTTACCATGCTTCCTTTGGTCAGTAATCCCAAATTTAATGCAAAGAATTCACATGTGTATTTCAAGACTTCACTTTAAAACAGCGTTTATCATGCAGCAGTCTGAATTCAACAAGAAAATTGCTGCTGCATTTCCAGCTGTCAGCCAGGTCAGAGGGGCATTACTCTCCTTTCTAACAAACTCTCCCATGAAACTGAAGGCTAAAGAATACCTTAAGAATTTTGATGGACAAGTAATCCACTAATGCTATTTCTTTCCATTTCAGACATTTGCCAAATATGATAGTCTCATTTTAGTTGGAATTAAGCATTTTAGAGTTTCTACCATAAATAAGTCTTTTCAGAAAGAAAAGAATATAAAACACTTACTTTCTATTGAGTGTCACCTTCCTGAGAGCAGGATATCCTCACTAATAATTTTTTTGAGTTTATTGCTTAAGAACTGTCTAACATTCAAGAACCGCCAGTACCTTCCTCCAAAGACAAAACACAGAACACAAAAATATGTTACTGAAAGCATATATATTGCTTTGTACTGCATGGTCAGCATGCATTACTCTTTCCTAGATTTTTTGTTTTCATATAATGTACAGAACTACCTCTAAGCCAAATTTGCTTAACCTTCCCTGAAGTTTTCAGAATGTCCTTAGGGCTAGGTAATGAATAAAATTGAAGGTGAAATGCATTTTGGACATTTTGTGACTATTCACTTCTCTTCTGGACAGTAAGGCTGTGGTCAATAAACTGCTGAAAATTATCTGCCCTTTCAGAAGACCAATAAACCTTAGTGTAGGGGATTTTAGAGACCTTGGATCAAAGAAAATGACTTAGAAGGAAGAAAATCAGTTCTGGACGTCTAGAGTGATTAGTAGAACTGTTGTTGGCAACAATTAGCCACAATAAGGCTGTCTGTGTCTTTCAGTTAGATGATTTGAGGTGTGAAGTCCTCAAAAAGCCACTGGATTGAGAAAAGCAAGAAAAAACACATGCTCAAAGAAAGCCCAAAATAACCAATCGACCAACAACAGCGGCAACAGCAGCAACAAAAATTAACATCAACTGTAGTCCTTTTTTGTTATTGTGGCTGTTTGTTCAGGCAATATGCCTCAATTTTTATCTAGCAACTAAACGGGCCTGAAGCTGTGCTTCACGTGGCTTTCAATATTTTAGAATTGGGAGGTGGTTCATTCTTTGGGAATACTCTACTTGGTGCACCTAAACCTCAGTGTTTTCTCTCTCATAAGGTCTTAAAGAGCTTTTTGTATACCTTTTGAGATTTGGTGACCTTGTGTCATTCCCAGTCTTTGAAATAATATGAATAGATGGACAGTGAAAAGGCCATGCTTTAGGGCTGGGATTCAATTTCAGAGTTCTGGTGTTATTGCAGTAAGTTAAGCACAAACAACAACACTTAATTCTCTCTTTCTTCACCTCCCTCCTCATAAAGCAGCAGCTGTGACTTCAAAAACAGCACACAGCACCAGATATTAACTCAAGTTCCATTTTAACTAATTACATGAGCAGCCTTCCAGGGTCCTGTCTACATTTCTGAGCTTCATCCATTTAATTTCTTCATTCTCAGCACTAATCTATGTCAATAGCAGATGAAATGCAGTAGTCTTGTTGTTCCAGTTGTTTTTTATTTAATCTTTCATGAAAACCAGCCTTAAAGTTTTCAGCATTTCTCATCTTCTCAGCTTGAACTAGCTCTCCAACATTTCCCCTCTAGCATCAACAAAGATTCTACAGAAAAAAAACAGAAAATTAAAGGACTGTATTAACCCACTTCAGGAAACAAAGGAGAGCTGATGGACAAGGACGTACCACCAGTGGTGTGACTTTCTGCTCCAAAAGAAACACTTGTATTGTTGTATTGTCTCTACAAACTTCACTGGCACTGGAGAAAAAGAAAACAGCCGAATTCTGCAAATAGAGCTGGAAATTCAGTAGGTTTTTTTTTTATCTTTTTTTTTTTTTTTTTTTTTTTTTTTGGTTAACAGGTGATGAATTATGTTTGCTATTGTCTATTTCAATAGGAGTGGCCTAACAGGTTGCAATTGACAGGATGGAAATTCTCAAAAGATTTTGATAAGATATGGTCACTTAGGACTTCCATGAGCACTCTTGTCATTCTTCCTCTTACTGCCTTTCAAAATACAGTCTTACAGTTACATTTGTGTTTCTCTTCTCTTCTCTTCTCTTCTCTTCTCTTCTCTTCTCTTCTCTTCTCTTCTCTTCTCTTCTCTTCTCTTCTCTTCTCTTCTCTTCTCTTCTCTTCTCTTCTCTTCTCTTCTCTTCTCTTCTCTTCTCTTCTCTTCTCTTCTCTTCTCTTCTCTTCTCTTCTCTTCTCTTCTCTTCTCTTCTCTTCTCTTCTCTTCTCT
>JAPSGF010000004.1:1716447-1943544 GCA_035772895.1 Perdix hodgsoniae
CTCTCCTCTCCTCTCCTCTTCTTCTTTTCTTTTTGCTTGTTTTGTTTTCTTTTAATTAACTGCAGAAATTAGAGAGGTCACTGTTGATATTCTAATTCTCTGGCTGGGAGTCTGGGATCTTTGAAAGATTTTGCATACCCAACTTCCTAAAGCTGCCCTTTGTTTTCGCACCTTATGTTATTTACTTTCACTGCAGACTTACCTTGGCAGAAACCTAACTGAAACTTTCACTCTCCTGCTGGCAGTAAGGTCCTGTCATCAAGTCACTGTACTTCAGAGTCTTTAAGAAAATGAGCAAATTCTGCTCTGCTTTTGGTCATTTATCCACATAACGTAAGGACACTTAAGCCTAAAATCAGGTCCTTCTTCCTTGTGGTCACAGAAGCTTCACAGTTACAAATGAATAACTTGTAAGATTCTGGGAAATTTGTGTCAAAATTTAGTGTACTTACAAAGAACGGTATATATTCTCCCAAATAATTGGAATTACATAAATACACACTTTCAGAAAATTATTTTTGTTAATGTGTTAGTTATATCTCAGTAACATTATGAAGCTCTTTTTCATTCAAAACTCCAGAGAAGTTCCTTCCTTCCAGCTCAGTGTTTTGCTCGTGAGCCTTTAACATGAGAATCTTCACTGATTTATGGTTCATTTCACTGAATACGAGCTTCTCTTCCAAATCTCCTGTGATTTAGCTCTAACCATGCAATCTCAAGCTTAGCAAGCTGGGGGGAAGCAGAGGGCTAACTTCTATCACCACTTTTTCATGTAAATATGAAATGACCTTCAGTTTGTCCTCCTCTGTGTACATCTAAACATAGCATGAATTATCCCCAATATTTAGACTGCTAATATCATGCCTTTCTCCAAGTCTCTAATTAGCATTTGCTTCTGTGTTGATGCCTGCTAGAATTAATTGATATTTGTAAGTTGCTGAAGGGCAGGAACATATGCTGCCACGTTTTGTGCTGTACCATTCCATATGAAACCCTGCTGCTGTAACTGCGGATTCGGTACTCTCCTCTGCAATGGTAATAGCTCCAAGACTGACAAGTGGAGAAAGTGAAAATATTGTCTGAGAGAAAAACCATTGTGTCTACAGCTGCATTAGATAATAGCATTGCCCACCAGAAAGATGTCTGGAGAGAGAAACATTCAATGGTACAGTGGTACAGACCCAACCAACAGACCATATCCAAGTCAGTACTCAATCTATTCTAGCCCCCTGGGCTGAACTCCAGTAAGCGCAGGAAGCACATTACACGTATTTCTGGAGCAATTTTGGTTCGGTATGAACCAGAATGAAGCAAGCCCTTCATTTCAAGGTTGTACTGTGCTGCCTGCCAAGCAATTTCTAAACTCTGTCACGTTAATTAAAATCATAAGCTGTACAAGTTGCTTCAGTCTGAACACTCCTGATACAAACTGAAACACAAAAGTAACCACGCTCTATGCATGCCAAACTTCTCATTTGTAGCATTTGTCATATATGTGACCTAATAACCTTTTCATTTCCTTACAGATGTCCAGACTGTAAACTGTTAGTTCATGCCCTGGCTTTAAAGTGGGCTGAACTGAATTCCAAGCGCCATGCCTGTAGACAAAATGCAGATGTAAACTGACTTTCTAAAACTGACAAAATCTTCCAAAAATATCCCGGCAACCTTTTTTTGCCTCTTTCACAGATATAAATCTGTAAATACACATCTTGACATGACATACAAGGAAATCAAACTTTAAAAGTTGCCTGCGGTGGGCTGTGAAGCAACCAGTCATTTCTGTACCAATGGCCAAAAGACATGGTGCTTGGTGACTTCAAGATGCTGGTTTGCAGCTGTTGTGACTCAGACTTTGCTTCAAACAGCGATATAAGAAGGCAGCTCAGCAAATGCTTGATGTTGGCTTTCATAGTAACAGCATAAGGTGCCAATCCAAACACAAAGAAGCAGCTTACCTAAAGCCCATGAAGGAAAACACAGCTACAGTGCAGCAGAAAAATGTTGCCCTTATTTTGGCATGGTGACCTTTGGTATGTCAGAGGTTCTGGTTGTGACACATTGGAGCTGAGGCCTGGATCATGACCATTGGGGTTGGGACATGGTCTTCATACAAGCCCGTGTAAGGTTAAGCTCTCAAACCCTGCTGCAAGTTTCTCAGCACCTGAAGCAGCTCACTGCTGGAAACGGAGGGCCAGTTCTGCCTACCAACCGTACTGAGGCCTTTTCCAACAAGCATTCCTCCCTGCACACAGGTGTCAGGCCTCGTTCTGCTTTCTATGCTTTGAATCAGAGGAAAGCCATGGAGAACGATATGCCACCAGATAGGAATGCTGCAAATCACTATACAAATGTTATTTCTAAGAAAGCAATTGTTGAATTCCACACTTACTGACATGTTGCTGGTGTGGGATCAAAGCATCTGTGTTTGTACTACAATTATCCTGAATTCTTTTTGTTTTTAATTGCTTTTATTCAAGGACCAGTGTTGGTAGTGTAAACACATAATGTATTGCCAGCCTCCCAACTTCATTGCTGATTTTTCTTCCAATCAGAAGAAATAAATTGAAAAAAACACTGAAAAACCCTAAAAGAAGAGGAAAAAAAAAAAAAAACCCCAAAAAAACCCCCACACTTCTCACACCAAAGCAAAACAAAAACTAAAACAAAAATGAACTGCTCACTGCATAAAGAGGTCATGATTACTATTTCTGTGGTGCCTGGGAACCTGAGGTGCTGAAAAATTGGATTGGCCGTGGCTTTTTGTGCTGATTTTGGCATATCTTGCTCCCCGGTCTTCAGCAGAAGATAGTAGTGACAGAGCTGGGGAGGCAGCCCAGACTTTGTTATTCCCAAACAATTCAGCTTAATGTGTATTCAACACATGCATTGAATAAGAGTTTATTGTTTTCAAACTACACTGTAGACCCATCTGAGATTTATTTTTTTTTTAACTTTAGAGACTTAACTGCATACAGGTAGAAAGTTGGATACACTTTTTTCTCAGCAAGGAAAAGCATAAGCTGGCTGCATTTACTGTCAGAAAAAGGTGCTGCTAAAGCAAACATTTGATTTCCTGCTGAGATGTCGTGAATTGTAATACACAACGCAGTTCAAACTGAGTATCCCTTTGTAAAAATACTGAGGGAAATGTTCTGCCTGGAAGAAATTAAATGCACTGAGATAGTGTGAGACTCCTTAATCTCCTGCATGCTGACATCATGTGTTTTGGATAGCTTTCCATTATATTTCCTTGAGCAGCCGGACATCTGAGTTGTTGAGATTTTATCAATTTTCTGTAATTATTATAGGATTGTTCTGAGGGAATGATCTTTCTAACACAGCAAAGGATTATTTTACTTTGTTTATTTTACTCTCATTTATCTTCGCATCTCTCTCACTGACTTTATCTTAGCACCTTTTGCTTTTCATGGGTCTTGAGTTCCATTAAACATCCAGCGCTAATTAGACTCTGTTGTCTAAACTGCACCAAACACTTCACTCAAAATCAAAGAGCATTTAATTAGTTAGTCTCCAGGTTACACCCTATCTTGCAACGTTAACACAAATGAACAGTTGAAATGCTTGTTACAGCTCAGCGAGAATTTAAAAAAGGTTCTTTAATGGCAACCAGGATTTCCTTGTCATTATTGATGAATGAAGGCATGACAAGTCCTTGCTTATCAGAGGGCTTTCAGGCTGTCTGTGATAGTAGGAAGGCAGGGGAGCAGTAATGTCTGCTTCTATACTTTCCCAGAAACAACCATGCTTATGCTAAGCACCCACAGGAGTAGAGCTGAAGGGGGAAGTCTTGGCTTCGTGTAGCCTTCCATGGCAATAGGCAGGATCAAGTGTCCAATGAGCTCCACTCCTGCATCTTTTTTTGCATCTCTGAGTGTTTATTCTGGCATTCCAAAAGGAGTCAATGAAGCACAGAAGCAATTGCTAATCTAATAATATCTAAATTTTATTAATGAATATAACAATAGGACACAAAAGTTCAATTTATCTGTTTATTAAGTGTTTCGGTATCTCTGAATATGCCACCACTGTGCTGACAAACTCTTCTGATTACTTGGTATTTAACTCAGTTTTTTGGGGAGGAGGACTCCCCAAACTCCATGCTGAGTTTGAGGTTCATTGACTATAGTGGCAGCACACCATCAATGTATCTATCCAATCTTCTTGCCATCTGAAAACAGAAAAGAAAATATGAAGTCTAGATAGGTGCAGTGGACCAAATTAAACTAATCTATTCTTCCAGTTGGGGCAGGATGGCAATGACTGATAAAATTAGCCATGTTCAGGTGAGGTAGGAGGAGTTCAGCTATCAGGTGCTACCAGATGTGTCATATTTCTTTAAAGCCCACAGTAGATCCGATGATGAACTGGATGCCCCATGGATGCTAGATAAATATCCTTTACCTACAACTCCAGTTTTGCTAAGTGATTACATGAAAATCCCAACTTTCTTTCTGAACTCCCCCCTCAAACAAAACATTACTACCACAACAAAAACAACAGACCACTCTCCACTCTCAGCTACCCCTCTGCTAAAACGGCCATCTGTCATGAAAATGAAATTATGTGTCCTTGAACATCAAATACTGTACGTGATTTCAGAATATCCTGGATTGAAAACATATTGGTTGCTACAGAAGTGAAGAATATTCTGGAGTTCGCTTAAGAATGATTTAAATCTCTTGTGTAATTACTCTTCAAACATGTTAAAACCACAAATAACAGTCAGCTGTGTTCTCTGGTAATGTTATATGTAGCTGTGTGACTATGTTAAAAAAAATGGCTAAACAGAGAGAAATACTTGATGTGAAAGGGTTTAAGAACAGTATTATCTCTGGAATACTTGGGAAAAAAAAGAAGAAAAAAAGATCCGCACAAATGAGCAAGCAAATCCTTCTCAAAATACTCCAGAGCAGTGAGGTGCAGTAACATTTCCCAGGTGTACATTACTTCCCCACTTCCCGCTCTCAGTAACAATCCTCTAGCACCATTTTGAAGGAAACTTCTCTCAGGTTAAAAGTCTGTTTCTATTCCAAGAGATATTTAAGTGCCTGTTAAAGAACAGCTCTCAGAAGGAGTCTCTTCTTGCAGATTGATCTGTGTAAGTCATCTTCTCAAAGGAAACTTGTGCTGAAATATGCAGAACTGTTCAAGATGTACTTGAGATAATTTGCTGACGACATTGGGCCAAGCAGCTTTGTTTGCAAGAGCAAGTTTTGCAAATTAGCAAGGAAAACAAATTAACTGAACTGCCAGATTCCCACTTTAAAACCAGGAGGAATAGGACTTTTGATGGAGGAAGAAAAATTACTGGAAGCAAAATATCATCAAATTTCTAACGCTTATATCAATTCATTTCCGTGATTTTCAGAATGCTACACATCTCAATCACCTCCTTTGATCCATTAGCATAGCTGAATATTAATCAGTAGAGGTATTTATTATTATTTATTATTATTTATTAATTTTTAGAGGTATGTATATAGAGGAGGTTGTTTCTTATGGGAATAAGAAAGACTGAAAACAACATTGCCACCGAAGTTTGTACTCATTATTATCATTTTTATCTTGCTCTGCTATCAAGAAAGATTGTTCCAAGTCTTCTTGCTTTCAGCTCTTTCTAGGAGTAAAATTTGAGGAAATCTAGAAGCTTTGCTACTCCCTCTCATGAAATAGATAGCTCCAAAATAATAGTAAATATTCCCTTTCAATGTACTGTTGGTTTTTATTTCTTTGTTTGCTTTTTGTTGTTGTTGTTGCTGATTTCATTTTCTGTAATAAGACCTGGCTATAGCCATCCTTTAGTACAATTAAAATGAATGCAAGTAGACAGGTACTGCGAATACTGCTGCAATCTCTGAGGGAATATTTCCAGTACAGGTACAATTCCTCAAGTTTTCAGACATCACACCTTGAAGAGAAGGTAAGTAAATAAAGTGGTAAGTTATTCTTTATTGTTACTTTAGAATATAAGACAAAGAAACAAAAAAAATCCATGTCTCACAAGCAGTTGTAATATTTTAACAGAGTAAACTCTTTTTAAGCTGTGATCAGAATTAGCACTTCATAAAAACAAGTATTTCACCAATGACTGCTGCAATGTCTTAGCAGGGAGACTGCAGAGCATATTGGAGCATATGTCACATCAGCCAATATTAAAAGAGCAGCCTTTGGTTTCCAGTGGAACAGACGCTGTTTTCTATTTATACTTTGGACAGAGGCAAAATGAAGACCATGTGGCACTCCGTCATTACTCTTTAGAGATCTGAAGCTCCTAACTTCTTCAGCCTGGCATCTATAAATAGCCATCAGTGTTTTACACTGCAATTACAGAGCAAGATAATGTTCTAATCTGGTCTCGTCTAGAATTTCATTGACAGCTTCTAACATAGCCAAAGTTTATGCACTAGCATTGCAAAAATCACCTTCAAAATTTCATAAAAAAATATTTATTAAATTCATTATTTGTAAAACATGTGTTAAGGTTGAATTTCCAGGCAGACCACAGAGATGTATAGTTTTCTGTCATATCACTGATACTCCCACCCCCTCGCCTTTGTGTTTCTTATGGTTCAAAAAAATTGATCTTTAGCATCTACCTTGCTCTCGCTTGACTTCCAAAAATGCCATTTCCAAAGATCTACTATTACAGTAGACACATATCTCTACAAACAATTCCCATACTTCATCTGACCAGTCTGAACCAATGCTGATTTTATGAATATAAATAGATATAAAGATACATTAAACCTCTATGCAACTCTTTAATTGATTCTGAATGAAGCAGGAATTGCCCTACTATTTGACTAATCCAAATTAAGCCAATACATCATTATTTTAATATTAGATTTAGATCAAACCTTCAATCTTCATTCCAGATTAGTCTTGAACTTGTTGAGAACATGATTTAACCTGTCTTGAATCACTAGCAAGGCTGAAACCCAAAGGCTGCAGTTAGATGAGAAGACAGGTGTGCTTCATGGCAGGCTTCTATGTCCTGGTCACTCAGCCATTCAAATCAGTGTCCTTACTGACTGCTGCTTTGTGTGGCTCTTGTTCTTAACTTACGAACTCATGCATAGATAACTACCCAGACTCCAAAAATTCGATCTGGTAAGAGGTTGTGACACAGCTGAAGAATGCACCTGGACACCTGGGAGCTCAGAAATATCCTTGGTCCACCCAGCTGAGAAACAGCCTTTGTCTGATGCTTTGAAGGCAGAGCCATACTCTTAAAACTGCATCTTTCTGACTTGACAAGGTGATAAAAAAGAGGATGATGACAAATGCCAATGTGATGCCAGTGAGGCCATTTCTGAAATATGTATGAATGCCAGAGTTTGTGTCACAGCACAGATCACCTCCAATACGCAGCCTTTTTCAAGTACATATTTATATACAAATGTAACAGTCCACTCCCAGTGTGCATGTTCCACTGAAGTGGGTGCGATATGAAAGCTTACAGAAGATTAGAAGGGAAAAAATATTTCTTCTATCCCCCTACCACACTTCCAAGGTTAACAACTAGCAGCACTCTGCCCATATTGTATTTTTTTAATTCAAAATTTCTTTCTTTTGTAACTCTTCTTTCTCCTCTGCTACCCCATCAAAGGTGCAGGGGTTAACCTGTTAACCTTTCAGATCTATCTGTATCTTTGCAGCTAAGGTCTGTGCCCCTCAGCAGTCGTTCAAAATTCATTCCCAGTAAGCTGATATGAGAGATGGATGAGAATTCACTCAAATTAAAATGTTTGTGAATGTGTGAATATTACATGCATGATATAGAGAAATGAAGAAACAATAATGCATAGATTAACATTCTGCTGAGCTACTGTTTGTGCAAAAACAAACTATATACATCAAAGATATAACATTGGATGTGTTCCTTGGGAGATAAAACTCCATCCTGATTTTGTATCAGAAAAACTGAAAAAGCTCAGGGTTCTTTTATCTGGCATGATGCTTTATAAACACGGAAAAATCGTTCTGAAGGACAGTAAACACATATCGCTTCTTCCTTTTTCTTCTTTATATTTTTAATTAGACTGTTAGATCAACTGTAGCAGAAATATGCCTGATGTGAATGAATTCATGATTTGAGAACATCTATTTGTTAATTCCCTGATCTTGTAATATTCTGCTAGTCTTGTATTTATATAGCTAAACAACTAATCTCCCCCCTAGATGCACCAACTTCAGCTGCCTGTGTCAGGAAGATGCAGGGTACCAGCTGCAGGAAGACCAGGATCAGCCTGACTTCGCAGAGCAAAAGCACAGTGCTGTGGGATGCAGGCAGCAGAGGTGAGGTGGGCACGGTGGGTTGGGCCCCTGCGATGCCTGATGGATGTCTGACAAGCCAGGGGGCTGGGGAGGGGGCTCAGCTGGAAAAGAGGCCCCATCAAAGGTGGGAACTGGGATGTGGGGCTGCCTTCAGGGAGACTTAGCTGATTGAATGACAAAAATCTATTACGGAGGAAGGGGCGAGCATGACTAAAAGGTCTCATGGCATTTACTCTGACAGGATGATTAATTTCTCATTACTCATCCAGAGTGTGACTGTCTGAGGGGAATTCAGGGAAATGTTTGATTCTTTCAAACATTGATTATTTGAAGATGAGCTTTTTTGCATAAATCCAAACACTTTTTTTACCATTTTTGTTTTGAACTGGCACAGCAGCAGCTTTGTGATTCCCAGGTGGAGCCTCTTGAGAATCTCAGCACTATCAGTTCTCCTCCATTCAAAGCCAGGAGCCAACACCTTAGGCAACTCAGAGGGTCTGACTTACTCGGCTCATGTTGTACTCTTTGACATCCAAAGGGTCCTTCTCATCCTCTTTGTCCTCCTTGTGTGTTCTGGTGCCTAGAGGTCCTGCTGATGTGTCGGGCTCAGGCCTGTAAGTGGAGAAGCCATGACTGTAATTGCAGCACAGCTTGGCTCCGGGGACCTTCACCATAAATAACAATTTGACTTCTTCCTACATGAGGTACTTTGCTTTGAATAAGCCTCAAGAAATGAGTCTTTACTCTTGATGACATCTACCTTGTGTAACTCTGGCTTCCATGTCTTGCATCTCAAGTGCTATTCAGGAAGCTCTGTGTGTTGATGCCATTCATCTACAGCAGCTGAGCTTGAGATAAAAAGGGAAAGATGGAACAGCGCTTCCACTCTTCACACATAGGATCACATATAGCAATGGCTATGCTGAATCAGTCCAGGCAGCAGGTACTTAAGCAAAAAAGTCAGCATAAGAACTGGGTAAACAGTGCAAGGAAATTTTCCAGCTTGACTATTTCTGTTGCAGGGGGGGCAGGAATAAGAACTGGACACAGTGAGAAAAGGAAAAAATTACTGTAACTGAAGAGTGTTAACAAAAAGCCATTCAGCAGAGAAGTCACAAAGGAAAAGTGGAGGAACTGTAGAAACAGGAGATGATGGAAGACATAGCCCATGAGGCAGACAGAGCTTCAGGAAATGGGTAGGGATGCTAGACTTGGAAGAAGGATGGATGAATGGAGCAGCCAGAGAAAGAGCATATGGTCAAAGCAACAGCAACTGAACATATGTCAGCAGGTAATGAAAATAGCCAGCTCCTACCATCAGCTATGCACATAAGTGAAGGGAATTGAAGAACACACTTTTAACACTTATGTACTTAGAGAGTTGTAGCTTTGAGTAATTCTGAAACACTTGGGATTTTTTATCCATCTTATTCTTACTCTTAGAAATCTGAAAATTTGCCTATATGCCTCTGAAGAGAGGCAGAGTAAAAGCAAACATGGGAGAAACTAGGAGCTGGCTGTCAGACAGGAGCTTTTCTGAGAGCTCTGTAAAATGAATGGATGATTGCTCCCCAGTTAAACTCAGCTGTTCTGAACTAAACAGTATGATGTTTTTCCTAATTTCCCCTGGGGTCAGAATACTGCATTGTGGCCCTAGGGCACTGGAGGAACCTTTGTGAATGAGGATGATTTCCAAAGGGTAGAAGGTTTCCTCCCTCCCTGATACACACTTCTTGCTCCACAGTAATTACAGCTGTGCAACAATTTTTAAGTCAACTGTACAGGCTAGTTGGAAATGATGGATCTGTTTCTGTTCATTACATTCAACCCTTTTTTTTCTCCACAGAATGCTTTTGTGTCCTGGAAAGCTGGTGCCAGATGTTTGCGGGTTTTCAGAATGACTTTGTGTAAGACATATAACTCCTCTGACTGTGAGTTCAATTTTATTAGACAGTAACAGTATGCTCTAAATTCAATTTCTCGTTGGAGAAACAGAAAAAAAACAGGCAAACAATATGAAAGCTGCACAAAAACTGCTGTTTCATGGTTTGCACAGGCCTCTGATGAAGGAGCTCTTCTTGATGAAGAGGTATGCAAACATCTGTAGAGAAAAGGAGGCAAACCCATCGTAAATATCCAAGAAACCAAAGCTTTCAGCTTTTTGCTCATTATGATTCCAAGATTGTGTCACGTGGAAGTGCTACACTGCAAGTTGCGAGGATGTTTGTATTCATTTTTTATCTAGTGTGCTGCTGTTCGGATGATTTTTCCAGGGACTGCCACAACATAAGCAGTAGTAAGAACAATACTACTTGTAAAATGTAGCATTTCTTTTCCCATTCACTTGCAATAAGTATTTAATTTTAAACACCATTCAGTGTGAAGTAAAACATTTCAGGTAAATGTAAAATTCACCTCAGCCTTGTTTCCTACCTCAAGGCCAACAGCAATGAACACTGGCCACTGTTGAAAGTTTGTAAAGACAAACTCACTCTGAATCATTGTAGTGAACTGTTTCATTGTGAAAACAGCAAAAATTGTATTATACAACATTTAATTGTATTATATAACATTTCTAGAGATAAAGTTCTATATAAAACACTTCTAGAGATAAAGTCTTTTTTGTTGTTTTAGAGACTTTGCCATGAAAGGTCTTTGCCAAGGAAGCTCTTATTTGTGCAGACTGGTTTTAACTTTTTGCTGAAAGTGGCATGCAAAAAGCATGTTAGAGGCTTACTGGTTACTAGAGGGTGGGCTGCTCTGTGGGAGAAAGAGGAAAAAGAAGCTAAATGTTTAGATTTAATTCTGGTTACCGAACTTGGTCTGAGGAAAACAACAGCCTTGATTTAGATATTTATTCCCATTCCTATTAAATTTGCTTCTCTATTGCATTCAGAAAGTGATCATAGTTATATTAGTCCTGATCTTCAATTAATGCCTTCACATATCTTTATGGAAAGGAGATGAGAGCACAACAACGTAGCTGCTTGGTTTCAAATGCAATTTCAAACACAAAATAACTTTCTTTCCATGATTGAAAAAAAAAAACAAAACAAACAAAAACCAGGAATGCTTCATTCAGATAGATTCTCTTTTTTTCCAGTTAGACAGACTCAGTGAGCATTAAATTATTACAAAGGTGGTTATCAGAAGTATATTTGAGGGTTAAAACAGGAGGTTATGGCTTTATATATTTAAAGAGACCTTTAAAATTAAAATATTGCTTTGTTTAGGTGAAGTACTGATACATCTGTTTCCTTGAACAATACATTTCTTACATTTAGATTTCACATTAAATTCCTTATTGCAATGTTTTTATCAGTCTTCTTTTTCTATTTGTTTCCTCTGCAATATAGCTTTTGCTTAAATACATCTTCATATCTCACAAACAGCATCTATTTAAACATTTGTCTACTGACAAAACACAAGAGAGGAAGCTTAGGCTTGACATGAGAGGGCACAGGGAACCAAACTGCAAACTTTCAGTACCTAAGGGGAAAGCTATAAAGAAGGTAGAGCCAAACCCTTCTTAGAAGCACTCAGCAAAAGGACATGAGACAAAGGTCACAGTTGCTTTGACCAGACAGAACAACAAAATTCTTCCTGGTAAGAGCGGGTCAGTGCTGGAAGAGCCTGCCCAGAGAGAGACTGGGGAATCTCCACAGCCGGGCAAACCCATCTGCAACCTGATCTGGCTTTGAAGCTAGTCCTGCTCTCAGCAGGGTGTGACTTCCAGGCGTCTCTTCTAATCCTGAAGTTCCATCTTTCCTCAAAATGGAACCTAAAATACTTATTTATTTTTTTTTTATGAGGACAATTCAACCTTCAGAATACTTAACAGTCAGAACGATTCATTAGTTAGTACAGCTCATGAGAACTGACAGGAGATACACTAAATTTTGAATTTCTAACGTTTATACTTCAGCTTATTTGCCAAATTTGCATGAGCAATTCTTCCTTTGAACACAGAGTATTTTTGCTATATGTTCTTTAAGATTAAATTATTTCAGAGAAAGTATTTCCAAAATTTCCAAACTTTCACCATTACACTCCTCTGGACTTTTTGCCAGTGTACTCCAAATACTGTCAATTAATTGCAACATTTCACACAGAAGTATAAAGAGCTCTATTTACCTTAACTAATAGCCCAATTCTGCAAATATTTACCTTTGTATATGAGCAGTTAGTTCCATTCATTGTAGTGAATTATTCACCTTATGTCCTGGTGGAAACCTTTGAAAAGTATTTGAGAATTTGCTTCTGTTGTTTTAGAAAATTACAGAAGTATTAGCTCACACTCAATACATTATTCATTGCAACACAATCATGTGCTATTCCCTTGTGCTCTATGTGAATCTGAGCTTACTTTTGCAGATGAACAACTTCACAAATATCTTAACTAAATTTTATTCTTTTCAGACAAATTTTTCCAATTCATAAGTATGGATGTTATTCTTCAAAATGCTTGTGTTTGTGTCTAGCTTCGTTTCAGCCATCAAATACATCAGTCTGTGGTTCAAAACACTAAGAAGTACTTAGCTTCCATAGCTAGGCCTATACTGCTTCTCTGGTGTGTCAAAAAATTGAGCAAGTGTTGATAAAGATACTGAAAAAATAAATACATCTAAGGATTTCTGAGTATATTTGTAGCTATCTTTGTGTTAGCATTCAGCTGCATTCTTATTTCACAGAATCACAGAACTGTGTGGGTTGGAAGGAACCTCTGGAGATGACCTAGTCCAACCCCCTGCTAAAGCAGGTTCCCTACAGCAGGTTACACAGGAAAGCGCCCAGATGGGTTCTGAGCATCACCAGAGAAGGAGACTCCAAAAACAATCTGGGCAGCTTGTTCCAGTGCTCTGTCATGCTTGCAGTAAAGTTTTTCCTCATGGTTCCTATGGAACTACTTCTGTTCCAGTTTATGCCTACTGTCCCTTGTTCTGTCTCTGGGCACACCGAAAGAACATGGCCCCATCTGCTTGACTCCCACACATTAGATATTTATGAGCACTGATAAGATTCCTCCTCAGTCTTCTCCAGGCTGAACAGCCCCAGGTCTCTCAGCCCCTCTTCACACAGGAGGTGCTCCAGATCCCTCATCATCTTCGTGGCCTTCGAGCAAAATGACTACATACAACATCTCATGGTATAGAAAATGGCTGACGATGGCTTTGCAAAATCTACCAAATATTATCATCTATCTGCTAATGTAATTTGTTAGCTAAGTATATATTTTAAGAGCTTACGCTTCAGAACAGATGCTCAAGGGTGAAACCATTTTCATTTATTACATGAATACATACACACTGAATAAATATGGGGTGTCCTCTGTTTAAAGGGTACCTAAAACAATGATTTGCTTGAAATACCCTTTTCATTTGCTAAACAAAACTATAATAGCTAGGATGTATCATTTTTTGCAGTATTGGCTGAATTTAGATTGCATTACATGAACAATACAATATGACATGCTGAAACCTGTGAGGAATCTCATTTTTTTCTTTATAGTGGGCCTGCAAAAATGCAGGAAAAAAAAACACATCATCATTTCTCCTGTGTATCTCATCTGGACTTGATTCTTCTAAATACAAGTCCAAAATATCTTCTATCCATTTTGCTGGAAGCAATTACAAACTTACCCTGAAAAGCAAAAATCTGCTCCCTACCCTTCAGTACCAAACTAGCTATGAGAAAAATTCTGATAGCAATACAATAGTAAATGTTTCTAGAGTTGTCTCCGTATGTGTTTATGCAGATACTGGCTGCAACACTGAAATCCTGTATGATCAATGTGACTTGTAATATATGTTCCCACCTTTATCATCTCCTGAATTCGAAAAACAAACAAGACTGTGTTTGGAAATGTTGGAGACGATCCAGTCATATGGGGCACTACAGAAGTTAAACTCATTGTATCACATATTCCATGGCCCACATAATTCTAATAAATTCCAGTCAGACTGTAGCTTGATTAACTTTGCTCAGAAAGCAGAGGCCTTTATTTGAATGGTAAAGTATGAGAAGTGGGAGGAGTGCCCTGTTCTCACCTGCTCATAGCAGATAAGAAAATCTGACTTGCTGAGCATCTCTCCCAGGATAATGTGGCTGAGATTTTCTCTGGGAGGTTCATCCTTTCTCACTTCATCCATTGGAAGGTAGGCACCACAGACCATTTCATAGCCCAGAGAAGGGTGTTTGCATGGTGAGAGTTGTGTATGACACCTAATGAAAGAAGCCAGGATGCACAGTGCTAGTTCCTTCCCACTGGAACTTTAAGGCAGATTTACTTGTGCTTGCTTTATCTCACTCCTACTAGTAGTCTGTGCTCCTGTTATTTAGAAAGTGCTTGTGCTTTAGCTTCTTCTTTCTCATTAGCTCCAATGTATATCAGGAAACCCTATGTACTGAGGGAAAGATTATCTCATCCTGTAATATATAAACATATTGATTAGTATGTGTATATAGCACACACACACACACACACAAAAAAAAAATCAGTATACTGCAGAGAGAAACTAAAAGCTACATGTAAGCTGGAATACAACATCTACATTCACTACTGAAATTAATCTGCAAATATGAGAAGAAATATTGTTACATGTCTTACTACCCTATTGATTTTAATACTTCTATATGTCTGATACAAATGGCAAGTGGGGCCTTAAAATTAGTCAGCACGCTCCCAGCTTTCAGCTGGATCAACACTGTAGTTCAATGCTTGGTGCTGCCTGGGATCTTGTTGAGGACACCCTCCCCCTTGCCACTGAGGACATCAACCAAAATATTGCACAGTGCTGACCCCACTGCCCCCCTGAGGGATGAGATGAATATCTCTTCTAATGACCCAACAAAGCTTCATGTCAGTCTTCATGAGGACTTGGCCCAAAGCATTCCCAGGGACTGATATAAGGACGACAGAGTTTTTGTTCCCTAGATGTTTGATTGGACACAACTTTTTTTTTTTTCTTTTTTTTTTTTTTTCCCCAAGGTCACCTGAAGCTCTGCTGCATTTAATATGAGGGAAACTCATTTTGTGAAATCAAAGTCAATGCCAACACAACCAGAGACAGCCTGATAATGCTGTAACCTGGGGCTGATCTCTCCAGCCCCGCGGGTGTACACAGGCTCTGAGAGAAGCTCAGGATTTTGTTACAGACAGAGACACACAGTTTACCAAGCCACAGATGAAACACAACATTTGCAATACCTTAAACGTCTTCCAGAGCCCTTCTAAAATCCATGCAAAAGCATGATAATTTGCTATGCACTGTCAATAAGCCTAATGAATAGGGGCAGTAGCAGTCAGCTTTCCTATCTTCCTCCCACACCACCGGCTCCAGCTCCTGTCTTCACAACCTCCCTGCTAACTTCTCTGCCCCCGTCAGTTTGGCAGGGTCTGTGAAAAGAAGATAATAATTGCTGCTTCAATCTTCAGCTCTGGGCTGAGAAGAGGGTTTGAAATACTGTGTGGCCTGGAAAGAAAATAAGATACTGAATGAGAAGACTTATGGGAGGAGGTTTTAAAAGGAATAAAATGCTGTTCCTCTCTTTCTTGCCTTTTAGCATATGAAAGAACGAATTCATATACTTTATACCCAGAGGCTGCATTTTAACCACTTGTAAGTATCTAACTTTCTCAAAACACCGTGCATTGTAATGCTTAGCCTGAGAACGCCGCTGAGCTGAATAAAGCCGTGGTGAGCTGCTATGAACGCCACAGCACAGGTGTGGGCCCACCTGCTGTACAGGTCCGCCAGGAAATACGTAACAAATAAAGCTTCCCAGATGACAACAGTGAGCATGTCCCTCTAGCACCTGTGGTGTGTAGAGGCAGGACGGGTGCCACGACGGCTGGCCTCCAGCCATGGTCCCTGCACACGTCAGCGTCTGCGGGCACGGCCTGACAGGGCCAGGACTGGGAGGACGAGCCACGCGTCCCCTGCATCCCTCTCTAGCACTTGCGTTCGGGCTGCAGGCTCTCCAGGTGCTTTTAGTAAGATCCCGGCCCGCCCTAACTTCGCCTGGCGGCGGGACCGCGCCTCGCCCGGGGCGCTGAGCCGGGAGCGGACGGCAGGTCGCACTTCTCGCGGCGGCCTGGCGGGGGCGCTGCGAGCCCGGCGTTGCGGGAGGAGCGCGGTGGGGCCGTGCGGCGCCTCCGCCGGCCGCGGGCAGCCCCGGGTCGGCAGAGGAGGGGTAGCGCCTCCCGCGGCTCCTCGCACGGCCCGCGCCAAACGCTCCGCTCTCCGCCTTCGGCGGCGACGGTACTCGGTGCCGCCGCCGGCCGCGCGGTCCCGCGGCCGCCCCGGCGCCAACCCAGTCTCTGGCTCCGGGGGGTACGCGGCGAACCGGCAGCGGGCGAGCGCCCGCCCTGCCCCGGTCCCGGCACGGCCGCCCCCGAGGGCCGCGCCTGTGCCGAGGGAGCGGTGTGACGGGCGCCCGCCGGCGGCAGCGGGAAAGTTGGAAGGGCGGCGGGGAGAGCGCGGGGCAGGGGCCGGCAGCGGGGCGGCACCGCACCGGAGCGCCGGGAAGAGCCGGAGGAAAGCGGCTGGCGGCGGGGCGGGCGCCCGAGGGGTACGGGGAGACGGGGAGCGGAGGGAGCTCTGCCGCCGGGCGGGAGGAGGGGCAGGCGGCGACCTGCCGCCGGCAGCCCCGAGCCGCCGCCGCTGCGGGAGGATGCCCGCACGGCTCCGAGGCCACCGATGCGGGCAGCGGGGAAAGTTGTGCGCGCCCCGCCGGGGGGGCCGGAGCGGGGCAGCGCCGGGAGCGGGGCTGAGGGGCAGGCTGCGGGCGGAGCGCCTCTCCCCGGCATCCCGGGGCCGGAGGGCAGCGGGAAAGTAACTCGGGAAAGTGGGAGCGATTCCTCCTTATCTTTTTTTTTCTTTTTTTTTTTTTTGTCTTACTGATCCTGAAGGACCCGTTTGGAAGGGAAGCGACAGCCGCCGTGTGCTGACAGGAGAGAGCCGGGAGCGGAGGGCAGCGCAGCCCGGCACCCCAGCGCTGCGGGGGGGAGGGGGTGCGCGATCCGACGCGGGGTTCCCCCGGAGCGAGCGGGCGGCGAGGCGGCGGCGGCGGCGGGTAACCGGGACCGGCATGCGGCGGAGAGCTGGAAGGTGAGACGGAAACTAACGCCGAAAAGAAGAGGGGTTGGAAAAAAGACGGTGGCTGCGAATTCCTTCCAGTGAAAGCGGGTGGATGCGGTGCGGCAGCGACTTGGGATTTAGGGGATGCACCCTCGCGCTTGGCTTCTCCTTCGCCCGAGCCGCCCGTCTCCGGCGGCAGGAAGGCAGCGGCGGTACTCGGTGGCAGGAGGAGAGGAGGAGGAATAAGCGCGAGGGCTTCGCTGAGCGGTGCTTGCAGTGCCCTGCCGAGCTGCTTTAAGATTTGTCCTTTCTTTTTTTATCTTCCCCTGGTGGATGCCGATTTCTCGACCTTAATTCTGAGTCCTCTGACTCGCATCGCAGTTTCTGCTTCGCGTTTTTATTCCCTTCGGTGAGGAGAGGCAAGAGGGAGGCTGGCTTCGGTGCTGAAAGTTGCGCTCGTCCTTCTTTTGGAGGCAGCATGTGCACCAACATAGTGTACGAGTGGCTGAAAACCCTGCAGCTCCCCCAGTACGCCGAGTCCTTTGTCGACAATGGCTACGACGACCTGGAGGTCTGCAAGCAGATCGGCGACCCGGACCTGGACGCCATCGGCGTGGCCGTGCCCCAACACCGCCGCCGGATCCACGAGGCCGTGCGGAGGCTGCGGGAGGCGGACGAGAGGGCGGCGGGGCTTTACTTCACCCTGGAGCCGCCGCCCGCGCCTCCCGCCAAGGGGCACCGCCGCCCGCCGGGGCAGGACGGGGCGGCCCCCCGACAGCGGACTGGCCGCGGGGGCCCGGTGGTCTACCCGAGGCTGAAGCTGAAGATCATGATCAGGGACAAGCTGGTCCGCGACGGCATCAACCTGAGCAAGCCCCCCTACTCCAACAAGGTAAGGCGCTCCTGAGGGGGGTGGTGGCGGTGGCTGGAGGTCTGCTAAATTCCGGGCGTCTCCGCCAGCAGTGGTGCGGAGCTGCGCGCGTCGGGGTCGATGCGGTCCAAACTTTGTGCCGGCCTCACGAGCAGAGGAGCGGGGCCACGGCGGGCGACATCCTGCCCAGCCTCCGAGTCAGCTGGGCCCGTGTGCCGCGCCTCTGATATATTGTTATAAATCGGTTCTTTATCTGCTTGAAGGCAGGGACTGACAGGATAAGCCTCTGGATGTTTTGGGGTTTTCCCTCTGAAAGTTTTCCGCTGCGGTGGTGAGTGATTGCGTCTCCTGTATTTTGATCAAGGTAGCGCTGTAGTGTTGGTGAAGTGGCTCTTGAAGGAAGCGGTGGTGTGGCCGGTGGAACAACTCCTCGTCCTCCACTTATTGACTGAAGGGTGGTGGTAGTGGCTGCTGAATGTCAGAACCGTTTGTCAGCTGCTCTGGGTGCAAGTTGGTCTAGGTCTGCAACATGTTTTGCCGAAAGGCAGAAAAGTGAAGGTCTCTGAAGACTACGTCCCAGTTTGATGAAACCCCAATATCGATCTAGTTCTCATATTTGAAAAGTTCTAAAACGTAATAATAACGTTGTCTGGAAGGTATGTGACTATAAAATTAACTGGACGATACCATGAATGAGAAAGTGATTTGTGAAAGAAAACAAGGTATTACGAGATGTATGTTTGCTTCAGAGTTCAGGATGAAGTGTTTCAGCAAGTTGTTTCATGACCCAAGCTGCCTGCATTCTCTTTGATGATTTGAAGTCTGACTCTTTGGTTGACCTTGAAATTGTGGGTACTTTTAACCTCGGAGTTGAAAGTATGGAAGCAAAGCCATGGAGAGGTCTGCAGATCCAGGTTTCTGGAGATGATGATGATGGTGAGAAATTAAAATTGAGAATTAATACCAGCAGCAGGGGACTGGATGCAAGAATAATGAGTGAAATTCAACTTGGTAATGATGTAGAGGCGTGCACAATAAGACTTAAAGCATAAGAAGGCTCTCAGGACTTGTATTTTTATGGGCTTGGTGACAGAAGGCCGGTGGTCACTTCTCAAGTGCAGCACAGCCAAGTGGTCAGAAATATTTGTGTTCACCTTTTCCTGAAACATTTGGCTGATGACATTGTCAGAAACAGCGAATCAAATCTGATAGGACAGTGGTCAAGTCTAATAAAAACATTCTTGAATGCACATTTTGAAGTCTGAGTACAGCATTTTCTGAAACTTCCTGTGTCATTTCATCAGGTCAGGGTGTGTTTGAGGTGAAGCACTGTCCAAGAAATTTTTTTTCCCTTTGAAGTGATACTTGTTTGGGCTGACGCCTGTCTGAAATTGTCATTACCCGTCTAACATAAACAAACTTCTGTAAAAGTTTTTGCTTATTAATGAAGCCACAGCTCATCACCACCTTCGGAGCTGTGCTTCACGTCTTCCTTTCAACTTTGTGTGCTCACAGTCACCAATTCCTTCTTAGCAGGGGAACCCTCTACCTATCTTCACTACCTTCTGTCTTCTCTGTAAGAATTAAAGAATTCCTGAGGTGACAGTATGACATCAAGGAAATGAAAATCTTAGGCATTGCTTTCTTCTTTAGCTCACCTTGTTTTAATTTGATTGCTTTGATAGTAGTGCAGGTTAGCTGTCAGGACAAACTCATCTTACACAGAAACCGTCTCTCAGCTTTAATGCTAAAATGCTTTTTAAACCTAAATGGAACATTTTGTAGTAGAAGGAGGAACCAAGCTTAATTTCCTCGTTTTAGTTCATCTTGCAATGTCAGTGTATTTATTTTGGATGATAAATGCATATTAACATCATTCTTACTTGTAATAGGAAAACTCCATTTTCTTGGTGTGAATCACTTCAGATTGTAGCATGTTCTAAGAAACCATAAAGCTGGCAAGATGTGAATGTGTGTTGCTCAACATGTGTTATTGTGAATGCCACCCACTGTAGCAATCCATCTTGAAAAGGGCTTAAAGGGAACACCAAAAGATCACGTCACTGTGCATTATTCATGTGCAGAACGAGAAAAATGAAATATTTTACTCTTTCATTTGGGAAAGCACTCTATTGTCACCATCTCTTTTTCTAAAGAAAATCCTTTAGAAGACGGTGGCTATGATTTCATCAATCTATATTATATGTTTTTATATAGAATACGCATTCTATATAGCCAAAATATATATTTTTTGGCTATATATCTATATATTCTACATGCCAAAAGAAAGTAGATTCTCCTTTGTGTAGGATTAGGAACTGTCTTGGGGTTTATCTTAAGTTCTCTGTATATATCTCTTAAAGGACACGTCTGTCTGCAGATGGCCATGTGGATATTGTGCACCAGACATCAAACTTTTGAAGATAGATTTCCATTTGTGCCACTGCATGGCTAACCAGCCTTCTCCTTTCTCACATGGTTTATATGGACATACAGCCCTTCTGATATTTATGACCGGAACCTAACAAAGAGATGCATGCTTCTGTGTATACATACGTTAATGGTTGCATACATATGTAGATGCATTTTACTTGTTTCCCGAAGAATGCTCACTGTGTTCAGTTAAGTAGGTCTCAGACAATTTTGGAATTTTATCTGAAAATGACCCTGAGATCTGGAAGCACTGCTGATCCTCTGTCTTGTTTAAAATCTTCTGCGTGCTCATCAAAAGATCAAAAATGAGTTTTAGGTGTGGGTGCTCAGATGCTGAAAGCATCCCTTTGCTGTCCTTTTGGTGTTGTTGCTGTATTTTCAGATGGAAACCACAGAGTGTGAGGGATAGGAAAGCATTGGCAAGGTAAAGTTTAGTTTGACTTAGCTTGATCACACCCAGAAGAAATGAGTAACACCTACTTAGCACAGCCTAATATAAATCTCTTAAAGATGTGCAGGCTTTGAATTCAAGCCATGTGTGTGGGTGACTAAAGACACAGAGAATTATCGCAAGCCATCTTGATTATTTCCATGAGAATTATAACGAGAGCTCACTTCCTCAAACTGAGTCTTCTATATTTTGCAAATATAAACTGAGGAATAGAGTTGCTACAGAGATGAACTCCACTGAGTCTGGATTTTTGTTCGAGGTTGGTAATGTTCCTTAATACTCCAAGCCTTCTGTTTCAGTTTCAAGCCTGCTGTCTCTGATCAGCTTAGAAGCTTTGTGAATGTAAGAAACGCCGTGTGGAAGTGATGGGCTCTCATGCTCTTCACACAACAACCCACAGTACCTCCCCAAGTCAAATGAAACATCTGTGTCGTCCCAAAACATTTTCTCCTTGGCTGTTGTAATTCTGTCTTTAATTAGGAAACTAATTATGCCTGGTGTAGGAATACTGTTAGTGTTCTTTTGACATGTAGACATTTTCTGGATGGGTCTGATGGGAGAAGGAAAAAAAAAATAAAGCAAACCCTCAAGTTTCCCATTAAGCTGAACAGAGGAGAGCTCAGCACTGACCTGAACCAGCTGGAACAAGGGTAGTAGAGCCTTCACCCCCGTGCAGACACTCCTACCTTGGTGGGCTGGTTGCAAAACAGATTGTCTATGCTGGTTTCGAGCTGGAATAATGTCACTAAATGTCACTGTGGTGTTTGGAAAGCGGAGGAGCGCCACTTTAGTCAATATAAAGACGAGGAGCATCCCTCGTTGTGGAACACGTCAAGAGAAATTAAGTATTCTATTTGTCTTGAATACAGATTAAGTGACATTTAATAGTTTACTGGAATTTCATTACTATTTCTAATTGAAATAAATGGCCTGACTCATTCTTGAAGAATTTTATTCAATTTTAATCTGCAGAGAATTGCAAATGTATTAAAAATGACGGAAAATATACATTCATTAAAAGGTCCCACACCAGTTAAAATGATTTGCTTAACTTCAATGTAGTTATACTGATGTAGATTCCCATATTTATTAGAGAGACTAAAACCGTGGTGCGATGTTCGCATGGGTGTGTGACTTCATTGTCACTCACTGTGCTGTTTGTGATTATCAGCACGCTTGGAAAACAAGCACTGGAAATTCAGCTGCATTTGAGGTCATAATCTCAAGAGCTAAAGCAGATGTAGAAAAATAAGAAGTCAGATCCAAGTGAGCTATCTCATTAAAAGCCCAACTATGTATTTTTGAGTTCCATGCTGATGGTATGGCACAGATTTGTGTTTCTGATTAAATCTTTGTTTAATCCTTACCGTTATAAAATGAAGAATATCTCACATAAGTTAGATGTAAGAAGTGAAGATGCCAGCAGTACTGCTTTGTAACGCAGATTCAAACTGAGTCTGTGGCTGGATAATTTAGTTAGTGATTTAGATCGCTCCAGAAATGAATTCAGTGAATTAAAAATATTGTGCTTTGAAGAAATGGCAATGCTCACCCATTCTGGAATTAAACATGAACCTTTTTCTAAAGACCTGGCTGCTTTGAAATAACTGCATCAACCCTGATTAGCAGAGCGTTCTCAAATATGCCTTGGGGAAAGCTGCCTATTGACAAAAGTACTAGTGCATTAAGTAGTAACAATATTTTCATGGCAATAAATTAGCAAAGCTACAGGCGATATTCAGGGAGTGAAAAGGTATTTTGTACTAGAAAGCAATGCATTTGCCTTTGATTTCGTACCACTGTTGTGTGTTGTTTGTTGTTTGTTTTTTTTACAGAAAATATGGCACCTCATATATTGGGTAGTTGTTTCAAAGTCCTGATTTATTAAGCTCACAAAAAACAAACCGGAAAGGGACTTTGCCCTAACAGAGCGTTAAGGCAAATTGTTGCAGAATATGAATAACGCAGCACTCTGCCATATTTGCATTTGAATTATTCCTGAATATTTTAGGGTGTATTCAATCTCCTCTGAAAATGTTGAATGCGAATTTTCCTGGGCTTCATTATGTTTCACTTTTAAGGGGAGGAAGATCCCATTAGGGTGTATTAAAGGTGGAGTCCCGAGAGAAGCCCCTATTAGCTTTGCATAATTTTCCCTCCTTTTATAGTGCTTTCAGCCCTCTAGTGTATTTTCACAGGTCATGTTGGGGTGTGGGCTGGACAGGGGAGAAGGAGGAGTTAGTGGTCCTGAGCTCGGTGGAAGAGCTTCCTTCCCCTGCAACCAGCAGCACCTTCAGCCAACCTTCATGTGGCTTTATGTTCGGAGGAGAAGCTAAACTAATATTCCCTGGCAGAAGAGGAATGCCTCCTGGTGTGCATGCATGTGTGTGTGTGCTGCACATCAACGGGCACCACCACCACCGGGGCAAAAGTCAAGCCCCAAGTTTCACTCCTGAATATCCATATAGTTGTCTTGTTTTATCTAAGTTTGGTGGTTGTGAGCCTTTCTGAGGAGAAAGCAGTTTTTAAGGAAAAGATTTTTGTTGATGCCGCCCCCAGAGCTTCTGTCTCCTCCATATGTAGGGTGACTGAGCCCATCTGCCTTCTGTGTAGGGCAGCGATGTCCCTCATTTTAGATTGATGGATTTTCCTCATTGAAGGAAAGTTGAATGGTTTTCCTAAAGTCACATGAGAAGTCGTAGACAGGTGAAGTGCTGGGACCAACTACTGCAGGGTCTTTGCCCATATGTTAACATTAAATGTGAACTCCCCTATGTGTAAGTAGGAAAAGCAGTTATCAGAATAAACAGTAGCTTGGATATAATGGCAATTAGTTACGCTGTTAATTTTGCCTGTTAACATATGAACACAAGGTATAATTGGTATGAACTGTCCTTACCCACTCAGGTATATAAATCCATGCGTACGATCAGAAACATACCCACAGGTACTATAGAACCTGTGTGAAATGCCGCAGCGTGATCTGAAGTGACGGGAATAATGTCAGTGCAGGTTAGCAGAGAATTTATTGCATCAGTTACAGGAGGTCACTTCCTGTCTTGAGATTCTCCCAAAGCAGGGCAGGACAGGCTGCGTTGGTAGGTGGAACTTTTACATTTCTTGCTTTGTCAGTTTGAATGAGACGCTTTGCTTTGTGTTTGACAAAGCTATCTCGTTCAATCTCTTTGTCTAGCCTAACATGACATCTCGTGTTGATGCGCTTATCTTGACAAACGCGGTTCCTTGTACGCGCTGCAGGAATTGTCATTTCTTAAAAGTACACGCGGCGCTGTGTTTAGCCGCGCTGCGTTATTTTGGGAGCAGCTCTGCAGCAGGAAGTGCAGAATTGCTGAACGTTCCCCGCCGCTGCCAGGCTGACACACAACTGTCTGCGCCGAGTCTGCTTAGCTTTGCTACTTGCAGAGCGCAACAAACGTCTCTGAATGTTTTGCAAAGCAAAAGAGAAGGGGTTTGTCAAATGAAACACAACTGTAACTGCCTTCAGACAGTGCCTTGTCGTCGTTCTCACGAGCTCAGCAGTATGTGAATTGTGGTGATACGTGCCTCTGGACGGAGCCTTGCTCCTCCCCTTGGTTTCATTCCCAGTGAAGTCAGTGGGGGTTTTGCCAGGGATTTCATTTGATGCTGAGTTTGGATTGAAGTGTTTGAGCCTAGATCAGCTAACAAGCCTGCCCTTACCAGCTGTAATTGTGATGGGTAAGAACCGTATAACAGGAGATGACAACAGAAAATATAGCAGTAGCGTGCAAAAAGAAACGTTTCAGAGCTTTAAATATCACCATTAGCAGCTTGAACAGCAGCAAGGCTGACTTATGAATTTAGATCTGACAGTTTTGCTCAGGAATGAATGTTTGGTAAATAACATCTGAAATCCACATTCATGGATTTGGGCTGCAATCAAGTAAACAATTGTTTACAAATCTCCTGTCAGTAGCTGTGAATTAGGAATAAATGGTGGATATCAAATAAAACTTATAACTGCATACAAATGCAAGTCTTCCACAAGTTTCTTTTTTTCTCCAGATGAACTACATTTGTCATAAGCACCCGCACTCCAAAGGTAGGAATGCGGTGTTGTCATGCTGCGTATGACATCAGCGGGAACAGCTCTGGGCAGCCTGTGCCTTAACTCTCTCTGTATAAAAAATTTCTTTGAGTTCTGATGCAGCCGTTCCCTGAGAAAAAGATTTTATTCTTTTTGGTAGAAAGGCTTATGAGTGCAGAGAAGGGGAATGATGGGAACTGCTTTAACTACTAAGGGCCATCAGCTGTGCCTGGCCTGCTGCTAGGCACGCCCATGCTGGTGGCCTCTGCTCATTTATGGTGCTTTTAAGGGTGAGTAGCAACTTGGGAAAGATTTGATCAGTTTAGGGTATTTTTCCAGTGGACTTTACATCATCTGCAATACCAGTTGCTGTAAGTAAATGTTATGTGTTTGGAAAAGATTTTGGCAGAAGTAGAAAGGATTTATCCTTAGAGGAAGCTTGAGTCTCTTGTTGAAGGAAGCTAGTACTGATGCTCTAGCAAGGATGTGATAGTGTTGGTACTGTGCTTTTTTTTTTTTTTTTTTTTTTTTGCTTTCTTTTAATGTTTCTTACAAAATTGGGTGGTTTTCTTGCAAGCTTTAAGTAGTGGTATTACTTCACCTACAAGGGAAGTTGTAAAGGGTTTGGTTGTTGCCCCGAGGAACAGTTTCATCATAATTTTGGAAGTTTGCTTGGAAACGAGCTTACATTCTATGTGTAAAAATGTTAAAAAGAGCTGCTTATGCAAGTGTGGGATTCATTAACTCAATTTCTAGGATGTCTAACAGGAAATAAGCTATTGCAGTATGTCCTTTCTGGATGCCGTGTTTTTGATAGAAGCCTGAATTTGTTGAGGGGAGTTAATTGCTTTATAGACTTCTAAGTGGGTGAAACTGATGCGATAGTTAATAGCATTGACCTGAATTTGGAAAGAAATGCAGACATTCCCTTGTATTGAATGTACTTCTTTTTATCTGCATAAGGAATTGAGCGCCATCTTTTTAAAAATACCTTGTCACAAATGCTACAGAAGGATCTCTCTCTAACTTGGACTTGCTGTACAGCTGGACAGCAACAACTTCATCCCTTTAATTAGCACGTTCTACTTCCACGATTGTCCTTCTCCCTGATACTCAATGAGGCAGTACTTGTATGTAGATTCATATACTTGATAGGTTTAAATTCATAAGTTTCTAATTTTAGATTTTCAGGATACATTATTTTTAACTGAAGCAGTAGAGTCTTCTTCAAATCGCACGAGGTGTTTTAAGTTCTATTCTGAAGTTCTAGAGCTGGTATTTTTAAGAGACTTGGAGTGATTCAGGTGTTTTCGCTGATGTTTACTCCTTTACGCAGTTCCTCTCAGTACTTAACTTGGCTCTTTAGTAGTAAAAGCTTATTTTCTTAAAAAAAAAAAAAAACAAATATATATATATATATGCTTAAGTGATGTTTTTTCTTCTCTGGTTCCTGCTGAGAAAAAAGTCTTTACTGAAAAGGGCATTGCTCTTGACTACTCCTTATTTATTTTAGTGCATGTTTGGCTAGAAAAGTGATCAACTTTCAAGTACTTTTTTGTAGGCTATTTCAGATAGTGATAAACAACTACTATTCAATTAACTGCCTATATCACAGAGATAATGAATAATAAGCAAACAGCAATATTTGTGGTTTGTATGGATTCAAAGGCTTACAACCTATGTTAAATACTCTTTAATGTGTTACTTGTTATCTGTGTCCATTTTTAACCTTTAAATAAGCCTTAGTTTGGTGTCGGTGTTTCACTGCAATGCTACTCGCATTAAGCAGCATTAAAGAAATAAAAAAGAACTCTAGTGAATATTTAAAACTAAGTTATAGCTGTCAGAGAGATTTCCTCATCTGATGAGCTTCCAGCATTCTGTATTTTGCCTTTTGTTTGATGGCCATGTGCTTAATCATTGTTGCTTCAGGATGTTTGATTAATAACTGGTATAAGCAAATATGGCAGCCACTAAATGCAAGTAGGCGTGCTTCAGTGAAGCAGAGCTTGTCAGGGGATGTTTGAGTTCAGAAGTTTTTAAAGTGCTTTCTAAACAGACATCAGCACTGATATTTCTTGTCTAACCTATAAGAACCTTTGCCTTCTGTGCACTGGAGTTTTCAAAAGCAAAAGCATATCTACATTAAGTTCTGCTGGGTGTGTAGGCTATAACCCCGTACTGTGAGAGATCCAGAACTTCAGCTATTGATTTTGTTGGGAACAAAAGTTTGTTTGTTTGATTGTTTTTTGCACAGAATCTGTAATTCTACTTTCAAAGCAATAAATATGAAAATATAATCACTGTTTTCTGGTCTTTGTCTAACCTTGATGGAGGTAGCTCTTTAAATGTACTCTTTAAATTAGCTGGATCCACGTGAGGTTAAATTGATCTGCACCTTTTTTTTTCCTTGCTCTTCCTTCCCCCTTCTTCCAGTCTGGAGAAGGGTGTGAAATAAGCCATTGCCTATCAAACAGTACAATGGGATTCAGAGTGATTTTTCTTTTTTTCACCCAGAAACAAAAGAATAAAAAGATGATGGTTAAGATGCATTTTGGTATATGGAAATACTTAGAATGAAGTAAAAGAAAGAAGTTGAGAATTACGCTGTGATTATTTATTTCTTGATTCAGGCTATTTCTCTCAAAAGGACTGTTCAGCCCATGTAAGAAGAATAATCCTATTTATTGGTTACTGTTAGCTTACTGGGCTGAAACTGCCAGGTAGAAACTGAACTTGGAAAGAAGATACAACCTGTAGTAAAGATCATAAATATCATAAGAGCAGACAAGTCGAGAAAAATGTCTTTATACTGAGAGTTTTATATAATGTTATTTTGGAGCTGTTTACACGAAGGTGGAGATAACTCTTGGGCTTAAGTGATATGGGGGGATTTGTCTTATATATGTGTTCTGTTGTGCCTGAAGGTAGAAATTTAACAGGCATTGTAACTAATACTTTTTACTTGTTATTATTTAAAGTGTTGTGATTGAATAGAGTTACTGGCTGGCTGCCAACATGCTCCTTTACATTTCTTTCAGAACAACTGGTTTCTACTCTCTCATGATAAGCACATGAGTTCTTAGACCTATAAGCTCATTGCTTGTGCCTACATAGCCATCTTTGTCAGACTGGAAATGGACAAAAAGACCCCAAAGTGTATGCAGATAACTGTGAGGATGTTGGTGTTCCTGTGGTGTTTTTTTTCTTCCCCAGAACTGTGCCTAAAGAATTTTTAGACTGTATACATCCAAGTACTGTCAGAATCTTAAATTCAAGAAGCTGGAAGATAAAACCTTTTTTTTTTTTTTTTTTCTTTAAAGGGTTCATGTTTAAATCCTAGCTTTGGATGTTACTGAGAGAGCTTGCAGCTGAAGAACGTATTTGAAAGACTCCTGTAGCTTTATGCAAACTTTTTTCCTTTGCACAAAGTAGCAGTGCTACGTGGAACCGAACCAGAAGTGTCTATCTCAGAAAAACAGAAAAAGTAGTGAAATGGGTGCAGTAGTTTCCAATATGTTCCCCTTTCATACCCTTAAGGTTTGGCTAAGCTGAAGTTGCTAAAGTGTGTTGTTCTGTTTTTTTTAATAGAGGTGTTGCTCATATGATACTGTATCTACACAGGGAATTAGTTGTCCTTCTGATGTTTGGCTAATCGGTCGTACCAACCATCAGTAATTTTTGTGGTTGAAATACTTGTCAAATAGATTTAAGCCTCTGAATAGTGAAATAGGAGTGTTTTACTCAGAAATTAGCTTGACAATTGTTTCTTAATTTTAAGTAATGCAACCCTGTAATCTTATTAATCCTTGATGTGGTAAGATGTCTTTACTGTTAAAATTGTTTCTTCGTGTCTTATCTAATTTTCCGTGTTACAACTCATTTTGTTACTTCTTGCTATGCCTTCTGTTAGCAAGATTTAGATTTTTGAGGGTTCTGCTGAATCCTACCCAAATGTCTGACAATTAATGGTCTGTCCTTTTTTTTGTTTGTTTTTGGAGGAGGGTGTGCAAATGGTCCTTCTAGTATTCTTTCACTCATGAGTCTGAAGAGGTTTGTGGCCTTGTTGGTGTAGGGCAGAGCATTGGTTATCCCTTTGTGCTTCTAGTCCTTTTGGTGATGCTTACATTGTTGGCTTCTGCCTTGGATCTACAGTAATCCTTGAGTCCTTTAGGATGGAGAGCTAGCCATTCTTCGTGTATGTAATGATCCATACCCTGTTGTACTTTTGCTGTTATGTGGCTGCTGAATAACGTCCTTGTATGATCAGACTCCCTCCATTTCAAAAATGGATTAATTATGAATTCAAAAGCCAGCCTCCTTCCTGTGCATTAATGCTCCAGCCGGTTGAATGTATCCCACTGATATAAAAATATTTTCAATTTTAATATGCATGTTGGTAGTGAAAAGGATCACCGTGCTGAGAGCAGTCCTCTGGAAGACTTTTTATAACTCTTCAAATTTCTGTCTTATGTATTCTGTAGGTAGAGTTTTGCAAATATTTTATATCAGTTATTTGAATTTGACCATTCTTTCCTAGTTTGTTAGTATGAATGTCTAGTAAAATGTTATCAAAAGGCTTTCTGAAATCAAGATTAGTGGCACCTAGTTATCTAGTTATTTCTTTTATGCTGGGAGTTTCCTTGTCTGATAGATAAGGAGATTGTGTTGATTTGGTATAATTAGTTCTTCATCAGTCTGTGTTGTCCATCATTTTGTCACCTCTTGATTTATAGAAACAAAAGCATTTTTATGTGTGGGGAGGGACCAACAAAATTTCTCCATATGAAATAATAGTTTTGTTTCAAAAAGCACAGGTTTGTTTTCTCTTCCTTTGTCTTTCTGCATCAAGTTAGTCACTGCTCTTCATGGCTGTTAAAGCAGGACATCACACTTTCTTGATACACAGTAGCTGATCTCCTTGAGTGCACTTGAGAATTCCCTGCTCTCCTCTTCCCTCCCCACTCTGCGCCACTGGTCTAGTTGTGACCATAACTCTTTCTAGCCTGTGGGTGAACCCCTCTGTGCCTATAAGATCCATTGAGCACAGACATGTATGTCTATTCTGTTTCAGTCACTGCTGCTCGTTTACTGCTGGAAGTAGGAGTGAAGAATAATTCTGTGCTTATCTGATCTAGTTCTTGATCTAGCAGCCTGTGTAGGGGGGAGTTGGAACTTGGTGGTCCTTGGGATCCCTTCCAACCCAAGCCATTCCATGATTATGTGGTGCCTAAGGAGTATAGGTCCATTGGTACTACATAAATGTGCATGTGTGCAAAACTGAGGACTGCTAAAGATAAGCCTTGAGACACCTGCATAAATCCCTTCCTGGGGAGTGCTTTGAACGTGGCCAGAGGTTTGACCTGATGCATATTAATACTGTATGGTATCCACCCTATAGTTCAGGACACAGCTGAAGAAAACAGCAGGGTGCCTGGGTCACAGATGAATCAGGATTAAATGTTTAAACCCTCAGACACATTTTTATTCTGTGTTAGTTTGACTCAAGTATAAACTATATGAAACTCTCCCTACTGGACATGTCATGTAAAAATAAATGTCTGTTCTGTGTATCCCTGCAGGCACACTGACCCAACTTAGGGTCACAAGGGGTAGGACTAATGTTTTTATTCAGTCAGTCCTTTGCAAGTATTTCATCCTCTGTGAGTGACACACTGGATTGGCTTCTTCCAAGAAACTACTTTTCTTCTGCAGTTTTTCTTGCATCAAGACTTCACAGTTGATTATTTTGCTATATTTTATGTGGTATGTCAGTGACAAAGGCTCCAGCGTGGCCTGCTGTACAAGTATGAGCAAGTGAATGACTGATGCAAGAATAGAATTACAGGGCGTACCACAACTTTCATTCTGGATAGCAAAATGCTATTTTCTTCTTCTTAGTTGCGCATCTCACTGCTGTGCTGTTTTGCTAGAAATTCAGATTCATGCTTCTAATCCCTAGGATTTCCATCCTCTTTTAAATCTACCTAACTTGTCCCTTATGTGGTAGTGAAGCTTTTGTAAATCTCTTCTGCTATCAACAGAAGTTCAGAAACAAAACCTCAGATAAAATTGTTTCTGAACAATTACTTTTTATTAATTGCATAGTGGCCATATGTTTTGAACGTTTGTGTACTGTAATGCTGCAAAGGGCAGAAGTGAGCACTTGACTATGACACCTGAAGCATTTGGCCGGACAAAAATTAATCATTCCATGGCCATAAAACAAGTTCTCAGTTGTTGTGTGTGTTGCAATCTGAAATGTAGCTTTTGTAATAAACTGGGGAGGGGATGTCCTGTTGAAAGGATGTAGGTTCTTGAAATGCCTTGGAGAGTTTGAATGCACAGGCAAGAGAAGACCAGAGCTAAGTGAGGCTTGCATTTCTCCAAGCTTTAGCAATGGAAGGAAGAGATCAGGAAAAGAATGTTATCCTATGACTATCCCTCTGTAATGCTATACTTCTTATTACCTACTTGCATAATTGGCAGATTTTCCTGTTAATGCAATGGCAGTTCATTTAGTGTCCTTAGCGTTGTTTGCGTTATCATTATAATGGACTGAATATGTTTTGATTCACAAGTGCTCATCTTTATGCTAAGAGGGCAAGCTGTATCAGCTTGGAAACCCAATTACTTCAGCATACGTTTGTCTACACATAACTCTGTGAAGGTGCCTTGAACATTTTATTTCTAAAAAGGTGGAAATGTTGTTAAATAATGCTGCTGTAACCCACTTTCAACATACTGTTCCTGTAAGCAAACAGTTCAATGTATTCCTTTTAAGGTAGAAAATTCTGCATGGTTGCTCCTGGCCTGGAGATTCTGAAAATCTGGGAAGTAATTAAGGGGAAACTACATACCAGGAAAATGATTTTTTTAGTTTAAAGAGCAGTTCTTCAGCTGTGACTGTGGTAATGTGATGATGTTGCAGCCTCACCCTGAAGCAATTTATGCAAAGAAGTTGGAAAAAAGTATGCTTTCTACTTTCTTTTGTTAAGGTTTTCTCTCTGGAGGTTCCACAGGATGGATCTGTAAATTGTCTTGTACTGATTCTGCAGTGTCTGGTAGAGGTTGTCTTAATTTAGGGGAAGCAAACCAGAGAAACAAACAAAGACTGGCTACATTACAACAAACTTTGGTGACCAGTGGAAGCAGGCAGTGACATCAGTCTGTAGCCCTGGAAGAATCTATCTAAGGAATTTGTTTATTTTTTCTGGATAGAAAACCTTGTTAAGGTCCTCAACTTCTCCTTTTTTAAAATGGGTGCTATCTTCTGCTTTCCAACCCACACTTATTAATGATTCATTACTTATTTTTTAATAGTGATGACTTTTAGCTTAAATAAGCTGCAGTGAAAAACCAAAAAGAACCAAACAGTGCCCTTCTGTTTACGTTCAGTCTCCAACATGGATGCACCTACACAGGTAGAGATTAATTGGATGCATGTAGTAGTTCCCTTTCAAGAAATATCCCAGATGAACCAGTGCTATGAGAACAGTCATCTCTTTTACATCATTGCTCTGTGAGATGAATCCAGAAAAGCTCTTCCAGTCTCTTGTAAATTGGGCTGCCCAAGTCTGTGAATATTCTGATACCTCTTTTCTGCAAGCATTTAAGTTTCTCTTAATCTTATTTTTGAGGTCTGTTTTTGTGGACCTTGAAGCATTAAAGCTGTTACCCTAAAAAGAATTTCCTGTTGTGTGTGGTTTAATTTCTGATTTCCCTTCCCAGGGAAGTAATGCTTTTAGAAGATAATATTCTGTTTATTACCAAATAAAGGCAGTGCATGCACATACACTACTGCTGGCTTCATCTTTTTTTTTTTTTTTAATATCACATAGAGTAGTACTCCTGAAATTTTTTATGATTCTTAGCATCTTCAACTTTTTTTTTTTTTTTTACTTTAAAGTACTCTGAAATTAACTACTGTTGTCACTGCAGCCAACACTCAGTTAAAGTAAATGTTTTTAAAGTC
The DNA here is from genome assembly GCA_035772895.1 of Perdix hodgsoniae. NCBI lineage: Eukaryota > Metazoa > Chordata > Aves > Galliformes > Phasianidae > Perdix > Perdix hodgsoniae. Next base: position 1,749,625 of record JAPSGF010000004.1, read on the forward strand.
AATTCTTGGCAACAAAATAATTTTGAACACCAGTGCAGAAATTTATGGATTTCAATTATAGCTTGCACTGTATCATAATTCCAGTTTTATGCCCTGTGCAGTTCAGTGTTTTGGATTTTCTAATGGGTATAGAGCAGTAATCATAAAAGTGATTCAAATGCACCCAGTAATTACAGAGATTTGCTGTTGCTTTTGCATTAAAAATGATGATGATTTACAATCAAGAAAATTGCAGTCTGTGGTTTTAGTTAAGATACTTGTGCTATTACACTGCTTATTAGTTATGGTCAGTGATTTAAAGCTCAAGAGCTACACGTTAGAAGGCAGTACAATTATTTATTCTTTAATAGAAGATAACAATAAATTATAAACAGACATGATATTAATACAAATCTTGCACATTAAAGAATACATGTGTAACCCTTTGTATCTTTTGCTGCTGGAAATTAATTATAACTAAGATGGAGTAGTTTGTTTGCAACAGCTAAAGTCACGTGTGTGTATTTACATATTTATTTATATATATATATATAATATTTATATATATAAAATTTCCCCTTAAAGTTTCTGTTATAACCCATTAACTTTAAGAGAAGCTGCCAGACTTGTTTTTACCTAGCAAGTAATGTAAGCAAGTCCTTTTCTTCTTCACCTCTACTCATACCACAAATGCATATTTGAGATGGATATGCATTATTGAAAAGGTAGGTAATGCAGTGAAGTCATGAGCATTTTAAAATTCTGTATAGAGAGAGAAGGAAGGTGCATCTTACCTGCAAATTATTTTTTACATACCTTCATAGTAAGGTAAGAATATAGTGGGTTTTTGTTCATGTTCTTTCTTTGTGTTCTTCCTTTCACAGATATTTCTTCTTTTCTGATGATTTGGTGTGTGAAAAGTGAAGGACAGCAGATTACTGCTTTTTGGATGCATTGCTTATGAATTAGGTTTTATGTTTTGGACTTAAGAGTCAAAACTAGCTTAAGAAATGCACATTTCCTTAAAATGTTCAAAAATATTAGCATAAATGGCACTTTCCCCTTCTTATTAAACCTGGATTTTAACTGAGATAAGACAGTGCTCACGTACATTAACAGTCAACTCACGGTGTAAAACATACTGGCATAGTTAATGATTATATAGCTGTTGGTTGGAAATGCTAATTGAAAACACTGAGTCTAAGGAAATTCCCCAGATGTTGAATGAGAGTGTTCTTCTCTTCAGGTTCTCGTGGAAAGAATGACTTTTTTATTTTTGACCAATCCCATTGCTAAGTTTATGGTAGTTTATTTTAGCTTGTGCTTTATTGTTGGATAGGTAGCTGAAGTTTTAACTATTTTCTTGTATTTATTCAAGTCAGTGAGGATGAATCTTTTTTTTGGTGGTGTGCAGCAATAGAACAAGGGCTACGTGCAGAAACTGGAGCATAGGAACTTCCATAGAAAGGAAAAACATTTAGTGTCGGAGTGACAGAGCACTGTGCAAGGCTGCTCAGGGAGGCTGAGAAGTCTCCTCTGGGGATATTCAAGACTTGTATGGACACCAACCTATGCCACCTGCTGTAGGGAACTCCTTTAGAAGGGAATCGGACACAGTGATCTCCAGAGATCCCTTCCAGCCCCTACAGTTCGGTGATGAACAGCTGTATTCACTTTACATTGGCAAGAAAAAAAAAAGCCTGAACTGCTGACCTTCAGAAATTTTCCTTGTTAAGACTCTTGCCCTGCAGCAGAGAGCACCTCTGTACTGGCTGCTGCAGGATGGGAACACTGAGGTTCTTTCAGTGGCATCCTTTATTTATGTGGCTGTGATAGGATAAGGAGGGTTGAATAGGCAAGTTGAAGTAGCAGCACAGTTTTATCACGGTAAATGATTTGAGCGTTAGTTTAAATGCAAGGCAGGGGAGGTAAAACTCAAGTCTTTGACTGAAAAGAGCCTTTTTTTTTTCTTGTGTGTGGTGTGTGTAGTACTAGAGACTACTGACTATTTTCTGATGAGTCTGTAAAATGTTTCTTTTTGATTTTTCCAAGTGAGCTTTCAGTGCTTGATGACATTGCACCCAGATTTCCAGCAGAGATAATCTCTTCAGTCTGTAACGGCAGCCTCATCTTTCTGTGTCTTCTTGTCCTCCTTCTCTGGGAAACTTGAACCTCTGGCTGATATTTGGCCCCCTGCTTCTGCAGTTGATCTCTGGTGTATCTGTAAACCCACCTGGGTTTCTACAGTGAAGGCAGCACACCTACTCCTCAAGTCCAGTGACTGATGTCAGGGTCAGGAGGAGTTTGCCCAGGAGCTATGTGCCCTGATGCCCTCACAGCTGCTCCATCAGGTTGCATTCCTGAATAATTGAAGATGCCTTTAGCCAAATCAGTTGTTAATTATTTTTAACTACTGTACTTCAGTGAATGCAATGAAAGTACAGAGTCTGAAGCAGAATTAGTCCTTCATTTTACAAGCAGTTTAAACTGGTTGTGGGGAGGCTTTAAAAAAAAAAAAATTGAAAGTGCTACCTCCCTTTCTTGCAGAAGTACACATGCAAAAAGTCATCTTTTTGTGAGAAGGATTAGTTTTGACTTTTAGTCCATTGGTATGGGAAAGTCTACAGTCATGCAAAGACTGGAGGCCCAAGTCTGGAAATGGAGCAGAAGCAGAGATGAGGCCTGGGGGGATTCAAGAGTGCTTCTCCTGTCAGGGTTTGTCTCTGCCTCCTCAAAATGCTGCTTTTCTGTCTTTGTATGCTGTATGTCTGTATTTCAGTGTTTCATAAGCAGTTTTTCATCAGAGTAGTAACCAGAGGGCAGTGGGTGATGGTGAGAAGTAAATGGCCACAGTAGAGTTCTTTGCTCAAGCTGGCTTTTCTTCAGTTTGCTGAGCATTCAAGCCGGGTTTCAAATTAGCTATGGGCTTGCAGCAATAACTTTGTTGGTTAGAGTTTATTCTCTGATTTGTAGAGTGGATAGTGCTGGATGGGTTAATACTTGCTGCTCATAATTGAGTGGTTTCTCTGTTTAGACTCAGTTTTGTGTCATACAGGAAGGACAGAAAAAGTAAGACCTTAAGTTCCCACTAAGTCTGTAAAGCACGAACATCTGCTGGAATCATGAACTGAGCACTGACTGTGTTTGGTAACAGGGTGAAGGCAGCTGATCGCAAGCGTCCTTTTCCTAATTGCTTTGTCAAATGTCACTGCGGTTCCATGTAGGGAAAGGAGATATTTCCTTAGTGACAAGGAAATAAGATAAACAGCAAGCAAAATTGAAATAGACTTCCAGTTTGCTGTTGCTCTTAGGTGTATTTAATCATAACTGTCATCCATCATGTTGAATTCTTTTTTTCTTCCTTGCTAAGAACTTGGTGCCTTTTTTCTACTGAAACACATGGTCTGGGAGTTTTTGTTTTAAAATCTACTGGCCTTTCACCTTTCTAGTAATTACTGGAAATATATGAATATAGGTCAGAGTTCGTTCAGATGTTCTTTCTGCTGCTCCCATTTTCTCTAGCTTTATGCTCGCGCACCCAAATATTGATGTTTTTATCTTTTTTTTTCCTCTTGAATGACGTCTTAATGAGTACTTTTATGGAACAGGAAGAGAACTGGAATACTGGTGGTATACTTGACTCTTGTGAACAGCTCACCGTAGTGGGTAAAATGGTCAGACTTCAAATGAATCTCTAAATTGGAGCTTACATTTGAGACTTCTGGCCCTTCAAGAGACAGTAGTAATCCATAGCTAACGTTCATGTTAGCAAAATCAAAGACATTTTTAATACGTACTTCAGTATTAAAAATGTATTGTATTCTACTCCAAAAGGGATTGAATATGTAAGCCAGAAGTGTATTGTATCACACAAGCTCCGTATTGATCATTCAGCTTGTGAAGCTCAAATGAGGAATCCGTGGTCTGTAATGCAAAATAGACCCATGGCTGTGTAACAGTCACAATATCTGATGTTTGTGAAGACAAGAGTCAGACCTGTCAGATTAAATCTAGTTAGTTGATAGCGTGTTACGACAGGTTAGACTTGAGTGTTGACTATAAAATCCTGTTGAGATTTTCTTGGGCAGCAAGGCAGGTTAGACTTGTGCTGTCCTGGGGCTGAGTTAAGTCTTTCTGTTAAGCACTACTACTGTGTCCCCTGAGCATTTTTGGCTCTGTGGGAATATAAGACAGCAGCAGTTTCCTGTGCAAAGTAACTCACTGCAGCTGTTTGTTAACACTTGCTGTAGAAGAAGCTGTTTGCCTTCAGTTATGCTGAATAATGTTAGCCTTTTCAGATGAAATATTCTAAAACCAGCTGCATGCATATGCATTGGTTGAAGCTACCTAATTAGTTTAATTAACATAATTAGATAAAACTTCATTGTTCTGCAAAGTTAGATTGTTAGGTGAGCCTTTGGGGTCAGAATGGGCATTTAAAGGACCTGTCTTTAACTACTGTAGGCAGGGATGTGCTGTTTGTTTATTAATTAATAACAGAAGAAAGCACGACAAAATTTATAGAATGTTCTGTTGGGATAGATCTCTCACCAAGGTAGATCTTTTTCTGTTTGAGACTTAGATTGCATGAACTTTTATTTGCACAGATGTTCTTGTGTCAAAAACAAAGCATGAATTTGAATTAAGTTGTAGTGGCTACATATGAAATTAGAGAGCAAGTGTTTAGGGTAGCTTAACATAGCTTATCAACAAAACAACTTTTGTAACTTTTTAAATGATAAATTTTATATAGCTTGTGTTTTGTTTTTCTTAATGTGAATGATGAAATCGGAGGAGCACGCACAGTGGAAGCTGCCATGTTCACTGCTGTTTCAGTTATGGCCCACTCATTTTGCTGGTGGTGGAGTACCTTGTCTCTTGCATATGGGCAGCACTTCTGAATATTTCAGACTGTATGCTGTCATTGCAAGTACCTGTACCAGACAAGTTGAAAGGGCTGCCATCACCACGTGGATAGATGCTGGCCTCAAACTGTTCTTCTGTGTGATTTTCGTCTGACAGTAATAAATAGGGTTGGGAATTTATCTGGTTGCTCAAAAAGTGAGGGGCGAATTTGTCCCTGTTGTAATATACAGAATTTCTGTGGAGCTGCTGTAAGTTGAATCTGGTGTGCGCTGTTTTTTACTTCTAAAAGCAGTAGCAGCGAGGTGAGCAATTTTCAGTAGAAGAAACATCATTCTTCAGTTACCTTAAATTTAAGATAGTATATTTTGCAGATAATAGTGTCCCAAGGCAGGTTTATAAGGGCTTTAGGAAAATTGATGCACTGCATTCTTTGCTTTTGGGTTAATTCTTTTAACTGTTCTCTGTCCAGGCACAGTCATACATCTCTGATTCTTGTTGAACTGGAGTTTTCTTTCCATTGCCCTAAAATAGGCTTTGTAAAAGATAACAGTCCTTTTATATGATTTACGTAACGATCTGCAGAAGTCTGAGTAAGGAGATCCTGCAAATTTTCCTCTGTGTTGTAAATGATCAGTCTTTGCAATGTATAACATTTTCAGAAAGAGTACAGTACCAAAACAGATGCATCAGACCAGCAACCAACATGTTGAGGTTTGTATGAGAAAGGTTTGAAAGGGAGGTAAGGAATTTTGATAGTAACTTTTTTTTCCTCATAATTTTTAATTGAAACAAGGATAATGAGCAATAAAGGCTGCATGTATTAAATGCATTGCATCAACTGGCATGTACTTGCACAATGTTAAGTGTGAAATTAAAACTGTCTTGTGATTATAATAAATGCTAGTATAGTAATGTTTAGTATAATGGCTCTTAGAATAATCATGCTGTAACTTATCTTTGTAGTAGGTACTAAATGCTTTATTTCAGTGACTGTCCTAAAATAATAAAAATGTGCAATTTTAGAGGCTCATTTGTAACCGTATACACTTGTGACTGATCAGTCCTAGCACACACTCAGTACTGAAGCTTGCCATGAACATTTTTTTTTCACTCAGAAACCCTCGTCTCTTGTAGGCATTATTTTGACTGTCGGAGCTTTTGCTTCAGCAGCACTACTTTTTTTTTTTTTTTTTTTTTCAGAGAACCTTGTAGATAAATGATGAGTGTATACTAGGGGCCATATGGGTGGAGAAACAGTGTTGAAAGCCAGAGTAATTTATTACAATCAGGTTGTTCCTGGAACAGGTGAGGTAAATCATTAGTTGCCAAGGACATCTCATGAGTGAGCAGAGATGCAATTCATTAACTGAGTGGGGGGGGGAAGTAGGCCACAACTTTAATCTTCTCTTGTCTCAAACATAAGTGTGTGAGTTACAGGAGAGTGGTACTGGGATGCTGTGTGCTTTACAAGAAATAGAGAAGACTTTGTGGGTGTTTTTTTTTTTCTTGTTTTGTAAACTTACATTGCTTTGAGCTACTAAGTTTTATTTGTTCTGATACACAAATGGGCTTTTCAGAGTACGTTTTAGGATTGTGATTCTGTTTATTCTTTTTATCTGATTCCAAAAACTATTTCTGATCCTAATACTTCAGAAGCCTGTGGCTTCCTTTGTGCAAATTTTTAGAACAGCTGCTGTTAAACTTAATTGGACACTAGGGCTAGTAGTTTTTTTTCCTGAAAATATTTTGGTGAAACTGTTTTTGATTAAGTATTATGAGGTCTGATACTGCAGCATTATGAGAATGGAATGTTTCACAACAAACAGCACTGTTTGTTAGAGTTAAAAATAAATAAATAAAAATTAAGTGGTCCATCTAGAGTATTTTATTTAAATAATCTAAAAGAATTTTTGTTGTTGGTTTTTGTTCTTACTCTTTGTGGTGGTGAGATGTTCATTTTCCAGAAAAGAATCTCGTAAGTTGTAGTTTCCTAGTATGAAATGGAAAAATAGCTGGTGTTGGTGTGGGACTCATAAGCTAATGAATTTGTGAACAGGAACAAGGGAACATGAAGGCAATCCAAGAGAGTCAGTATGAGTTTATTTGCTTTTCTGGGAACAAAGAAGGAAGTGTTGTCAAGAAAAAGGAATACAAAGACTGTTAAGACAAAAGTATTGGTTGTTACAGCCATCATATACCAAAGTACCAAATGTAGGACAAGCTCGATTATGACTGTGTCAAGGGGGAATTTTTTCCATATTTATGGGAATTAAAAAAAGCTGTGGCCTGCCACACTAACTGATAGTTATCTTTGACTTGTTTGAACTGTGATATCTAAAGGTCTGGTTGGAATGACTTTGGATAATTGGGATCTTCCAAAGCACATCTACATCCATGCATATTTCTACTCTGAATGTATGTATACCTTTATTCAAAAATAAAATTTAGTTTTAGCAATAAGTGATAATTTGTCTCTCTCCTGATAACCCAAAACCCTTGTGATCATGATCCGTTGCAAATGATTTTATACCCTCTTCTAAGATAAATGGTAGCCAGTTTCTTTCTTCACTGGCACTCTCCAAACCAGGACTTTACTGCAGCTGTCACATAGAGCTTGCACAGAACTGTTCTCATCATGTTTATACAACTTTGAAATTAATTCAGACCATAAGTGTTCTCTAGAATCTCAAGCTATGATTAGCTTGAAAGTCTGCAGTTAGTCTAATAGTAGCAGATCTTAAAGATGTACTGCTAACTTTGATTTTCTTTATACCTTCAGCCTGATTTCTTGTCTAGATGTGCAGAGGATCTCTAAATGATGGTCCTCTTCACTTAGATTGCTTCAGTAATTGTCCCACTTAGTGTGTGCCAATTGTAATGTGATGCAGATGATTATTGCTGTTGGTACCTAGTGAAGGAGCGTAGCCCAATCCAAATAGTGCCTCTATTAAGGTTTCCATTTGTCCAGAAAATGTGGTGTTCAGGCTGAGGATCTTGGGCCCTTATCCTTCCAACTCTTGCCCTTCCTGTGTAGGGTAGCATACAGAGCTGACTGTTGGATGCTCCTTCACATCTATGAAATCTAGGTGGACATGAGATTAGAACATTTGTATCATTTGTTAAAGAGCTCTGATAGTTTCAGTGCCAATTAATGTAGTCTGCTAAGGGCAAGTATTTTTGGTTTTGTGGCTTTTTTCTTTGCTTTCTAGCACTTTATCAAATCCTGCCTCTTTCTCCACCTCTCCAGTTGTGTAATAAAGCATGCGGATGACTGAGTTAATAAATAACTTGCATCTTCTTCCTGTTCAGCATACTAATCCAGCTCTTTGTGATTGCTGTGTCCTGCAGGTGGTTATGATTGGCTCTGGGTTTTTTTTTCTAAGCTGCTTGGGTCTTACCAGCCCTGCTCAGCCGTGCTTTCCTGTTGTAGTGGAAAGCAGGAAATATAATCTCTTATTGGTGTCAAGAAGATGCAGCATCCTGCTGAGGACTCCGTCATTAGTCTCCCTCTGTGTCTTGAAATCAGAAGATTCTTTTCCCACTGGTAAAATGTCAGTGATTGGAATGCATGTATGGCTCTGTAAAGAGGTAACACATGAAAGAAGTCATATCTTGATGATGAATTCAGGGAATATGCTATGACACAGATGGTAGGAGGGCTGTAACAGATAAAATGTATGCGGTTAAATTCTATACTTAAAAAAATAAATAAAATATTCTCAACAGCAGATTTGGTTGAACTCTGCATTGCTGTAATCTTGCGCGTGGGGGAAAAGCAAAACAACCTAGACATTTAGAAATGGAGATTATTTCTTGAGCCTTAGGAATATACTAGGAGCAATTGCTTAAGTGGACGTTGTATTTCTTCTCCTTTTTTTTTTTTTTTTTTCCAAATTCTGAAGTGTTCCCATCATATCAGAGAATTAAAAGGCACCATCTCTGTGTTTAAACAATTACACTACAACAGTTGAAGTCCTGAAGCTGAAGTCAGGAAAAAACAAGTGCAATTGAATGTAATGTTTTCCATGCATTTGTTTGTGTATTGCGAATTTGTGTAAATCTTTTTCTTGCACTAATTAAGTCACAGGATTTCAGAGTTAATCAGTGCATAGAAGTTAAACAATCTGTGCAAACCATAGTGTTGCACATCATGTGTATTGGTTTTCCAAATGCTGCTTTCCTAGAGGCAGCAACTTTCAGAAGATAGGATATTTCTGAGGGTCGTCGAAGGAGGAGTTAGAACTGACAATGGAAATTTGCTGGACTTAAGTGGTGCTGGAGCATTATCCAAGCTTCAGTTGAGCCTACAGGATCTGTGGTCTGAGGTGACAGGCTGAAAGTCTCTGATTGAGGGCCAGGTGTTGTGCTTTTGTTAATCAGGAGTCTCTTTATCAGTTCAGTGCTTGGTGCATTGCAGTTTCACAAAGGTGTTAAGACAATTGTTGTTTTTTTAATCTGAATAAGGAAAATGAATTATGAATTGAGAAGCTGAAAGGTAGAACTGATACTGAATACCAGAACTGGGACTAGGCTTTTTCATATTGAAACTCTCTTCCAAGCCAAACTTTCTATTGATGAATGGAATTGGACACCTTTACCCTAGCTGTTCCTTTCTCTCTGTTTCCCTAGCCTGGCATATATATATATTTTCTCTCTGGGAATTTTCTTTTTGGATGTTTCTTTGTACATGATCCAGCTATCCTGTGATAGTTTGTCATGGGACATGATCTTCTGGTGACACGGTGCTGCTGTCATGCCAAGTGACGTGATTTTTATCTTGCTTTGCACACAGAGAATCAACATAGGAATTTTCCTGTTTTTTTCTTCACTTAGGAAGCAAGGATGGTTTGATGAGCTGGCTGGGGCCCACAAGCTCCTGTCTTTCTTTTTTAACCCAGAGAACACTGCTGTTTTGCTTCCTGCTTCCAACCTTGTTATTGACAAAAACATTTTGCTTGCTTAACGAATGTGAAGTTTTTTGCTATTATGCACAATACTTTCAGCAATAAAGTAACTTAAGTATAAATAAAACAGTATTAGCAACAAAACTGCCTTTGTTATGTGTGTTTTAAGTAAGCAAAGCTTCAGCATTATCTCCCAAGAGACAGGGAGATAACTGTTCTGTAAAACATAATTAAAAACTACTTTGCTGTGTTCTGCTTTTGGCTTTTGTTTCTGATAAACAACGTTGTGTTGTTTTTCTTAGTGGTGGTGGTTTGTTTTGTTTTTGGTTTTTTTTCCTTAAACATCGCTTGGTATAAATGGTTTTAACTTCACTGTTTCATGTTCCAACTTCTTGTGTTTTCTGGGAGTTGAGAAAGAGCCAGTTCACAGTTTCTTGATCCTGTAAAAAATATATGCAAATCTAAATAAATATTTACTTTGGCTAATTTAAGGGATTTTATTTTTTTTCTCTTGAGAAATCTATTGGTAATCTATTCTTAATTTCTAAAAATAAATAACTAAAAATTTAAGTGCTTCTCTTAGAAAATGAGAGCAATACATTCAATAGCATTTTAGGGTTTTTGTAACCTGTGTCATTTAAGTAGTGACTCCTTCAGGAGTGGGGAAATACAATACTGCATGACTTTTTTTTTGTTCCTCTTAATCGGTAGGTGTCTAGGGTGACAAATTATATAACCTACAAAGTGAACTGAAAAATAAGTACTTGTTTATGTAGAGGTGGCCTTAAGTAAATCTTGTGCTCTATAGAGTAGAAATAAGTATCATTTGACAGATAGTAAAACTTAAAAATAACAAGGCAAAATAAATCACTTGAGGTTGCTCATTAGATTGGTTGAAGCTCTGGAATACAACTCAGTTTTCCTTTACCACTCTTGTTTACTTTCAAAAAATAAAAAAGGTTCCTTACACTTCCCATCTTTTTCCTGAAGTTGTAACAAATAGCTGGCAGTTACTAAAAAACCACAGCAGTAGCATATATGTGTGCTTAGACAGCTATATATAGTGATTGTCTGATCATGACTCTTTGCAGACACTAAGTCTTACAATTATCTGCAAGGTTAATATAATTATCTGCAAGGTTAATTCTTTTTATACCTTAAGTGTCATTAATATTCCTAATTACCTGCAGTGTTAATACAATTTTTAAATCCAGGCAGACAAAGCTCTTATTTCAACAGTGACAACATCAGTCTTTATGGTTTAAAAGAAAATAAGCCCCTTCCATTTTCTCCTTTGTTATGAAGTTAAATTCATCTTTCTCTGATTTTTTTTTTTTTTTTTTTTAAGAGTAGAGTGCTCAGTACTGCCTTTTTGAAAAGACTGTAGGACGGGTTATTCTTGGACTCCTCTACACATCAAAGGAAGGCATTCTAAAGTGGAATCAAACTATTTCTATCCTTAAGCTAAACATCCAGTGTGTATTGGGTTTATTTCAGCTAGAATGGAATCTATATTTCCATTATAATTCCATTATATATGCCTTGTTGATAGATCACAAGATTATATTTGTTTTTCCTCTGTGTGGTGTTGTCCTGCTGATATTCACAGTTAACTACAGTTCGAACTGTTCCCCTTTTGTTTTAGTCTAAACTGGCCTTGTCCTATGAGGTGTTACATATTCCTCTTCCTTACATTCTTCATCAAGAATGTTGGCTGCTTTCAGAGACTGGCCATCCAGTGTGTTGATGAATATTTCCTTTTTTGTGACATTCACAAATTCCACTTTTTCCCTTGTCAGGAAGAGTGCTACATAAGATCAGTCCCAACATAGCTACATTTTTGACAACTTTTAAATTCATGTAGCTAACCACTCTACCATCCCCTCAGGAAGTCAGAGAGATTTAATGTAAATATGCCAAAAATGTGAGAGTGTGCAGATTTGGTGTTAACAGTTCACCAGGACCAAATGCCATTCACCAAAGGATACCGAAGGAACTTGACTGCAAAACACAATATTGCTGAGCTGCTGACCAAACAGTGCATGATCCTGTTTCGAATGGCTCTGGACTGGGGTCAGGAGGATTGATTATATGGCTCCCATCCGTGAGAGGCATCCTGGAATCTAGAGATCTGTTAAGCTGACTGGTATTTCTGATGCAGTGGTACAGTGTACAGTGAAGGATTGTATCAGCTGTGGGAGAGGCTTGGTGTGGTTTCCGTGAGGGAAGATCAGGCTCGGGGTCCAAGTGTATGCATGGTGCTTGAGTGCAGGGAGGAGATCCTGGGGATGTAATGTGAAGATTTTGAGAGAGACTTTCTGGTTCCATACCAAACGCTGATTGAAGTGGCTGGAGTGCCTCAGAATTATAGGCAAGGTTCACATGTTATTAAGGGGCAGAAAGCAAAGAGCTGAAGGTCAGCAATCAATTTTCTGGTAAGAGAAGTCAGAACAGGTATCCCCCTGGCTTTACTGCTGGGACAAGCTTCAGAGTCTTTAGTGTGTGAGGGAGAGACAAAACAGTAAAATTTCTAATGTGTTGGATGATCCAGGATCATCAGCTGATCATCAGCTTTAGTTCAGTAGTAAAATACTGTGGTGATGGCAGAGAACTTGAGGAGGATCTTCACAAATGGAACAAGCAAGCCAAAAGGCATCAGATGGTTCTAGCGTAGACAAGTAATGAATTGAGAAGAAGACTACTTCAGATGAGGAATAAACGTTTCACAGCTTGGAAATGCTAATTACAATTCAGGAAAAATCCATATCATTGGTGTTAAAATCATCATTTCAAAGTGCAAAGAAAACAAAGATGTTGGGAACTTCTGGAGAAAGAACTGAAAATAAGGTGGAAAGCATTGTTTAGCTGCTATATGAAATGCTGTGCTTGAATCTTGAGTATGAGCTGCATTGGAAATAGGATATAATGTAGTTAGGCCAGGTACCAAGATGAACAGAAATGCTCAGGCAGTTGCCCTGTGAGGAGAGGCTAAAAGGACTCTGGCACTGGCGCTCAGGAAAGTGGGAGAAAGTAGTATGGAAAATCCATCCCAGAGTGGAGACATTCACCAAGTTTTGTCATCTGAAAACTATTCCTTAAGAAACTGCTCTTCAGTTATATGTTTAAGGTTAATTTGATACAGCAAGATCTCGGTGATCTCTGTGAATGTTCAACTTGACATGTGCTGTGAACAGTACAGCGGTAGGAGTTTGTTTATTGTGGGAAGTTAGGCATATGTATGAGCTGTTGTGGGATCATGTTTCTGGGTGCCACTTAATCGGTTACTTGAATGCTTAGCTTAAGCTATGACTTGTTCTTTTCACTTGAAGGCTGCTTACCTTGTGTAAACTAATGCAGGAGTTGGCTTCTGAGGTAGGTTCCTATCAAGATAGAATAGAGCAGGGTGAAAGTTCCAAGGGGCTGGAAGGACCCTCAGTAGCAGGTTAAGTCATAGTCTTATGCTCGCCTTTTCCTGTGTGTAAGCATCACATCTTCTTGTGGGTGCCTGGGAGTTTGTGTTGAAGTTCGTGGGGAGTGGAATTGGCAGTCATTTCCCCAGTCTGTCCCTTCTTCCCCTCACACTGCCTTTCCACCCACATTCCCCAGAAGCAGTGGGGTAGGGGGGCAGATCGTGACACGTATTTCTGAAGGACTGACTCCCAGCCTTTTGGCAGATTGGCAGTGAATTGCAAACTCTCTCCCTTGCAGTTGGTATTGCATGGGCTGTAGAACTAATGAAGGTAGTTAAAACTGTCAGTATGTCATGGTGCTTGAAGGTAACGAATGTAATGTAAACCTGAGAAGCCCATGAGCAGCTCTGGCTTTCCACATACCAGATGAAATCCTCTGAGTCTCTATTTCAAGAAACCCTCCTGATCTCCTCTGGCATTCATAATAATACTTAATACTTACATGGCAAAATATATGTAATAAGAAGGATATTAACAAAAAGTTAGAAACACTTAATGTGTTTCATGACCATTTCAGAGTGCTTACAACTGATTATTGGTTACACAACCATGACTTAATATGCGTCGATAATGGAGCATCTAACTTTACATAGCTTATATACACATTTTCCAGCAAACGCTTGGTGTTACCCTTCGGGATTTCAGTAATAAAATAAGATTCTGTAGATTTTCAGTTTTCACTAGCTTGGCTGCTTTTAGTTGAGTGCAATGTAGAGGTGATTTCATTATCAATTGGTAACATTTTAGAAAAACAAAGAAGAATTGCATGAAAAACATCTCTATATTTAAGGAAATACCCTAATTTGTGATGAAGATAGAAAGAATGAGCCTAGTAAGAATAGAAGTGCAAGAAACCTAGTGATGAAAGAGGTCTGGTTTTCAAAATCCTTCATTGAAATGACACAGAATAACGTATCTCTGTAGAATAAAGTGACACCCAAGGAAAATAATTAAATAGAAATAATCATGAAATGCATTAAGTAATCGCAGAGAATCATGCATGCTAAAATAATTTTTCTGTCAGTGGATGTGGCTCTACCTGGAACTGAGTATTGTTTGAAGATGCAACCGCCACTATCCATAGTGTTTGTGTGATTTTACCTTTTTATTTGAATTTTATAGAAACTCATTTTTCAATTAAGTGGTGCCAATATATGATAGAAATTTCCAGTTGTAATCTATGACTTAGGTTCTAGAAAGTGCGTGGTTATTCTGGAATTGTTCAGTGATCATTAAACAGAGGTCTGTATGGATCCACAGATGTATCTTTGAGCTATGTAAATGTCATGTACAGTTTCTGCCAATAATTACTTTTGCTGTTTCTCATCTGAGGTTTCTCATCTGAGGTTTCTCATCCTCAACTTGCTGTCAGTTGCATAGAGGTGTGCTCTGTCCATTCCCAGGCTGTAGATTGTGTGATATTAGTTGAAATACTAGTGCAGAGTTTGGTGGGGTGCAAACTGAAATTCCTCAGCAGCACAGCTGAACCCATTTGCTGAGCTTGTGCTGCTCTGTGGAAACCACCACTCCCCCCCCCCAATTAAAAAAAAAAAAAAAAAAAAAAAAAAGGAACAGATGAAGCTGGAGAGAATTTGCACCAGCTGTGAAGATAACACGTTTCATGTACTTCCATGAAAGTACAGTTCAAGAAAGAACATTGCTTTTGAATTTCTTGATGTGGCAAGATTGTTCAAATTAAACCTATGTGCATCAGAGTACTCAATACTTCTCCATCAGATAGGGAACAGTGTATTGCTTGTCTGCCTGCTAAGTAATTGTACAGTATATGACAATGTAATTGGCCTGCTCCTTTAGTCTGTGAAAAGTCACTGTTGCAGAAATTTTTAATGCTATTTCTGAGACAGAAGATACACCTGTTTTTGTACAAACTACAAAGATTTTATTCAAAATAAATACTTTGGTGGATGGAAGTTTGTACAGTAGAATTACGGTTTAATTTTTGGCTAATAATGAAGTTTGTATGAGGAGTTGAGATATTTCTACTGAGCAGTTTGAAGAAATTCCTCCAAATCTCCATGTCACTGCTTTGAATTGTACTGAAATTTAAATAGTAAGGTGCATTTCAGCTCTTGTTTGCATTTGAAATATATTCTTTTACTTCTTATATTATTTACACCTTTTAATGTAGAAAGTACAGCTGGATAGAAAAAAGGATGCACTAACATCTGGAAATCTGTAAGCAACTCTCTCAGTGAAATACACTACTGTAGGAATGAGTATATAGGTAGGGAAAGGTACAGATAAGTTACTGTTCTCTAATAAGACTGGTACACCGAGCAATTAATTGTCTCTGAATAAGGCTCTGTAAACACCAGTCATGTAAGATCACTTAGCTGTGAGCTGTTTCACTTGAAGATAAAATGCATCTTATTCGTATGTCTGAAGAAAATGTTCAGATGTTTGAAGAGTTAATCCTGTGGAGGCTGTTTTCTGGATTGGGAGTTGGTATAAAATGGAGATTTTGACATTTTGCATGTCCCAAAAGAAAGGCAGTGCTTTTTTTGAAGGGCAAGTAAGAGTTTCTGTGCCCCCTCAGAATAAAATTACTCCTGTGAGTGTCTCTTGGCTGAATGTCTTGTATGCGTTGTACTCAAACTTATTTTCATTTCAGCCTTAGGCATCTTTACTTTTGTTGTAAAGCATGATACTAAACTGACAACACGAATTAATCTACTTTTTTTCAACCTTGGGCTTTATCCAATAATGGCATGCTATGGTTTGTGGTCAGATCAAGTTATGGAATAGAGCATATTTACATGAGAGTTTGATAAATGTTTAGTTCTGAGCGTTATTTCTTCAGTTCTTGAGATTAAAAAAAACCTGCAGGATATAAATGTGTACTAAAGAACCAGGCCAGCAGCAGTCTTTCCCACTGGAAAATGCTATTGATAGTTGTATAAAGAAACACGCTGGCTAAGACGAGGAAAACAAGTTAGGTTCTTCAGCTAGTTTCTAAAGTAATCTTGCTTGATTTTCTCAGAGGAGCAGGTATCAAAACTCAAACTAAGAAAAGTAAGTTTGTCTTTTCTTAAAAAGGTTTTTCTCTAACTTGTAGCTTATGGAAGAATTTTTTTAGAAAGTTATAAATATTAGTATTAATTTCCAATTGGAGACAAATGGGTTAAACTCACCATTTAGATCTGGTTTCTGCTTTCCAGCTAGTTCTGCCAAAAAGTCATTCCAGTGGAACATTAGGAAGGAAATAAACTTTTAAACATAATTTAGGACCGGAAAAGTCTTTTATGGATGTATTTTGTATCATGCCTTTTTATCTGGAAAAAAAAAGGATAATATTTATTATTTCAGAAGTAAAACAGTCTTTAAAATATGTACAGGATAAAAGTGCATCTCTGGGATCAAATGTCAGGTTTCAGTGTTTTGTTTTTATTTTAATGGTTGTATGTATTTAATAATCCTAGCAACAATTTCTTACACTAATGGCTTAAATCAGTAAAATTGTCAAGGAATACAGAATTGTGCCCAGTCCCTGAAATATCATAGAGGCTTGCTCAACAGTGTAAAATGTGTGAGATCTTCACTTATATTTCAGTGTTTTTAAAAGGATTTTCCTCTTGAAAATTTTCTTTAAGGAGGGAGCGCTGGTAGATCTGAAGTGGCATATTTTACTATTTTCAGCAAGCATAAGTTCACTTTCTGTCTTTAAATTCAGGCTGTGATTGCAATGGAACTGCATTTGAAGCCGTTACTTTTCCTAAACAGTACCTGATCTTTGAAATATTTCCAAATTCCATATATAAGTATTTATAAAAATAAGGATCTTCAATATAGTTTGAGTGACTGTTCAGTTTCATTGTGCCTTGCACCATTTCAAAGCCTTACTTTACTAAAAACTTCAAAGTTTTTAGCCTTGCAAGGCCAGTGAGTGAATCCTGTGGTGGCAGCAATTCTTCCTTGCTGTTCCTTGGAGGGAACGTGCGCGTTTCAGGTGGCTGTCAGAACTTCTGTATATTGAGTGAACAGGAAGGTGACTGTATATAGAAATTTAAAGAATTGACTTCCCAGTTTTGTCAGTGAGGACATTCTAAAAGAGTCTTGGGGATTTTACTGGTTTCTCTTGAATAGTCATTGGCTTTTCATTGCAAGGAGATCATGCTTGTGAATAAGTTTGTGAGCAAAGTAGGTGTGGGTTAATGGGAAATGTCCACAGCTATGTTTCTGCTCTAGCCAAGAGTGATGTGGGAGGCCTCATGTTTATTAACAAAAAGGTATATGTGCCAAATGTTAAAATTAACATTTAAAATGTTAACTGGACAAGGTCAACCACAGGCTTTTCCTCTAGGATGACAAATTAAATTTATGTTAAATGATCCCCTCCCATTTCAAAACACATCGGCTAGACTAAGCATAGTCTAAATGAGACTAATTCTTCTGCAGGTCTTCTGGCTGTAGTGAGTCTTCTGATGCAGTATTAAATTGCTTAGGATGTATTTGCCTCTTACATTTTTTCTTGTCTTTCTCCCCTTCTACTGAACCTGCCCTTCTGAGACTGAAGTCGCTGTTGTTTGCAGACCACCTTCCTGTATAATGACTCTGAGCTATAGATCATCAATCAACTTTTTTTTGTTTTAACTTTATGTATATCAGAAGGCTTAAATGTTTATTGAATTACAGATATTTGGGGAACTGTAACCAACCTTGATGTGTACTTCATCTTTAGCATAGCTTTGAAATCATTTTAGCATAGAACTCTCTTCATTTTTCCTGTTTTCCTTAGTGATTTTTGAAATAAGTGTAAGCTACAACTTCGCAAAAATAGCCGTATCCTGTTGGAATGGGTCCTTGTTTCCTTGTGTTAAACAGAAATTCTGAATAAGATGCTGCACATACGTTTCAGATCCTCCCAGTCTATTTTCTCACCCGCACTGAAGGCATCTTTCCCTAACACTCATTATTGTATATTTAACTTGGCATAACTCAGAGTCCTACAGTCAAATGCAGATGATTGAGGCCTAAATCCACTGTGAAACTATAATATTAAAACTGTCATATTTAAAACTGCTTGGTTACATATGTAGGAAGGGAATCATCTGAAAAATATATAGGGGGCAAACCACAATTCTCAGTCTTTCAGTGTCCCAAGAATTCTGGTAAGTCTATAATTTATTATTTGCTTTTAACTAAGGGTGAAACTAAGTGGTTTCATTTTTATTTTTTTTTCCAACTGGAATGGTAATTAAAAAAAAAGAAAGTTAAAAGTGCCACTTGGGCTGTAACTACAGTAAGTCTCATAACGCCAATAACAGATGTTACAGCAATCCTTAATTTGTATAATTAGGAAGAAGGAGAACTAGTGACAGAATATATTGCTTTGCAAGTACTGGTCTTTATGATTTGCTCTATCTAACATCATGCATTTGTGCCTGGTTTGGTGTGCCCTATATACTTACGCTGTGAGGTGTTGCATTACCGTTCGTTCATTCCTGTGGCTTTGTGTTTGTCTGCATACGTCTGTAGATCCTTCCTTTCCAGTATGAAAAGCAAAACAAATTGAAAATCTTGAAACTGAAGTCTAAAGTCTCTTTTCAAGACCTCGGAGTCTGTGCATCTGAAGAAATGGTCAACAAATGAAGTGACAGGCAGCACTGTATTCTGTCAGCCTTCAGAATGGGAGGGGTAGAGATTGAGAAGAGAATCCTTCAAAGAATTAAATCTTAAAATTCAAGAAATGAGAAGTATGTAGAGCAATGAGGAAAATAATTCATGGTTCTCCATGAGGAGTGCACTAAGTAGTGGAAGAAAACAGCTATGTGTTCAATAAATTTAAGTGTATTGAAGAATGTAAATATTTATTTTGCTCTCTGGACTAATTACTGTTAATTGGAATATAAAATTAAAACATGTTGGCAATAAATTGTTTCATTCAAGTGCTACAAGCACATGCTACATCCTTTCCTATCCCTTTCCAGTATGCTAAACAGATGATGAGAAAATCTGCCTATAGAAAGAAGCTGAAATGTTCCATGACAAATTGTAAGGAGTGTATGTTACACTGTGATGAGAATTATGAAATGTATCTGAAGCTTAGCATGTGTAGGATTTGCAGATTTTAAGAAACATTCTTAATGTTTTTGCATTAAGATGCGAATGACTTTAGTGAATGCACTTCAAGTGATGCGTTACATTTTGCTTCCCTCATGAAAATCCTCCTACTGTAATAGATGCTACTTTTTAAAAACAAAAATTAATAAGCAAGAACAAACAAAAAGAATCCACCAAAAACCCCCCCTACAACCCCCCCCCCCCCCCCCCCCCCCCCACACACACACAAATGGCAACAAACAAAAGCTAACCCACCAAACATAATGCGTAGAGTAAGCTTGCTTGTTTTATATTAGCCATACTGGGAACATCCTTTACTAGCTGGATTAAATTCAAGATTTCTATTAAATCGTCAAATTTTTAGTTCTAAAACAAGTTTCTATAAATACTAAGTTCTGATCACTTGAACATGTGTTAATCTAATTCTGTTTTATAAGTAGGCATAAAATAACTTGTATGTTTTTAGTACTTGTGGAATAAGTTATTCTCTTGATTAAGATGATCGCAAATCATATGGCTTGATTATTTTTTTTTTTTAATTTTCTTAAGCCAGGTTTTCAGAGAAAAAATGTTCTGCAAAATCCACTGATTTATATAATTTTGTCAGTAACATAATTTGTGGTCTGACCTCATACCTTAAAAGTGGTCCAGTGTTTCAGTACTATGTTTAATATGTATTCTCCTCACTGTTAGAAGGTTAATTATAAAGAAGCATCCCTGAAAAGATTGTAGAGGTGATTATCAATCATTTTTCAGGCTGCCTGGAGGCAGTGTGCATCCCTGTAATTAAGGGTGTGTATTCAGCCACCACAAACACAGAGCAGGGGGGTTGGGGGAGGAAGTTATGTCTTAATACTGCATTTGTACTTCGTAAAGTTGTTCCTTTTTTTTCCTGAACTGGACTAAATATATGGAGGTGTTGCACAAATCAAGGAGTAAATAAGCATTACTTAGGTTATTTTCACTAGCATTGGTTTCGTGGGAGGGGAAAAAATAAAATCAGAGGTAATGGAATAAAGATTTAATTTTACAGAAAAATTTCGTTGTAATGCCCTCTTCAAAAATTAAGTGAAAGATGATAGTTATTAAAAAATAGTTTCAGGTGATGCTGAGGATTTGAATCTCAGCTCTGTGGTGAAGAAAACATTTCTGTTCAGTTGATGGAAAAAATAAAAGCTCAACTGTAATATTGTGCCTGTTCTTGAGATTTTGTTCCTACCCCTGAGTCTTTCCATCACTTTACCCATATTTTAAATGACACAAAATGGTATCTGTCTGTTTTTGATTAACCAGGGGCAGATAATCCATTCTAGAGACTAACTCAGCCCCTGGGCACTCAGGCTTGGACCCACTGGAAGGGCTGCTGGTGTCCTGGGTACCTCCCCACCTTTCCATTACTCCTCCCTGTGCTATTGTCTGTTACATTAAGCAACTTGATCTGGCTTTGTTTTATGGAATAATGACAAATGTATTATGTTGTCTGACCTTCCTGAACGTCTTTGCCTTCTTGTTCAGAGAAAACTTTTCTTTTTTGGGGGTTTGGCCATACTAGCATTTAGTGATTGCCGTAAAAGACTGGTTCTTCCAAGCAAGTTTTACAGTACAATCAGGGTAATTAGATATTTTCTCAGGCTCCTGGCATATGTCAAAAACAGTCAAATTGGGTTGTCCTGTGTAAGGTGTAGATCATCCTTGTCTCACTGATCAATTCCTGAGACATGGATACTGTGCAGTATTCTCTTCCATCCTTTTTTTACCTTTTTAGCTCCCCATTGTTCTGCCAATTTATCTTTTTCACCCCCAATTCATGTAGATGACATTTATGTATTTGCTGTCTCTGACGATATTATTCAGGATCATGAGATCTAATACCAAGCTATGTCTGCTTCAATGGATATAACATGCAACCTTTTTGCTAAATGCTTCCGTTGGACTGTAATAATGCAAATATATTCAGAAATACTTCAGTGTGAGTCTCCAACACTGTATTACCTTGAATATGCTAATCATAGTTTTTTTTTTTTCTTTTTTTTTTTTATATGAGAGGAGTAAGAGAGGTAGGAATTTCATAGAGAATAGGGGGGAAAATAAGTGGTTGGATTTAAGTCCTTCCAAAAAAGCAAAGCACAGCTGGAAGGACAACCGTAGTTGCCTACAGCATTTTTCTGAATGATGTGAAAAAATGTGGCTCAAATATTCCCTACTTAAACCAATAAAAATAACAAAAAGTCTTTCCTACTTTAATCTTCCTCCTCGTGTACAGACAAAATATCACAAGTGGAGGAAATCTAGCTGAACAGTCACTTGGATTTTTTTGCAAACTCTTCATCTTATTGCTTCTTGAGAAAAATTTGAGGCCACAACTTCAATTAAGAAGGGTTTTTTTATACAGTAAGATGGAAAGCAAATGGAATATCATGCGAAGCTGCAGCACAAAATGAATATAACATGCATATATGTATATTTAAAACAGGAGTTAATTTAAAATTTTCTTTTGCTGTGTACGAATAGCCCAGAACAGAGAGACCCTTGAGATCTTTACAACAACTTTAAGTAAATTATTGCAAAAATGAAATGCATCATACTAATAGATCTATTAAATGAATGACAGTTCAGGAGATAATCTGTGCATGTGACAACCATTTACTATGTAAAGCACTCTGAAATATGGCCATCTACATAACTGTCAGCGTGGTCTCTTACTTCAGTATTTCAAAATGTATAGAATTTACTTCTTCTGGTCTCCCACTTGCCAAAATGTATTAGCTGGTATTTGCCTTTGTCAAAAACTTCATAATCCTGCTAAATTACGTGGAGGTTTTGAAGATAGTTAATAGGGAAGCTTGCAATATAGCAGTATTTTATTTCTTGTTATCCTGTGTTTTACACGTTATGTTGCCAAATAATTCTGAGTTATCTTTAAGCGGGGGGGGGGGGGGGGAAAGCATCTTAATGAATTTAACCAAGTCTTGACTCTAGAAATGGGAAGCTGTGCTAAGTGATGTACTTGATAATTCAGTGATTTACTTGAGATCAGCAGAGCATCAGATTTTTCAGGGTAGCTATATTAAAGCTGAACTTACCAAGTCCTACTTTCAAAAAATTTTCTACTAATCAGACTTGAAAAATAACTCAATTTCTCCCTTTTTCTTGAACTTTATAGCTAAAAATCAATATATTCTGTAGTAGGAAATACTGTTTTGGAAGTGAGAGCTCACACTGAGTTTCATTGGGAATTTGGGGGAAAAAAGGCATGTGTGTACACTTAAGAGCATGGAATAATGCATTTGATATGCTTCAGACTGATGTCCTTATGGTGGCTGTAATGCGCTCCTTCTGAGGCTGTTTGAAATCTTTTCATAAACAGAGGATGAAGAGTTGGAAATGCTAACTAGCAAAGTAGCGGGAGAGCTAAATGAGGTGGTGGCAGAGTTTTTGTTTTCCTTGATCACTGTGTAGGCCTGCTGCTACATCTGGGTGGTGTCCATATGTTGTGCTGTGACCTCTGCTCTGGGAACCTGGCATGCGCTGTCAACCAGAGCTGTTCTTCTCAGTGCCCAGAAGTCCTCAGACCTCTTTGGATCAAAGTTGCTCAGGACCTAGAGCATTTGGATCAAGTACCCTTGTGGTTCTTGCCCAAAAGAGGCTGTGTTCAGGGGCTGCAAGTGCAACCCATGTGAAGTTCTAATGCGCTGTACTTACCACAGCTACCTGAAAAGCTCTCTGAAACCATAGGGTCCATGTAAAAACATGTCTAGCTGCAGAAGGCATTGTTTTCCTATGGTCCCCTGTGCTAAACTCTAAATAAACAATGTTTAATACTTGTTTTCTTAAAATTCTTTGTTTTAAGAAGCAGCTGCTTCTTAAAACTGAACTTTATCTCAGGCTGTGCTGTTCCCGCTGTCCTTCAGTGTGCACAGGTGGAGCAGGGGACTTGAGATGTGGGGATTCAGAACTTAAACCTTTTTCTAAGTCAGTAGTGGAAAATAGATATATCTGAGGGGACTGTACAGTATGCACATGGGATCTCTTAAATTGTTACCAGCTTTTATCTATATAGGACTACAGGATGCTTGATTTCCCTCT
Source organism: Perdix hodgsoniae (assembly GCA_035772895.1). Taxonomy (NCBI): domain Eukaryota; kingdom Metazoa; phylum Chordata; class Aves; order Galliformes; family Phasianidae; genus Perdix; species Perdix hodgsoniae. Next base: position 1,773,011 of record JAPSGF010000004.1, read on the forward strand.
GCACTGACTTTAAAAACATGCATCACCTGACTGTTTTCTCCCTGGATAAAAAAAGACAGCTTTTAAAGCTGTAAAATCTATGTCTTCCTAGTACTAAATTCATTATTATAAAAGGTTTTTATAAAAATAAGGGCAAGCCAGTTACTTCCTGAGCTTGAGATTTGCTTATGGCTTTTACTTTAAATTATATCAGTAAATACAACTTCCCATCGGTGCATTACTTCGAAAATGTCTGACGTGTGGGGGAGGGGAAGAAGACATGCATTTACAGTGATTTGTAAGTGTGTAACAAACATACTGACTGGTTTGATCTTATGTCTATGGATGAAGCAGAGTACAGAAAGCTACAAGCCTTTCAAAAATCCTTGAGTTCTCCTTGTGTATACTAAGGCATAAGGACAAGTGAGGGATAAAAGTTGGGTTGTGATGAAAGAGGTAGTGTTCGGTTACCCCAAATTGTTTAGTTTGGCAGTGCTGCTTATGATGAGATATACGTTTTTCCACTTTCTGTTGCTCAGCATGTAACATGTTTTCTTTGGAGTTGATAGAGAAAAGTAAATGTCATGGGATACACTGGGCAGACTAGTGTTCAAGTGCACTGCTAGGTTTCTCAAAATGAGAACAAGTTGTTAAAATGTCTACAAATGCAGCGTGCTTCTGTTTTAAGAAAAAAAATCAAGTAGTGTTTGGGTTGTTGTTTTTTTTTGTTCTTTTTTTAAGCTAGTTAATGTGCTTTATGGGTATTGTACAGAGCAGAAATTGAAGCAGCAGATGTTTCAACAGATGTCACTAGGGCCTCTGGAGGGAATGGTTGCTCCATTCACATGGAGTATTAGAATACTATTGAGAGGGGCAGATCTGAAGCCAAGTAGTCTGAGGTCCAGCAAGCTAGAACTCAAACAGGCTTTGAAATGGCAGCTAGTAAGAATGACAGTTTCCACTTTTATTTTAGTGTCAGGGTACAAAGTTAGCAACTTCCATCACTGACAGTATTTCTGTGAAACTGTTGGCAGACATCCCAGTGGCCCTCTGCAGGCACGTGTGCGAAGTGCCCTGTCTCAGGGGCATCAGATGCGTGTTCTCCTGCCTTGTGACAAGAACTGTACTCGGGCTGCCGCAGATATTTGTTCAGCAGAGGAGCTGCCAGAAGGAAATTGAGCACAACTGTGTGCAAGCATGTTTTTTGGGAATGATGGCAGCTGCAGAAGTAAGGGAGGGGTAAAGAAGAATAGAAATAGAAAGCAGCCGTTTAAAAGTAGAGTGGGATACAAATCTAAAGTTTTTTCCATGCAATTAAGTGGTGCCACTTGCAGCATTTTGACAACTCTAAATTGAGACTAATTTAATTTCACAGCAAGGGAGAATTGCAGTGACCTCCTCATCCTGCCTTGCAGTGCCCTGTTCAGGAAACAGCTTTCCTTGGCACCTTTCTCCATCCCCTCCCTTCCCTTCTTTTTTTTTAATCAAAGCAGTTCTAATAACCATGACATGAAGGAAAAAAAAAACAAAACAAAAAAGGAGTTAAAATTAGAAGCTAGGCAACTCACTTATCTTTATTCCACAATGTGCAAAGATGTTATTTACTCACTGTGTAAACATCCACTGACTCCAGCAGTTCTGATTCAGCATGGTTATTTGTAGGGTATTCATGTTATGAATGAGACTCTGCAGACGGTCGTGAAAAATCTCATCTTGCTAATGAGTACAAATATATTAAGAAAAAGGAAGAGCCAGTTTCATTTGGGAACAAAAGCTTTTGTCAGGGAGGCCTTTTAACTTCTAAGCATATCCAAGTCGTCTGTGTGAACAACACAAAGCTGCTGGAGAAAATGGAGTGATGGGTCTTAGGAGTCAAGAAAATCTTTCAAAATGCAAAGCAAGCCTTTCTCTTTTTAGCAGTCTGCTCAGGGTAATTAAAAGGAGTGGGGTGATGAAGAGGGCAAAAGTTAAAGAAAGAAGCTTGTGATTTTTCATAGAGCTGTGCTTGCCCAAAAGTTTTTTCCAGTTCATTAAAGGCAGCAAGCTGTCAGTCAGATGCTTATGAGGCAGTTCAGTTGAGAGAGGGCACACGCTGCAAGCATGCTTTTGCGGCCACTGTTGGCAGCAGTTAACACAGCAACACGTTGCTTTAATTCTTTGGACTTGCTCTCCTGTGCTATCAGCAGTCATCTCAGAGGGGTACAGAGCGCTCCAGGTTGAAGTATTTCCAGGAACAAAATATTTGTGTTAAACTTAATAGATAAATCTAATCAACTCTAGGTTTGCTGAATTTGTGAGTTACAGCTAATTTTTTTTTTTTCCTATAGATAATACTATGGGAGTGCCTATAGTACAGAAATAGACTAATTTTTCTGTATAACCGTTCTGTTTTCCTTGCTGCATATGGAAATATAAACAACAGCCATCATCAGACTTCAGGGGGAAAGAAGGATTACCAGAACACAAGGGAAAGAAAAGAAAGAGCAAATTTAAAAAGTGGATTAAGGCATCCTTGACAAAATAGCTTGATAAAATCTTTCTTAAAAAGTGAAGGAAAAAAAAGTGAGAACACAACTGCGAGACCAAAACAAAACTCAGAAAGGTGAAGATGTAATAATGATGTTCTGCTGTTTTTTGGTGGTTTTTTTTTCCTTCTTTTGAATGTGTAGTTTTTAGGTGTTTCTTGACTTAATGTGGAATAGTGTTGGGTAGTACGGATATGCACCACTAGCACTGCGTTTGGGTCTGCAAAACTCTACAGAGCTCTAAGAAGTGGCTGAGATGAAGCTGGGACCAGCCTCGATTACCATTTCCAGAATTCTGTGTTGTCTAACAGGGAGATGAGATGAAATGGGAGAGCAGTAGTTTTACTGAGAGGGATGAAAATGCTTTGAGGTGGCAGTGATGACCAATCTGTTATGATGCAGTGAAGATTCATGGTTGAGTTTCACAACATCTGCAGGAATATGACATTTTGGTACAGGCATTGTGAAAGATATGCATTTCTTTCCATTCTGGTAGTATATAATACTAATTCTTTTAACTTAGCTGCGAGAGTGTAAATGACTGGAATTATATTGAAAAAACAGTCTGCTATTCTCTTATGTTATGTATCTTGCCTTGAAAGAAGTTCATTTTTTTTTCAAATATTTTTTTTCTTGCTGATTCAGAGGCCTTGGAGATGCTTGTTGCTATTTTCTCACATACCGTCAATCTCATTATTTGTATTTCTAGGCAGCAGGCAGATTTGCAGATGTAGAGATGTGAAATCTTGTGGAAAGAAGTAGAAGAATGATTGGTTTAATACTGTCCTCAGTTGAACTGAAATACATTCAGAGCAACTTCCCCTAAAAGTATTAGTAGCCTTATAACAAAGTTATTACCATACCTTTTATCTCCAGTGTGTTGTTTTTTTTTCCCTTTGTTACTATCTGTTTATCAAGAATCACTTAACTGAGACCACTAAAGATGGAATTGGAAAATAAATACCAGCTATTTGTGAGCATTATTTTAACGCCTCTCTTCCTAAAAGCCAGACTGCTGATCTTGATGTATTGTGTAGTGAAAATAAAGGGTAGAAAGTCAGAGTCTTACATACTGGAGATGATACAAATGCTTTTGGATTAATGAGATTACACTGATTTGCTGAATTTGTTGATCTGTGTAGCCGTAATACAGCAGAGTCTTGAAGAATGCTGCTTCTCTTCAGGCAGGTGCTGGTGTGGGCTTAACTTCCCCAGTGAAAATGAAAAATACAGACATTAAGGAATCACAGTTGTTACTTTTTATGGTGGTTTTGAAGTTTCTTTGTGTGTGTGTGTGTGTATTTGTAATTTGAAGGTGGAATGGGGAGTGAAAGTGCAGTTATAGGTGATGTTGACATTAAGGAAAGCGCCTAGATGTGTGCACAATGGGAACATGCTCATTCATGATGCAGCTTGGATTTGTCTTTTGACATCTCTGTCAGAGTGTCCTATGGAAAAGTGGGACTTCTGAGATAAGAATCCATTTAGTGTAGTGCAGTGAGATGTTTCTTTGTTATTGAAAACCATGAGGTACTTCAGTGTGTGATACACGCTATGGATAGAGAAGTGAAAGCATTGAAATATATATTATTCTTCTCTTCTGTGTAAGCAGAGAAATTAGGAAATTGATCTAATATCCCAGTACAAGAAAGACAGCTGTTGGAGAGGGTCCAGAGGTGAGCCATGAAAGTGACTGGAGCACCTCCCCTATGAAGACAGGCTGATGGAGCTGGGCTTGTTCAGCCTGGAGAAAAGAAGGCTGTGGGGTGACCTCATTGCAGCCTTTCAGTACCTAAACAGAGCCTACAAACAGGAGGGGAATCAACTCTTTGGAAGAGTAGATAACTGCAGCACAAGAGGAAATGATTTTAAGGTGAAGAAGGGGAGATTTTGGTTGGTAGTCAGGGGGAAATTCTTTACAGAGAGAGTGATGAGGTGCTGGAACAGGCTGCCCAGAGAGGTTGTGGATGACCCATCCCTAAAGGTGTTCAGGGCCAGACTGGATGGGGCCCTGGGCAGCCTTGTCTAAATGCTAGAATGGGGAGGTTGGTGGCCCTGCCTGTGGCAGGGGGCTTGGAGCTTCATGATCCTTGGGGTCCCTTCCAACCCTGGCCATTCTGTGATTAATTCTGTGATCAATTCTAGTTCTTTCAGATTCTTCTGAAATGTGTGTTGCTTTTCCTTATGCGCTTGTTAAGCTTTTCACCTAGCTATGAAGCGCATCATGTTTTAGAATAGATGCTCATTGGATCATCACTTAACCATATGCCTTAACAAAACTAAAGTGCTGATAGCACTTCTGACAGTGCTGTAGAAGTTGGCAACATGCTCATATCCTCTCCATATTCTTGACAGAAAAGGCAGGTTGACTTTGACACTGATATTTTGACACAGTAAAAGATTTGGAAGATATGACTGTTGTAGGGGAAGAAACAACCAGAAAGAAACAAACCTCTAGTTCTTGCACTTCTGGTATCTAAACAAATAATTGGAATTGAGAATTGTGTTTAAAAATATCAGTCACAAGACTTTTATGCTAACGCATATAAAAACTATAAAAACTCATTGTCTCAGTTTTCTCTCTTCCCACACAGTATAATACTCAGCTCTCAGTTTTGTTTTTCAAAGCTGTTTGGTCTTCTAAAATTTTTATTTTCTGATCATTGCTTCTCCCCTGTGTAAATTATGTTGTCTTTTTTTTCTGTGTGTGTGTGTGTATTCTTGTCATAAAAATTTGTCTCATAAAACCAGTGGAAGTTTATTGTACTGATGAATTTGGGTCTTACTGTGCTTTATTGAGAGCTGAGAGTAAGAATGCGAGTAATTTAAGGAGGGAGCATTTTTGTGAACAATTAGTTCAGCTGCAAGAGGTATTCCAATAACCAATTACAACAGTAACAGCATTCTCTGTATTTGCTTTAAGAGATCATTATGGAAAGTATTTGAGATGCCAGCAAAGGCATATAGCTTTACCTATCTGACAGATTGCCTACCAGCTGCTGATGCTGACCAGTTGATGATTGGGTGCTGCTATGTTGCAACATTACTAAAAGTATTTTCTCTCCTGACATTTCAGTTAAGGGGAAGGGGGGAGTGTGTGCATGTATCTTAACTGATTTAGTCTATACCATCCTAAATAATTACACGTCTTGAATTAGTATTTTTTTTAATTACTAAGGAAATAGAAGGAAAAAAGGGAGAATTAAGAGACAGTACAGATCTTTTTGGGGTAGCCAATAGTGTTCCTGTACTGTTTGTTTAGATAATCTGTTTCAGTGTCCTCCTTCAAATTACTATTCTGTTCAGCTGGACTCTTCTGTGCCCAGAAAATAATCTTCTTTTATCTGATGGTTACAACTGAAATGTCTGATTTGGTAACTGTTATGTTAGGATGTGCTTTTTGTGTGTGTGTGTGTGTGTGTGTGTGTGTGTGTGTGTGTGTACACCAGGTAAACAGAATCCTTAAGTATGTGTGATACATTCTCAAAGGCATGAAATGGAAAAGGTGTCAAATGCGGAAGAAAAAATAATATGAGATGTAAGAATTGAAGCTGTGGCAAAAGATTATTGTTAGACATGCTGTATCAATGAGTTACTTCTAACCAGTTGATCTCCCTTGATTCCTCTTTCTCCAAACTGCTCAGTTACTAATGTAATGCAAACAGTAAGTCATTCGGTTCCTCTTGGTTCTCTTTATGCTTGTCAGATGTATTTCTGTACGGACTGTTTTGGCAGCAGCAGTGATGAAATACATTTATTGACTATATTTGTGGCAGTCTAAATAGGTATGTCTTTCCCAAACACCATGTAATAGGAATTTGCAGGTTACATACCTAAAGTAAATCTGCTTTCTGTTATTTTCCCTAACAGGCTTTGGTATTTTTTTGTCAAGTGCATTTGCGTTAGCTTTTGCAATACTTACTGGAAGCAAGAAGATGCCTTCTCATAACACAGCATTCCGTTGAACATACCTTACTGTATTTTGGACTTGTTGGTTCATAAAACTCATGGTGATTTTTTTTCTTTTTCTGTCAGTAAAAACAGTCTCTCACTCTTTTGTATAAATGATTGAAGAGAAGCCTGAAATAATTGTGGAGTTGTTGTTTGGTGGTGGTGGTGGTGTTTTTTTTTCCTTCACTCCACTGTGTGATCCATCTCACTGTTTTAATTCATTTCCTTCCTTTCCAGGTCATCTAGGGAACTTTTTCAGCTAGGTCCAATTGTCATGAGAATTATGCAGCGAAGTTAAAGCAAGTTGCTATAACATTGAGTTTAATGTTAAACAGAGCATTTCTCATGGTTGGCCAGTTAACTTTTATGGAGAATTCTTGAGTGTTGAGATCTCTATTTTGTTACCCGCATCCATATTTTCTATGAAACAGTGAGTTGCATCAAACAGATAATTCTGCTAGGAAAAGGTACTAGAGGAGAGAGCAGTGGATGGATACTCAGATTAGGAACTTGGTTGTATTTTTTTTTTCTGTGCTTTCTTCATAACTTTAAACTGAGTGTTGCAGAGTTCAGAAAGGGGACAAAGTGCTCTTAAGTGGTCCGCCCTATAATTTAATTGCTAGCATATGCTTTAAGGAGCTGAGACACATGGGAGAGCGGAGGATGCACAGATAACTACTGATGAAGAACATGGTGCTAAGGCTTTTCTAGAACATTTTTCTTGTGTCCAGGCTGGGAAGAGACTAGAAGAAGATGAACAACATTTTGTGTATGAGTGGTAGGGAGAGGTTCAGTTCAGGTGTGCAAATCTGTGTGTGAGTGACAGGATGTCCAAATGAATCTACTGCCCATTCTGCTGTCTAATCCTGTAGCTGTGTATGACCATTTTTCTATTGAAAACACACTTTTCTACTAACTCCCTACATTATTATTCTCATTATTTGTTTTCAAGCTGTGCAAAAACCTTAAATGCTTCTTTCTACCACATTGTCACCCAAGCAGTTTGTTTGGATTGAGGGCTTCTCCAAGCATTCCTGTCACCATCCGTTCACTTATTTCTTCCTCTGCAGATTGTGTTTTTGGAGAGATGTAATGTGTTCTGGAATCATTAGGCTTACAGTATGTGTGACATTGTGTAGTCAGTAGGATGACTCAATAGGACTAATTATTAGTGGATACTACAAGCTGAACCTACTTGATGAATATTCTGTTGCAAACTTCCAATTTATCACAGAGCTGAAGGATTGGGCATTTGAGCGGGAATTTTGATTGTAATATTCAGTGTTACGTTGAACATAAAGTAAGCACACCAAACAGAACAGTAACCAGTATCTTCTCTATGTGTTTACAATATAAAATTAGGTGTCTTCCTTGCTGTTGTGTTGTCTGTTGCTAAGTGTAATAATGTGACACATTCATGAAGATATTTCATCTTGACACGTTGGGTCAGAGGAAGTTGGGTATAAAATGGTGTAGTGGAACTGTTGAAATACTCTTTGCTACCTTTTTCCCATTCTTTAGGGCAACACTGAATTTTGTTTCAGAGAGTTGCTTTTATCATGTGTAGTTTATAATGTGTAGTTGCTTTCAGTCTTGGACTTTAGAAAGTATACCTGGTGTTTAAAAAAAAAAAAAAAAGCATACAAAGACTTAAGCTACAGAATACTGTAAGAATAAATATTTCTCTTGCAGAATCAAGTACCTGGAACTGAGAAAATATGAAGTTGTTAGCCTGTGCTATTCTTTACCCTTTCGTCTCTCCTTCCATTTATCTGCTGTTTCATTTTTTTTTTTTAAACTGAGAATTTTTTCATTGCATGAGATGTGAGATCAGCAAAATGTTACTTTTTCCTTGTTATGCCTCTAGAATGCTTCTTGTATGCTAATTAAACTATATTTAATGCAAAATCATTCAATTCCCTATGCTCTTTACGAAGGTGGATCTCAGCAAATCACCTTTGCACCTCACAAAATTCATTCATTTTTTCAGATTATCCCTTGGTGTACTATCTCCATTATACGTATGGGTAACTTAAAAAAAAACCAAAACACTAAAACCAGTTTTTAGCATATTTAACATAGTATAGACATACTGTCTGATTCAACTATGATGACAGAAATATTCTGCAGTGAGATTTTTAGTTCATTGTTAAACAGCACTCTAAGATGGCTGTCATATATTGGAGATGATCATATGAATTACCTCAGAATTACAGCCTTCCCTTTGTAAAAAGGAATATGACCACCTTCTTAGTGAGGTAAGGAAATTTAAGTAAGGTTATTCATGAACACTGCAGCCTTGCCAAGGCTTGGGGAGGTTTCTCATTGCTCTTGTGTAGTGCTTGTGAACCTTTATAATTTTAAATTTAGTATTCCTTAGCTGCCTTGTGGTTTGGTGTATCCTCTCACAGGCTTGCTGTTTGTAATTGTTTTTTTGCATATTCCCACGCTGGTGCCACACTTCAGAATGAAGAAATAGGTAAATGATTTTAATAGCATCTGTCTGTGTTAGCATGTGTGCTTGAGGCTGGAAGTATCACTGGCTTTAGGGCTGCTCTGGTGTTCCCATTGTACATAGGGTCTCATACATCAATTAGTAGTTATCTGTAGCCAGGGAGAAGATGATCACACAGATGAGCATATAGGAAGTCAGCATTTTCTCAAGTATGTGGGTTCGTGATTATTTCTTTAAGACTAATTAGTAGTGTTATTAATCCAAACAAATTCTCTTCTAATAGTTCAGCTGTCTAATGAATCTATTAATTAATCAGTAGATTCTCCAGATGTCTGCAGTCCCTTGGGCAGCAAAATTAGCTGGTGAATTTTTGTGAACTACTGTGAACTACAATCTTTCACTTGTTTGATTGTATAGTAAACAGGAGCAAAAATTATTAAAATACATGAGCTATATTTTTTCCTGTGTAAAAAATCTATCTGTAATGCCCATTGGTTACTGTTCCATTCAGCCACCTGACATACTTGTGAATAAATAATGTGTGATTAAAATCTAAGGAGCTGTTATTCAAATACATTACTTTCCAGTGACCCAGAAAAAGCTCTCACGAAAATGAATGTTACCACATAAATATATTAATAGCTTAATTGATTTTAGTTTCAGAAACATATTTACCTTGTGCCAGTCAATCGTGATCTTGCCACAATACTGCTGCTGAGCTGTGGTATTTTCCTGACTTGTGAATGGGAGCACATTTTGGGTGCTGAGCCAAAGGCTGCTGCTTTTGTACAATATGAACCATTTTTGTACAGATGCCAAAGATCTGGTCCACATGCTGTCCTCCCACACTCCCTTTCAAGCTATACTATGCAAGCTGTAAAAGTTACTAGTTTCATCCAGAGATCAAGTGTTCATAGTCGTGGGTATAGGAGACCTGCTAGTGTGGCAGTAGCACAGCCTGAAGGGCTGCTCTTGGTGTTGCACTGCCTTGCTTGAAAACGGGCTAGTGTTTAGGTCAAGCCTGATAAAAACCCACCTTGTGTGCTTTAATTTGATTGATACTGGTTATCCCCCAGGAATGTAAATTGCTGTGCCACACATCTTAATTTGCATTCTGTGAAGTTATTCGTGCATAGGTTTGATTTTAAATAAAAAAATTTATTCAACTTACTGAAAAAGATGGATTATGCTGTATGTGTTTGTGTGGAATAACTGGTTCGTATTTTCTTCTTGAAAAAGCAGGGTTTCAAAATTAAATATTATTTCCTGATATTTGGAATGTTTTGTTTCACAACGAAAGCAGTTATCAATTCATTCAGTACTGAAATATTAGTCATCTAAAAGTAATGAAACTGATTATCCTGCTTCCCTCCCTGTCTGGTAGAAGCCAAGGTACACATTACCCAGTCAGCTCTAGTCATCATACAACAGCCCAGAAGGTAAATTTTAAGCTGCCTTAGCTGTATTTTTGCTAGCACACTGTCTCCCACCAACAAAAAAAGAGCCTATTTCATTTCCCCTCTCACTTCTTTTTCTTAAAACTCCCTCAGAAGAAAGAATTTAAGCCTAAAGAAATCTATATTTATTTGACTTGAAATCCTAGACTGCAATCCACTCCACTTATATTCCTGGGATGGTGTACTGTGAGACTCCAGAAGTAGCTACCCCACAGATATCCATGTTGCTGTGTTACTGGAACAGATGCAGAGCTGGCTGCTTCTCCATGTGTCAAGTGCCAAGTGTCTTTGCTGACAAAGGTGTTACACTGGGAGAGGACAGTGTCGGAGGAGCTGAGGACATATGTTTTCAATTGAAGTTTGTCCATGGTGACATTTTGCCACGGACTTACACTGTTTAGGATGGTGGTTTTACTGAGTTGACGGGCTGGGGTTTTGCCAGCTGGCTTCAAATTTTGTGAACTCTTGGCAACAAGAAGCAACCACTTAGAATAAAACTTTGCAGCAGCTCAAGCCTGAGTTACCGAGGAAGCCTTTTGCTCAGGTTCGTTCAGCTGCCATCCATGTAACCTAGTGTTAATGTTAATATTTTAGGGATATATGAGATTATGTTGGCTCAGTTTACATCTAAGTTCTGGGAACTGAAGGCTGAACATTGGTATAATTCTGTCTCTAGCCATAGACTGAGCTAGAGAGAACTGTTACATGTGTATTGTCTGGACAGTCTTATACAGAAAGCTTTAGTTGCATTCTATTGATAGTTGTCTGCTTGTGGCTAAGCAGACAGAGAGAGTCCACTGCAAAAGAGAAGGAATGCCGAACATTCATGGAAATAAATCCTGAATCTATTAAAGGAAGAAAACAGAAAACCAAATTCTTTAAAAAAATTCCTCCAAATTGGGAATAGCCTCAGTCTGTTTCAAGGGCAAAAGAAATGAAATTTTTTTCTCAACCAGTGATGGGCAAGTTATTTTTTGGTTTAACTGCAAACTTTACAACAGTGACAGAGGTTTAAGAAAAAGAAAAATGGAATGAAAGGAAGAAACTATGCTTTCATTCTCTAGAAAAGAGTAACCACCCCTAAAACAAATGGTAGTAATCCTGGAAAGCTTGGTACAGTTGCATCTTACATATTTGCTTTCACTAAAGAATCTTTGGAATTTGGCTAATCAGAAACTGCGAAGAATTTTCTTTTCCTCCCCTTGATTCCTCTCACCAACTCCCTCAATTCATTACCTAGTTTTAAAATTTTCTAGTCACTTGATGTTGTATTAGTTTATGTTCAATGGATTTAAGGTATCAGTGCTCTAGAATCATTTGAGTAGCGATGTCAAATGAGCAAAATTTACTGTTTGCCTGCTTTTGTCACAACTTTCCACTGTGTCATGGCGGTTTTTGCTCTGTGGTTAACTAGTTATTCGTGGTCTGGGATGTATATGGCAAATATGGTATCCTCAGAGAGCTAACTAATTGTATGGTTTCAACTGTCCTCTTCATTTTTAATTTTAAAATTGCATTAAAAGAAAGACAAAACCACACTGCTAGTATTGCTCTCTTACACAGGCAATTTAGGTAGTCACTGAAAAGGTATTGTATGCTTTGTGAATGGAAGAGAGAAATTGTCTGACCCTGTGAAAGGAAGGATGTATTTCTAAGACATATAAGACCACGTTAAGAGTGTCCACAATAGGAAAGTATTTGAGAGATCCTACTGTCCACTTTCAGCCTCAACATTTTCATAGACTGAGAGTTAAGGGTAACCAGTGCTGTCTGAAAGTTTTTTCTTCATCTTGTTTTCCTGATCTCTATTGTAGTTCTCCACATAAAGTGCTGAAGAAATATGATTTTATAATCTGCACAAATAGTGAGAAACTTCATTCTAGGATGCACAGAGTAGGTAATTTGTTGCAGTGAGCTCTACTATCAACTAGGGCTGAGAATTCCTTGAAAGGCATAGGTTAAAAGCATACCTCAAAGGTAAGATTAATTCAAGAATAGCCTCAAGATAGCCTCTTCCTTCCTGCCAGGCTCTTTGAGACACGTGTGTTTCTCACTACACTGCTCTATTTTATTCTTTTGACACTAGCTACCTGCAGTGCTTAGAGAAACTTTGTCTGAATGGTCTTGCAATAACAAGATGCTCGTAAAGTATAGAGATTGTGATATGCCAGTCAACATTCTGATCAGGTGTAACTCCATGTAACTCCAACTCCAGTTACAGAAATAAATTTGTATCTTTTGGTTCTTTGGCAGAGAGTAGGACAATGTGGAGGCTACGTTGTTCTTGGCAAAGATGAGTTCTTAAAAACAGTTTAACTTGAACCATTTTATTTAATGTATGTATAAAGGATACTGGAAATATGAATAGCCCCTTGCTCTTCAAGCCTACCTAAAGACAGTGCTATGAGAGCACTGCGGATGTGTCATGCCAATTCTGAATGAAAGTGGAAGGGCCCATTGGTCTTCTCTTCAGGCAGATTCTCTTGGCCTACAGTGCATGATACTTCAGCACTTTCAATAAATGTGCTGTGTCAGGCATACTTGATCAAAGGCAGCCTTCCTTGATTAGGACAGGTGTGCTTATAGCCTGCCTTTTCAGAAATGCTGAGTATCTGCAAAGCTCTGAGTCACTTGAGTTTACAAGGACTCAGCGTCTTTGGGAGTCTCACCACCAGCAATGACAAAACTGAAGTATCCAATTAGGTCATCTCATATATAAGTCCAGTTAAATTATAGATGTTAGCATACTTACAGATGCAGGTAATCGTATGAATGCTTACCACCATTGAAATCAATAAATGTTAAATTACTCAGTGCTTTTGCGAATCCCATTAGGTACCGAGACAGCTGAATAACTTTAGAAATCCGATGTATGGGAACAGTACTTTATTTGTATGGCATCCATTATGTTAGGAGACTGTGCAAGAAAGCTGAGCTTTATAGAGGGAGTGAAAGGAATTAAATGCCCAGTCAATGGGGCATTCAGTGGCTAGCTGTCCTAAGCTGCTTTAATGCCCCAGATTGCAGCCTCTGCTTCCAGAGGTTTATGGCCCGTATGTGGGAAGAGAGCAACTTGGCACACAGCAGCACTGAAACCCAGCAGAATGTTTATAATATTCAACACTCTGTTGCCCTTGGCAGGGAAGTCTAAATATTGACCTACTGCCATACTTTCTAACCACACTTAGCCAAATTCTCATCTCAGATACGTTTATGTAATGCTGTTAAGTTTAGTGGGCAGAACTTAATAAACATCAGAAGGGGCAATAGCTGGAAAAGTAGGCATTCTGGGGAGTTCATTGTTATTCTAGTAAAGATGTATTTCACTGGATTTTCTTCTCCTAATCTTTGTGAGGTATAAGGTGGTAGGTAGTCCAACATTTTCATTCTATTCTGAAAAGCTTGTGTGTAAGAACGGGTGATCTCTTACAGACTAGAAGCAGGAGTTATGGATGATAATATGGCTGAGTGATAATGTTCCAGTTACAGTGTTGGCTAGGGGATGAATAGGTATTTAGGCAGTATGAGTCAGAAGGGATGATACAGAAATGTGCAATTTCAGTCATTTGACAAATGTTCATAAAATAATTTCAACAGCATGCCTGAAAGCTTCCCGTGAATGCAACTGTATTAATGATGGTATTTCTAGTGTTTGGGGATGTTTTTATGGTTGATTTGTTGTTGTTTTTTGTTGGTGGTGTTTTTTTGTTTTTTGAACATGAAAATCTGCCACTTGACCATCAGCTTCACAATGAACTTTCCCAAAAGAGTTACAGGCAGTGGCAGGAAGCTTTTTCAGCTGATCATCAGAAAAGTGGAATTATTTCTTAGCTGTGTTTGATTGAAGCAAGTAGCATAAAGAAAAGTATTGAAAACACTGTTTAAAATTTAGTTCAGTTGTGTATGTATTGATTTGCTTTACTCTGACTAGTCTAGATCTCTTTCAGAAAGTATATTTTCAAGATTTCAAGTGTGAGAGGTTCTATCCTAAAATTTTAAAATATGGTCAGTTAATCAATTTATAAAACCATTAAAAAATAATGTGTTAATGAAATGCATTTGCTTGATTAAAACTCTTAAGTTAGAAACTGGGAAATTTAAATCTTGTGTGATCTCAATATTTTTATGGTCTCATTTTGTGATGACAGGATTAATCTGTACATTTTGCATAAAAAGCTAATTGTTTAGCTTTTACCTTTCATTTTGTTTTACCTTTCATTTTACATTTCAGCCATGTTTTACCTTCCATTTACCTTCTCTAATTCTGTTCCTTCTCAGGGCATGGGCACAGGGGGGAGATCTTGCTTTTGGGGTCCTGTGAGGGATGCTCTTCTGTGGCAAGAGAAGGAGGATTTTTGTTAGAAAAAATCTTGAGGATACATTTTTGAGAGCTTTTAGCCTTATTCTTAAAAACAAGCAAACAAACAAAAAAAACCCACCAACACTTTTTATTTCTTCTGTGCTAAAAAATATTGTATGTGCTTGATGTGTATTACAAGCTGACCTCTGCAAATAGATCATTCTGCATGTCTCCACCCTGTTGCGCGATGTTGTATGTGTACAATAAACCTGAGTAAATATTCATGAGTCTTTTCTTAAGACACGTATATGGAAGCACATTAACTTGTCATTGCTTGATTTGAGACGATTTTCTGCATTAATGGAATGACCTAAGGCTATATAATAATCTCAATAGGACTGGGCACTACAAATCAATACACACTGGTTTTAAATTTTCCATTCTAGCTGAATTTGTTTTTCAGTATCTTTTTTAAGGGTTCAGACAAAGTGGTTCCACAGTTTATGGAAATGAAATGAGAAGAAAAAAAAGTTCTACACATTAAGCGATTCCAGCAGCTTTTATTGGTTTTATCTATTGAATTCTATAATTGAAATTTAGGAGCAGGTGGCCTTTTTGCTAGGTCTTGTTTTTTCATTTGCCATATAAAAACTCTAAAGTCTATTTGCACGTGATGAATAGAGACAAGGTACTGAAAAGCACTGATCTTCTCTGTGGATAAAGGCAAACAAGTTCTTCCAGGGGTGATTCAAAGGATCAAGGGTTCCTGCTGAGATGTTCTATTCCTTGGTTGCTTCTGGAGAAAGCCATGCAAGACTAAACCCGGCTTGCTGAAGCCAGCCCTGGTGAAGAACTCCTTTCAGTTTTCTTAAATTCTCCGAAGCTGTGTGTAAGCATTTGGCTGTATATTTAAGTTCTGTTAGGGCTGATCAGTCTGTACACATTATCAAGTCCCCCCCAGGATACTTAATGTGTTTTAGCCTGGAGCTGCAGTGTTACAGTAAGATTCATTTTACTGCAATTGCTGCTCCTGGCTGGAGAAATAGGAGTGGTAGTGGAATTGTAGCCCTTGTCTTGCTGTGCTGCTGGTGAGCCCTGTGCTGGCCCTGAGGCAGTGCTGGGGCTGAGACTGTTGTAAGCAAGAGGGAAGAAGTGCTGGAGCTGATCAGTGGCAGTGGAGCAAGAGTGGTGGGAGGAAAAAGCGAGATGCCTAGCTAAAGGAGACCAAGGCCTAGGAGCATGAAGTGGCTTCAAAGTTGAAATTGGGAGCAATAACTGCAGTTTCACGGCTTTGCAAATAAATGGCTTGTGTCTTTTTGTGGCACAGGAGTAGACTAGAGTTGAGCAGGAACACAAAAAGCCAGCAAACCTAAAAGTAGAAACAAAAACAGTTCCTCAAAATGTCACTAACACCCTTATTTTTATACATTTCTTGTTCATTGCTATTTTTATTTTGGATTTCTATAAATGAACTCATATACTCAAACATTTGAGTGATGTTTTTGTGTGTAGAATGTGCTTTGACATAATATATCTAGAACTTGACAGGGATGTCATCCTTGATGATTAAAAAGGCATTAATGAGATGGGTACTTGTCAAGACTGGATTATAGCCATTTTAGTGTTTAGTTAAGTGGCAATGGGTTGACTGCTGGAAAAAAATGAGAAGCATACATTTTTGCAATGAATTATTGATTGCACTTGGTAGAGGAAATAAGTTAAAATAACTGGACAACAAAATATAAACACTCTTTGATATTTTAATCAGGCATATCATGAAGTAGTCAATGTAAGATGAAAAGCTGCTGATGTGAAGTCATTTCTCTTTAAAGAAGTCTAATTTCTTTTAGACAAGAAAAAATGAACGTGTTTTTTTTTATTAAGCTATAATGTAGTATGGCTTATGCAATATGCAGCTAGTTGGTTTTCAACATGCACATGGAAATTTTTAATTAGTTAAACCGATAATAATTCAGCAAACTACTAAGCATATGGTTGACACTATATTGATAATAACTTTGAGGTTAAAAATTTAAGCATTATGCTAGTGCTGCTTTAACTTACATATTTAGTTATTCTGATTTGACAAATTGAAGCAGGTGGCATCTCGGGGAAGCAGATCAAAATCTGATATGGAAAGATTTATTGTCTGTAAGAAATGCATTACAATGTTGTGCTGTGAAAGTCTCTCCACAGATTTTTATCTTGTAACATCCAAACAATGGGAAAACAAGCATTTTAGAATGCTTCATCTTTCGTGTCTTTCAACAAGCTCATCTCTATATATGTGGAAGCTTTTAATATATATGTGTGTGGAAAGACATCCTGCAGTGTTGCTGCTACTTTATGGGGAGTAAGGTTTCGAGAAAATAGTAATCATGAAGATTGCTTCATCCCTGCCCAAATCTGATCTGGAAAGTATGTAATGTGAGAGATAGTAAACATTTTCTATTCACCATAAACTTGTACATCTCCCAGCGTGAGATGAGAAAAATATTTTATGGTTTGGCATATGTGGAATTTTGCATTAACATATGGACATACTTTTAGGATAGGTTGTTTTCTAGAATTAGCGAAAGAATAATAAAAAAAGTTAAATCTTTTTATATCTCATGTTCAAAGCAAGTGCAGGAAAGCAGAAATAACTCCTAATTCTGTAATGCAAATTTTACTGTTTCTCTTCTGTATATCAAATAGGGAGTCTTTATACACTTTTTTGCCCTTTACTGTGCCTTTGTACTCTTCTGTTTGAAATGTTAAGTTCAGTTTCATGGTATCATAGAATGGCCTGGGTCGAAAAGGACCACGATGATCATCTAGTTTCAACCCCCCTGCCATGCGCAGGGTCACCAACCACCAGACCAGGCTGCCCAGAGCCACATCCAGCCTGGCCTTACATGCCTCCAGAGATGGGGCATCCACAACCTCCCTGGGCAAAAAGGCTCTATTTTCATATCTCATTTTGACATTACTGCTTTGCTGCAGTGTACTACTAGTTGGGACTATCCAATACGGACAGGATGTCTTGTTGAAAACCAAGTAATCCTGTACCTAAAGTTAGGCAGACTCTTTTTGTTGGCACTTTGGTTTTGGGCTGCAGCACAGGGATTGGTTTGCCCACTAAGTGAGGCGTTGCTTCCTACCTTGCTGTGAGGCAAATATGGAGCAAGGTGTACCTGCATTTTAGCTTTTCAAATTTTTCTTTTTTCTTTGATGACAATAACTTGGAAAGCCCCTCCTGTACTCAGTGCATTACAGCATGTGATTTCTCTTATAAGTATCTAAGCACAGATGCCTTGTAAGGCACTGATGGATGTAAACATGTCAAAATACTCTAATCAGTTTACTAGGAAGCACGATCATCGTGTATACAAACAATATCAGGTACATGAGCACATGTTGTGACTTTAACTTCCCCTGCTTTGGCAATGAAGAGATAATCTTCCTCTCTTTGAGCAGTGCAAGGGAAACAAACATTTCCCTATGCCAGCCATGCTGATAGAGGAATCGACTGCACTCTAGGTGAAACTGGAAAGAATTCCAAGCAAAGTCAGCTCTCCCATTGAAGGGGGGAAAAGGGTGGTGTGCTATGGAGAAGCAAAGGCCATTTCATCAAGAGAAGAGTTTAGTCTGCTGAGATGACACACTAGCTAATGGAAAGTGACTTAACTGCCCACTTCAGCAATACGGTACCTCTTGGCAGAGGAGTAAAGCCCAGATGTCTTCCTGGCTGTTTTGACTGTGCCAGGATGTGAAAGGCTACGCTTCAGATGCAACATGTGGAGTAAAACCCCTTCTAGTGCACATCAGATTTTTATTGTAAATTTTAACTTTCAGAGGGTTTTTTTCCCCAAATTGCCTCAGCAAATATCTACATTGTATATATCTGCAAATTTCTGCATGTAGAGAGCGAGAAATATCTGATTTTCCCAGTTCAGTGATGCCTCGGTGTTTTACCTTTATGTGCAGGGTCTTTTTTGTTTTCTTTTTGTTTGTTTGTTTGTTTTTCAATTTATTGTGAGATTACTGTGGACTTAAAACTGTCCTGTCACTGAAATTAGTAGGAAAAACTCGTGAACTTGACTGGAATTCATATCAAACCAATAATGAGTGAGGGAAAAAAATAAACTACGTTGTCTTCACTTGTGTCTAAGCCCACAGTGTTCTCTCACATGATAACTGATGGGAGATAGTGTGTGTCAGCCTCACTGGAAGCCCTGCCTGGACTGGGACTATTCCCAACAGAATTAAATATGATTAGATATGGAGGAGTCTGCTGCTCGCCTGCTCATCTGAGGCAATGTGTGAGTAGATGTGGGTAGGAGTTACAAAACTCAACAGTTGATATCTTTAGGTTAGGATGCAATGACAGTTTTACCAGGTCTGCTTCAAAATGACTGCTCAGAGAGAATGGTATTTCATAATCAAGCTTGTTGCACATTAATGTAATTTAATCACTGCTGGGAATTCAGCAAGGGTAGTGAGTTGTGGAAGGCTTTCTGTCAGCAGCTGAATCAATAAAGGATACTAGACTTGCAAGAACTCTTCTTAAAACATTCCCCAGTACACAGTGAAAATTAAGCTTCTTATAGAAACTCAAAATTTTAATGGGGGTGAGTTGATCATTAGAAGTCATTAGGTCCTACGTAGTTGAAGCATATGTGAACATATAAGTCAGTAGTGAACGGAGAGAGCTGTGAAGAAAATAGGTTTAAAAGAAATATGGAACAGAGGTTTATGTAATCATTTATTGGTGGTCTTTTTATGCTTCTGTAACATCTTAACTTTGAATGGCTTGCTGCCTCAGGAGGCTAACTCATTCTGTAGGTGCTAAAATTTCTGTAAACCTATGATGTGAAATCTGATAGACTTATTTTTATTGAATTGGAAAGTACCTGAGGCTCTATTAACATGTTAAAATGCCTCTGCTAAATTGGGTTCTGCATGTTTTCTTACAGTTAAGTTTTGCTACGTACTGTACATATGGCAAATATGCAACTCTGTAGTTGAATGGGAATAGTTGTGAAGAGGTTGTTATGGTCTTTCTTGCGTAAGTAATACATCTTTAGAAAACAAAATTAGGTCACTGGCACATGCATTTAACAGCAATTTGACTCAAACAGAAGAACTGGAACTATTTCTCTGCCTCCTGATGTGCAGAGGGTTTTGCTGTGAACTAAGGACCTTCTTCAGGCTCTTTTTTTCAGACCATGTTCTGGTTGCTGTCTTCTCTTTGTGGGGTAATTAGACCTCTTTATATGAGAGGTTTTGTGTCAATTCTTTTCCAGAAGTAATGCCTCCTAAGCTTATGATGTTGGCCCACAACATCAGAGGCAGAATGTTGGTAGTACAGCAGTAGAGGTTGAATTTTCCCACCAGTATTTTTACATCTGTTACCATGCAACAGATGGCAGCACAGGGGCAGTCTGACAAAATGGCGTCTGACATGGAAGTGCAGATGAAGCAAAGGTGTGTAATTGAATTCCTCCGTGTGGAAAAAATTGGCCTCGCTGATATTTGCTTAACATTTGTGGAGGACAACCAGTGGATGTCAACGCAGTGAGGTGGCGGGTGCTACATTTCAGCAACAGTGTTGTCGTCTTAGCTGTGAAATGGTGAGTCACCTCTGACTGTGCTGATTTTTATGATCATGGCATGCAGACTCTTGTCCTTTGCTTATGCAAAATGTACAGCTAGTGACTGTTTAAAACAGAAATAAAAATTGAGCAAGTCATAGAATGGCCTGGGTTGAAAAAGGACCTCAAAGATCATCCAGTTTCAACCCCCCTGCTATGTGCAGGGTCACCAACCACTAGATCAGGCTGCCCACAACCTCCTTGGGCAACCTGTTCCAGTGTGTCACCACCCGAATAACTTCCTCCAAATATCTAACCTGAACCTCCCCTGTCACAGTTTTAAACCATTCTCCCTTGTCCTATAATTATTTGCCCTCACAAGCAGGTGTTCCCTCTCCTGTTTATATGCTCCCTTCAAGTACTGGAAGGTCACACTGAGGTCTCCCCAGAGCCTTCTCTTCTCCAAGCTAAACAAGTCCAGTTCCCTCAATCTTTCCTCATAGGAGAGGTGCTCCAGCCCTCTCATCATCTTAGTGTCCCTCCTCTGGACCCATTCCGAGAGCTCTTTGTTCTTCATGTGCTGGGGGCCTCAGTCCTAGACACAGAGGGGGGGCCTCACAAGAGCAGAGTAGGGAGGGACAATCACCTCCCTCTCCCTGCTGGTTCCCAGATTCTTGTAGCTGCAAATTCCCTGCTGCAAAACACTATCAGATAGTATTACTGTGCTCTTGTGTATCTGTTGAAGTTTCCATAGAAATAAATGGGCCGCTCCTGAAGTAGTTCCTCCTATGTGCTTCTCCCCTTCCAATGCGTGTATTTGGCCATGGTAATTGTTACAGCAAATCACACAGGGAACATAAACTCTTAAGTTGAAGTTGGTGACTGTGGAACTCCTGAACACACAAATGCCAAAATGAAACTCAGCTTGGTGCCTTTGCAGTGACCAGAAAATTAAAAACTTAACTACCCTGGGATTTGTAATTCCAGAGAATTTTTAAGCAAGTCCATCACGGTATTCTGCAAATCTTAATTAAAAATTTTGATTGGTGTTTTACTTTTGGTAACTGAAGCACCAGCAGACTGTGGGGATTTGCTATGACTATGCACTAGATCAGCATCAGAAAGAAATCAAGAGTACTAACACCCATATATTAGTATTAAACGATTGCTTCTTTCTGTGTATCTGATTAAATAAGCATCTAATTAAATAACATCTAAAGGTTAGCTGTACATTCAAAAGCTGGTAAGCAGCTTTACTTGTTTGTATGAGAACTGACAGAAGCCATAGCTTTTCTGTAAGATTTTGAGGTGCATGAAATTAGTTAAGAAAATCTGGTGCCTTGCTGATGAGGGAAGCTGTCTGACTGAAATTGCATTTGTCCATGTGAGTTAGTCAGAGAAGGCTTGAGTTACTCAGCTTCTGTGTAGTTCTTC
Source organism: Perdix hodgsoniae (assembly GCA_035772895.1). NCBI lineage: Eukaryota > Metazoa > Chordata > Aves > Galliformes > Phasianidae > Perdix > Perdix hodgsoniae. The sequence continues at coordinate 1,794,688 of JAPSGF010000004.1, forward strand.
CTCTGCTCTGCAGGAAGCACAGCATCAGTTTGAGTGTGGAAAGCCACTCATTGGGATGTTCATGTTGTCCCTCCTTCCCTATCTAGCTCCAGTAAAGTGTCTATGTGGAATATTAAAGTCTGTTTTGCTTTGATTACACAAAATCCACTAAGATTGATTTCTGTCAAGAGTTCCGTACCACTTTCACATTTTGAAGACTTTATCTAGCCTCAGATTAAATCTCCCACCAGTGTGACATACCTCAGTTGTGAGCTGGAAATGTGCTTCCAGTGAGCTACAGTGCAAAACAAGAGTAAGCAAGCTTTGTCAGAGCTGTGCTGACTTTCTTCTTATCAGTAAACCTTGGTGCAGAAATCTTTTAGTTTGATCATTTGTAAACAACTGTGGCCATGAAAAAGAAAGGGTTAGGAGCAGTGACAGTACACAACTCTGCAGAATGAGAGACAAAGGGGCATAAGGGAGAACATATTTGCAGGTGTTGAAATCCCTATTACGCTATATGAAATAATAAATTCACTACATCTAGCTATACATGTTCTGGACTGACATTAACTAAATACAGCAGAATCGTCACTTTACTGCTTGAATGTTTTGTTTTATGCTAACTAAAAAGACTCTTTACAGAGGGGGAAAAATATCTTTGTAAAAACCAAACCTGGACTGTGGTACTAGGTTTTGTAAGAATCTTAGTGCACTTTAAAAATAAATACATGAAGTAATGCTGTATATAGCAAGTGTCATGGTTTAATCATGGTTTAATACAACCAAGTTCAGCCTGAGTCCAAGAGATAGCTATCCTATTAAAATTCAGTGTGATTACTGAGCTGTTTTCAGGAAAGTGGGAAAAGGATCTTGTCAGCTTTTGGCAGTACTGAGGTGCTGGACTTTGATCAGAAACTTTGATTCCTGTGGCTTCTATTACGCAGGAAAGAAACTAATCTTGGCACGTCTTCTAACAGGTTGTGAAAGATCTGTTGCTTATGCCCATTGGAAGAACTTAACTATGAGACATCTTGGTTTCATTAAACAGTTTTAGAGAAGTCTTGAATTAAAACTTGGGCATTTGGAAAAATGGTTTTAATAATGAGTTTCCAGGCACCATATTTATGAAGCATGAGAGAATAGAACTTCTCTGCCTGCCAGATATTTAGAATGACAAGTTTATTGGAGGTCATAGGGTACTGTACTTAACTGGAGATTAAAGCAGGGTGAGGGAGTGGAAGGTGAGAAGTCATCTGTAAATACTAGGATGAAAACTAGATGCTACTGTATACAGTTTATTTTAATAAGCATATTAAATGATACGGATGTTTAAGTAGTTTTATGTTTTCTTAGGTTTTACATTTCCTAATAAATGTTTAGTTGGTATGACTTCATTCTCTCGCTGAAGTCAGAGTAATGCAGTATGTGGTAAGGTTTTAGTATGTTTATCCTCTGAAAGCTGCTGGAGGACCTGAAATAGGTTCACATGCAGTCATACCAGTGTGCCAAAAAGAGTAAAGAGAGAAAATATACTGAATTTGTGTTTCTTTGATAAGGCTGAAAACTGCATGCACTACACAGAATTTTACAGGTGAGAAAAGGACCTATATGGAAAGCTGTGTGCCCATTTTGAAAAGCCTTTAGGTGAGCATGGATTGACTGAAACTTTCTGCTGCAAGATGTCTTGGCCATGTAAAATGGGGAAGGCTGTGTAATATTCCCAGTTACTGACCAGCCCAGTCCACATCAAAAGTTGTAGCTGGACACCTACTGCCATTTGCAGAGATGGGGAAGACCAACTGGCAGACAGCAGTCACATCCCAGTTCTCAGCAAAGTGATACCTTAACGTTTCTGAATATTCAGCCTTAGCTACCTTTTCAAATGTTTTTTATATAGTATAGTGTCAGTTTAAAATAGAGATGTTTGCAGTCAGCTCTGTGTCCATACCCTAGCACCAGGGATGGTAACGCATGGTGTCGATCAGAAACCCTTCTGCATACTGATGCAGACTGATTCATCCAAGATGATGGCACCAAGAAACACAGATGTCAGGTACTGTAAGTTCAAGTTTGTAACCTTAACTACAGTTTACCTGTTTGTCTTTAAATGTAGTTATTGTTGTTGATAATGGGGATGGAGCACATGCATCTCCCACAGACCTAAGATGCTCTGAGGTTATCCCAGCCAGATGTGTAAAACTAGCCTTTCTTACGAGACAAACAGGGTCTGCACAAAGGGCACTGGAGTATTGTCAGTATTATTTTACTTGCATTCCCTCTACAAAATAAGCAGGTGCTAACTCAAATCAAACTAGATCCTGGGCTCTAAGCCACACAACCATCTGTGATAGTTAGCCAGGATGCAGGCTATCCAGATTGAAGTTAACCTCTTTTCTCTGTGAATTTGAGTTTTCAGCTAAAATTAAAGGAAAATATTATTGATAATACAACAAAACAAAAAAACAAAAAAAAAACAACACCAAGACTTAATTCATTTTTCATTCCATTTCCTAAATGAAATGGTTTGTTGAGTGTAGTTCTTATATCTATAGTAGGGGGTAATTTACAAACAAATTGCAATCTACAAAAGAAGCTCAACATAATTGGAAGTTTCCCTGCAAAATAATAATTAAAAATGAAGCCAACCAAACAACAAAAAATAAAATTAAAAATAAAAGCAAAACAAAGACAAAGAAAACTCCAAAATCAGGCCCCAACAGTAATCTGTTTTTATTCTTACCATTCCAAGGGGAATTAATGACTTCAGCTCTGGGCTTGATTTTCACTTTGGATGACACAGTTCTTGCTTTAACTGGATAGCTAAAGCTGTCATGATTTTTAAGCCAAAGATATTCTTTTTCTTTTTTCTTTCTTTCTTTCTTTTTTTTTTTTTTTTTTTTTTTTAAGGCTGAGAAATATTGAATAAGCTCGTAAGTTAAAAACGTGGGATTATTTCTCCCAAAATATATCCTTTCTGCCTTCTATGCCATGTCTAAAACCAAAATCCATGTTTAACCAAAATTCATGTTTAAACCGAAATCCAGCATACTTCATTGAGTACAGCATGCAGATCTGTGGTTTCCAATTTTCTAATGTTTGTGAGTCCAATTCCACCATTGTGGCTTTTTTTGTTCATGTTGTTATTGTGGTCTGTGAACTGTGATTTATTTGAGAATCACGGAGTTTGGAGACTATGGCTATGGGAAAACTTCACTGATGAGGAATGAGCCCTTTGTTTGCAGGAATACTACATCCCTTTGCTGGTGCCCTGGCTCTGGCAGGGCAGTTGACAGCATCAGATAATAACTGAAGATGTGATAAATGGCACTGTGGGCAGCTAATTACTTTTTCACAACTGTTCTGTCTTTAAATATTTGTGATCAGAATGTTAGAAAACAATAACATTTGAGAGTTTAATAGCATCTCTTAACATTATTTCTGTTTCACAATATCTGAGTATCCTTGACATCTCTACAAGTCACAGCTGTCAAAAATGTAGGTTTATCCTTCAATTTGGAATTTTTTTGCTGCCACTTTCTGTTGCAAGAACTTCAGTCTAATATCTAATTGTAAAATGACAAAAACTTTTCTGTTTCTGAATTTGCCTGCAATTTCTTTGCACAACTTCGTTCTTGTATTGCTAGACAGGTGGCTGATCCTACCTTACCTACTCCATCACTATTTTTTAACTTGATGTGATCTGCTCTTACTCTTACTCTTTTGTTTGAGCAAAGTGAAAATTGTAGTCGTTTTTGTAGGCAAGGTTTGCCTCTTTCTCAAAACCAGAACAGTACGTATCAGGTGAATGGATGGGCCATTATAGATCACTGGATGCTTCTCTGTGTATAATGCCTATCCCCTTCCCTCCTCAGATTTCCTCCTCAAGGTTCTGTCCCTTGCCTAATCAAGCTCTTGTGACAGTTAACTTTTTATAATGTCTGTATTTTAATAGCATTGTTTTGGTCCAGAGGTAGAGAATTTAAACTGAATTTAAAATGGTGGGTCTGGATTGCATACTTGGTTATATGGATATATTATCTGATTGGTTTACCGTCTAAATACGCAACTTGAATTTATCAGGGAGCAGTGGGAAGAGAAGTAAGTAGTCATGAAAATGAGTTTCTGAAAGCGAACTTCTGTACAAATACCTGAGAGCAGTTGGTGGAGAATGAAGGGACAGCGAAAGATGGCTGTGCACTGAAGAGCAAAGGGAAAAGGGCAATTTGAGAAAGAGAAATTATTTTGTTGAGGGAAAGTAGAGAATCAGGGTCCTGGGTGGGTTTCTCTAATGAGCTTTCCTACATTACTTTCAGACAGCAGTCTTTGCATTGTTGATGATGTAATGTAGGAAATCTTTGCAGTCTTTCTAGTCAACAGTGTGAATGCCTCTTGTGCTTTAGAAGACTGCAGTTGGCCACTGCTCACAGCTACAAGAAGCCTTACTTGGCAGAGCTAGCTGTGTGAGGCCTGTCAGGTGAGCACAGGTGGCCGGTAGGAGGGAAGCCATGTGGTAGGCCTATCTGGATCTGCTGAAGAGCATGTTAAGTTCGTCAGGTTTCTCTGGGTATCTCTAAGCAAAACTGAACACTTCTCCATCAAGATGGGAGTGGTGTTGCTGGAGAAACAGGGAGGGTCTCAAGCTAGACTGTTTTGCTGGATTTGCTGTATTTGCTGCAGGCTGGAGTAAGACCATGCACGTTGCCTTTCTTCAGCATCTCCACCAACCAGTCTTGCTTCTTGCAGATCTGGCACAGAAAGGAGGCAACAGAACCAGGGCTGTTTTGTGGTCCCCAGTAATATGCTGCTGTAGGCAGTTGCTCACATTGGCTTGTAAGCATGGAGGATCAAAAAAAGGTGCAGGGAGACCCATCTTCCTTCCTGTGACAGCAGGTAGGTTCTGTCAGGTACCACTGCATCCTTAGTCAGCAGGTGACAAATGAGATTTGAAGAGGAGTTGAATCTTATTTTATCTTTTCTCAGTAGAGCAGTCCAGGTTCTTACATAAATATATGAAATAATAAAGCTAGAGGAAAGAAGTGTATAGAAGGATTCCAGAATTATCACAGATACCTTAGGAGAAATTATCAGCAGAGAGTTTTGGAAGGTGATTTCTAATAATTTATAAAATAGCTTTAGTGGGAGAAAAAAAAAAAACAAAAACAAAAAACAGACTGAAGGACTGTATTCTTTATTAGAAGAAGATGCAGAGGCATTTTATTCAGTACTGTCTACCCTGTGATGGGGTGTATGTACATAAACTCTCATAGCATTCTAGGTGTGGAGGTAACCAAGGGGAAATTTTTTTAGGTATGCTAATAGTGAGATCTTTAACATTAGTTTGTTGAGGGTACATAAAGTTATTTTGCAGGGTATTTATAAATGCTTTTGTTCTACTGGTATTTGTGTCTTGTCCAATAACTTTTGCTAGAGCCCAGAATTTACTGAAAGAAGTTTTCTTGCAGGATTGTATATATGTTTCATTAAGTATTCTTTATGGTTAAGACTGTGATAAAAGATCTGATAGAATAACATAGTTTTTTCAAATACTTTGCCTAGATTAATTTTTTATTCCCAGTGAGTCCAACAGCAACTAACAGTTATAACTGGAGGTTTTTTCATTAAGTTGTTGGAAATAACTGTATTGTAGCAAGTGATAAACATGCTATATTGCTTTGAAAATTCAGCTCTGTAAACCATGAACATAATTTTCCTACTTATTAGATACTTTCCATGCTGTGCACAAATCTCTTATTGTGTGTCCTGTGCTGCAGTTGTCCTTATTTTCATTTAAATTTATTACATTGCTTTGTCTGAAGAAAATACTTTGATTGTTTAGTAAACATGCCACAGGGTGTAAATAATTCACATGAACTGGCAATTCTTTTGAAATTGCTATTCAGCAGTTTAAACTATTTATTTTATCTTCACTATAGTTAAGCTAAGGAGAAAGATCTCCCCAGAATGACACCTATCTCCCCACCCGCCCCCCCCCCCCCCCCGAAGTTCCAGAAATGCAGAATAGGTGGTTTGTTTGTTTGCTTGTTTTACTAAGGGAATAACCTAGTAGGGAAATAATGGGAGTATGGCATGATGGCATGTTATTCTCTTTGAAACACCCCTGTCATGTGCCTCTGTTTCAATAAACTTCTGTAGCCATTGATGCTGTTCTTGTTCTGCTCTAAACCTAGATGGGACAGAAGTTCATTATTAGTAGCTTGAGATAATTGAAGTTAATTTCTCTGTTATTCTAAATAGTGCTATGAAATAGTGCTGCAATGCCAGAACAACAGCTTTATTGACAAAATGATGCCATGAAAGCAAATGACAGAGGATGGTCAAGAAAGCTTTTTCCTCTAGAACATGAAGTTTCTTTAAAGGCTGATCTTTTGTTTTGTGCTGTTTATATCTGTTAAGAATTTGATAATTAAGACAAAGGTAAATCTATAAAGCTATTGAACACCTCAGGTATAACCTGAGGAGATTGGTAAGGAATTTCATGATTAGTATTAGTTTAGGTCATTTCCACATCTAAAAGCTGCAAAAAAATTTGCACCAGAACAAAAGCAGCCGCGCATGCTAAGCTTCTCTGTGTATAACACAGTGGTCAAAGAAGCCAAAGGTTTTACTTTTTCAGATGGTCTTCTCTAAAACAGAGTAACTCTTAAATCCTATACATCTAAAGAATTAATAGTAAATCTTGAGGCCACCTGTAACTCATCTGAAGATTAAATGTGGGGATTCAGGGACAGAATAATTCATTCAGTAGTGAGCCACAGATCTACAATATCCATTTCTGTTGTATTTCATGATTACTGTGCGTGGTTCAGCATGAGATAAACTCCAGAGTATATGAAAGAAGCTCGCTAGCTTTTAACTCATTTTTCAAATAATCTCTGTATAGATAAAATCAATGAATTAAAAATTAAATAAGGTAATACTGCTTTTTACACCGATGTGCAGGTAGCTTGTCTTTTCTTTTAAATTCTTCTGATTTGCTGACAACAGTTCAGTGCATTCTGTGTAAGCTCCTAAAGTGTACTGCAAAGCTTGTTGCAGTTTCTAATACAGTTGAGTTCAGAATGCTGTCTCTATATTATGGTTCTGTAGTAGGAATAGTCAAAGCCGTGCAAGTGAAGGCCATGCAGAGCAGCAAGCGACACCAGAATTTTCCTGCCTTAAGCCTTACCAGAAAGAGGTCAGGAATTTCCTGCTTTGAAATGTTCTGAAATTGTTGTGATATTGACTCAAACAGAAGAACTGGAACTATTCCTCTGACTCCTGAAACGAAGAGCATTTCTCTGAAGTAAATACCTTATTTATGCTCTTCATTTTAGGCTATGTGTTCTGGTCACCCTCTTTTCTTTAGAGGGCAATTAGACCTCTTTATATGAGAGGCGCGGTACAAGGGCTGTTCCAAAAGCAGTGCCTCCTATTTATTCTGTTGGCTCATGATGTCAGAGGCGGATGTTGGTGGTATGGCAATAGAGGTTGAAGCTTCCCCCAGTATTCCATCATCTTTTGTTTGCCATGTGACAGATGGCAGCAGAAGGGAAGTCTGACAAAATGGCGTCTGACACGGTAGAGTGTATGAAGCAAAGGTGTAGAACTGAATACCTCTGTATGGAAAGAATGGCACCTGTTAACGTTCATTGATGCTTCCTGAACATTTATAGAGACCAAACAGTAGATGTGAGCAAAGTGAGGTAGTCGGTGTTGCATTTCAGCAGTGGTGCCAGTGATGTGAAAGACATGCAATGTTCCAGATGGCCATGCACAGCTGTCACACCATGAAATGAAGAGCATCTCTGTCAGCTCATCCATGCAAATCGGTGGATTATGACCAGAGAACCGTGTACAGAGCTGAATGTTGGTTTCAATGCACTGCACAGGAGTAGCATTGGAATATTGCAAAGCTAATGTCAGGTGGGTCTCACACAGGAGGAGAAAGAACGCTGTGTGCAAGTTAATCAGGACCTATTGAAAAACACAAGGCTAAAGGTGGCAGTTTCCTGGATTGCATCATTATTGGTAATGGGCAACAATGCCATCCATGGCAGCTTTGAAGCAGTGGGTTACTTTCTCCGGTGCAGATTTTTGCAAATGGGGCACACAGGCTTTTGTTCCTCAGTGGAAAGATATTTTATTTATTTGTTTATTTATTTATTTACGATTTCCAGTAATACAGATTGCAGTTACCAGAATGAAATGTCTCATCTGATTTTAGTATTTATTTTTTCATAAACTTTTGGCTTGAGGCTGTATTTGGATTTTAGACATTTTATCCATAGATAAGAAGGAAAAAGAACCTGAAACTGCGTGGCAACAAAACTGCTTTCATCTCGGAACAATATTAATATTGTATTAAGCTAACTTTTTGTATTAGAAATTGTGAAAGCAGGAAAAGTATGGTAAGGCTATAGTTCTTAGATGAAAGAAGAAATGATTATAAATGACATGAAAGGACTGCTAAGTCTCGGTTGACAAAGTTGTAAATATTTGAATGTGTTTGTATATGCTGTAGCCTTAAAAAAAGTTTTGAAAGCCACAGCCACCTGTCCACTTGAGCATTTTGTCATGGTTTAAATTTGCTTATTATCACTCAACTTTCCCTTTAGCTTCTTTTGTATTTCCCTGCTCATCCAAACAGAAACAGCTAAGTTTGGTTGTTGTGTTGTTACAGCTATTGTTGCTTCCCTGAAGCATGCAAAGGCTCAGTAGCTGATGAATATAGAGCATAGTAAAGACTGTAAGTGAAGACTATTTTACTATTTGGCCCTTACTGTAATCTCGTGTGGTTATAAATGTCTGCCTATAAGCTTCTTCTTCCATCTACAGTACTGAATTACAGGCAAATTGAGTGCTGAATGTTCTAGAATTTCCCATAGATTCTGGATGCATGTATGATTTTATTGGAGAGTTAATATAGTCCAGCATAGCCACCACTGTGGTAAATAAACTACCAACCAAGTTATATATTTATTATATGTTAATGTATTTTAAGGAATAGATCATCCAAATGAATAGCATTGAGCAGTTAAACTTGAGTTACAGAAGCACGAACAACTTTGTGTGTGTGTAGAGGGATTCAAAACTGTGGAACCGTGCAACAGCAAACCTCATTAAAAACTGCAGCTCTGCAAAAGTAGGATGTAGTTTTCAAAGAGAGCTAATACCAGTGAGCCAGTTATAAGCCACAGCTGGGTGTAGTGATGGAGGGCAGAGGGAGCAAGCCAAGGCTATGAGAAATAAATCACTTTTTTGTGTAGCATGCTGAAGAACTTCAAGGAAGCTTCCCAGGTTGCTGGAGAATAGGTTATTTCCCCACCTGTAAAGCAGAAATACAGCTCCTGGAGAAATATGCATGATGGAAACACTGGGGATACTATCTAGTTGTTGTTTTAAGTGGCTTAGAAAGAGTAGTAGCCACTTAAGAAGCAAAAATACTGAAAGGTGGTTTAGAGTCAGAGGTTTGTATGTCTGGAGTAACCTCTGGAGATGTAGGCTCTACTCCATACTGAACCAAATTAGACAGGGTTGCAAAAGGCCTTGTCCATTCCTGTTCTGAGCATCTTCAACAACAAACACTGAACAGCTTGATGAGGCTTCTGTTTCAGTACTAGGCTGTTTTCTTTGTGAAAACCTGTTTCCTCATACCTCATTGGAATTTCCTGTATTACAGCCCATGTGATTGTCACTCATCCTGTCTCAGTGTACTTCTCAGAAAACACCGGCCCGGCTCCGATTACATGATCTGTGTTGCAGTTTATCACATTCATGCTGGCAAAAATGGAAAGAAAGAACAAGCGGCCTGTTTCCAAGAGATGCATATACAGACTTGTGTCATTTTGCAAGGACTCAGAATGGGAAATTAAGAATACAAGCTAACATCCAAGGGGCAGCATTTTGCTTATAAGTGACTTTAAATGTCATTAGCAATAGAGCAAGAATTTTCAGTCTGATGTTTTCATGATTTAAAAAAATGCGTGTTCTAATATATTTAAAAACATTATCCACATCCATTTATACTATGGGTTATTAATAACAGGAGCCTAGCGCACACTTCTTTTTTGTGATTTCAAGTCTAACTGTGTTGATGCTAGATATTTAGATACAGTAAATGATATCTTCAATTCACCTGTAACTTTATCTTTGCATGTTCTTTGATATCTGTCATAACTGAAGTGCCCTCTCTGTGATTCTTTTGGACAGTCCTTTGCCTTCGCTGTTGAGCAGCTGCTGAGATTGATAGTGTATTTTCTGTGCCAGTTTCATGAAGTGTGAGGTTTGCGAGTTCATAATCAGCAAAGAATATGTACAGCTGATCACAGAAGAAATTGATTATGCTTGATGTGATGACATGAAGTACAAAATTGGTGCCTGTGTGATGCTTTGACCGAAGGATAACTGCATAATATACTTGTATGCATATAACTTTTGCTTTATTTCGTTGTCTTGTGTGAGTTTCAAGTTGCCTAAATCTGTCTGGACAGGCCTCTATCTTGAGCATTTCCAAACAGCAATTTTTTTTCACACCTGCCTCCAAAGATGCCCCCAGACCTTTCAAAGAGTTTGAGGTCTTTTCTTTGTTTTTCTTTTTGTAACCAAAACTAGATTGATGAATCCTTCCCATGAGTAATTTCTACCCTTGTGTGATGCTTCACTTCAATTCCACAGTGGCATATATATTTATTATTTTCTGTTTACAATTTGTGGCTTTCAAAACACAGTGGAAATCAGTAATGATATTTTATGCTGATTTCGAGGTGGGAACCTGAATCATTGCTGAAAGAGTCAATACAGTTCTACTTATGTCTTTCTTGTTTTCTAATTCCCATTGAACCTCCCTAACCTAGGACAAACTGTAACCCAAGTCCTTTTCTCTTTTTTCTTTTTCTTTTTTTTTTTTTTTCCATTTTAATTAAACACCCAGCTGGAAAATATAGGAGTCGTGACTCTAGGTGTATAAAGAAAACAAAAGACTTTAGATGAAATCCCTAAAAGGCAAAGATTGCCTATTTTTAAACATGCTCTCCTGAGCCCCTCACCAAACGCCTATGATTTTGCAGTGTTCCTAGCTCAGTGTCTGTGTCTGCATTTAGCCAGCACACAGTGCTCTGTTTATGCAGTGATGGTGGCAAACAGTGATAAATATATTGCAGAGTAGCAGGTCTTTGCAGGCCAGAGAGAGCTGCAGCATAAGTCTAATCTGTCTAGTGCAAAGAAGATTCAATACGGTAAATGTGGGTGGTCTCAGAGCTGGAAGGAAACAATAGCCTGTTTTTAAGTAGCTATATTTTAACCAGACCACCTCTTTGCTTTTTAGTAAGGGGAGAGGGCACGAGGGGTGGAGGAGTACAGGGAGAAAAGGGAATTAAATAGTTTGATCCACAAGCAAAAGCCAGGCTAGACTGGAAAGATTCTTTTCCCAGATCTACAATTTTTCTATTTGCAAGCATAAAGAAGAAAATCTTGCTGGAAGTCTTTATTGGGTTTTGGTTTTATGCTTGATTTTTGCATAATATTAATGCTCAAATGCATTTATAGGATTCTTATGTATAAATGAGAACCACCATAGTACAGGTCTGCATCTGCTGGTATAGAGTTACTGACAGTACAGATCAGTGCAGCTGCTTAACTCTGAGCTGAGGTCCATGAGACCTTTGGTGTTCTTAGACTTAGTTGCATAAATCGACATGGGAGGACATTGTCCCGTAGAGAATACTACATAAACATGGGGTTTTAGTCCTCTATGAAAGAATTTAGCAGTGAGGCTGATTAGGATTAATGAACTAAGTAGGTCAAAACTGTTTTTCTGGATGATTATCTTAGACTAAATGCAATGTAATTCTGCTAGTGGTTTTCACTCACCTGCAAGTAGACAGACACTGGCGTTATGCCTAACATACTATGTAATAATGTTCCATTTCATGTTAAATAATGCTAATATCCTGAGCACAAAAGAGATAAATACTGTGAATATGAAAAATACATCATTCTGGTAACTCAGGGTGATGGTGAAAGAATGTAGAAGACAACACTGTAAGGAGTTCAGAGAGGTAAAGATTAGCTCTGTGTGTGTTCTGGGGAAAAAAAATCTAGTGAGGAATACATAACTACTTCTGAGGGATAAAATATGTGTTCTTGCTATCACTTCAGCAAATGCATATGCTGTGTTTCATTAAAGTGAAGTTACTGCTCGTAACGCAGCAGAAGTCATGGTTAAGTAATACATAGGACAGTATTTTAATTAAACTCAATTTTTTTTTTTTTGAAGTTTTAGTAGGCTGAGTTTCTTAATGGCCTCTGGAGAGAGATGAACTTGTTTTCTGCTGAAGAATGAATGGTTTCTTACACAGAAAGGAGAAGTCATGAAGCTGCTTACTAAACCTTTAAAAGCTGGTTTGATATTTACAAAAGACAATCTAAATGCAACTCACAAGTGTGCTGCCAGCATATCGAGGGAATAAAAAGGATGATACTGAACATCATTGTACCAATTGAAGAAAACATAAAAACAGAAAACTGTATTCTTAGTACCAGTACCTCTTTTGCACGTATGCCAGTGTTACTTGGGTACAAATAATCACCATTATTTCTATTTGAAGATGTTTGAGTGTGTATTCTGGCACACAGACTTGGAGTTGATTTAGATACTGTTCTTTATTTCTCTTTGGTAAACATTGGCTGTCTGCCTTCATTTCTTCATGTCTGAGTATATGGTGAGTTTCTAAAAACAGTGCTATACTTTGGAATTATGCTTCTGGTAGCTCATATTTCAGCAGAGATCTAGAAAGAATATATTTACTATTATTTTAACAACAGACTGCACTCATGAAGAGTAATTTAGGGATGCAGTATTACTCTCCACTACAGTGCCATGTACAAAGCTAAATAATGGCACTACCAGGCACAGTATTTTCAGAGATGCTTTAAATGTACGTTTAGATTTATAAGTCTTTGAATGCATTTGACATACAATTGTTCTGAAACCAAATTAAAGCCCTAGGTATTACCTACATCAAGATAGAGCTGATTTCAGTATGTTGCAAATGGGAATATGTGAGCAGTGGATACGGGACAGGGAATCCATATGGTTTGCACATAAGTAATAAATAAATATGAATGTATATAAAATTTTAATTTAGATATATTTTATATATTTAACATATTTTTATATATTTTATATTTAATATCTGTCTCTCCAGATATGCTGTTGTTACTGCTCATTACAGGAACACAGATCTTTAAGTATTCCTGAAAGGAGAAATTTTCATCTCTCATCATTTGTCTGTCTTTGTATCTGGCCCTACATATATCTCATCACCTTTTTGCAGCAGTGTTTGTGCCCTCTCTAGCTGCATCTTCTTGTGAGGTATGAAGAATCCTTGGCTTCAGCGGCAATATGCATTTTACTAGAGTGACGTTGCAGAAAGAATGGATCAAAGAGGAGTTATGCATGTTTTGGTATGTGGTACATCTTCTAATGAAGATCAGATAGGTGGTAAATAAAGCTGGTGGGCAATATAAAATGTTCCATTTGAGATACTGAAGAAGGAAGTAAAAAGAGAGTTAAAAAGAGTTTGTATGATCTTGAAACTGATGATTGAGGATTTTTGCACTTGGGTATATGATTTCCTTTTAAATGCACAATTTTACAAGAATGACAAATACCCTCCAAAAATACCCCCGAAAATTATAGGAATAATTGAAGCATAAGAAATTTTGTCCCAAAAAATGGCCTTCCTAAGAAAACATACGAAAATGCTTGATGTGAAGACTAATGTTAAAAGTAACTCTTCAATTGTAACTATGACATTGCCTTTCTGATGCTGTAGTCTGCGTGCTGGGTGTAGTAAATGACTGAGTTTTGTTGGGCTGTGACAGTACATTGTTGTTTCTGTTAACCCTTCGTGCAGTTGGTTTTTTTTATGGCAATTACTGCCTTGTTCTTCTGCACCATTGACATTAAGTATGTGATGTTCTGCCTGATGCTTACTTGCAAATTCCGTGGAAGTGGTATAATGTGCTTCAACACCAAAGCTAAATTTTTATCTTGCCAAGTAATTGGCAAACCTTCGTGTGCCAGGATTGGCTTCAACATTCCTAAAAATTAAATTGATGCTGTGCCAAATTCATTCATGTGGCAACATCATTGACTTCAATGATATTACACCATATTTGAGGTTAGTCTATTGTACTTTCTGTTGCTTATTTTTTCCAGGCACAGATACAAGAAGGAACAGGGTGGATATAGAAATAGTTGATATCTTCTTTGCCTTGCCTATGATTCATGTTCCTTGTAAATTACTTTCATTGAGGGATATGATATAACATGGCAGATCCCTGGCACAGTTCTTTGTACAAACAAAACACATTATAGAAAAAAAAATCCTTTGTCTGTAATAGTCTTTACATTATTGTATTCACTAACCATGTTTGACATCCAAACATATAATGGGATTGCTCCATCTGAAGCAAGAAAGGGGCAAAAAAAGCGTTTCAAATAGGATGATAGTGACCAAATAACTTTTAACAATATGGGGTTTTGTTTGCATTCTTTTTAGATGTTTTGTAACATTGTGGTAATTTTTACAAAGCTTAACCAAACCAAGGGGCTTACACAATGATTTTCTTTGGAGTATTTTCAGTTTATGCAGGACATATAAAGTAGAAAAACTGGCACATTTTGTCTATGCAGCAAACTTCATCTAACCTGATGACTGTTACCATCATGTCTCATGGAAAAAATTAAGAAGAGGGAAAGCAGCTTAGGCCTGGAGTCTACTCTGTGAACAAACAGTGAAATGTGAATTAACAAATAACAGTCTTTGAAACAAGGGATCTCTCTTCATGTTTTGCTTAATTATTTTCCATCAGTGTTTCTTCAGCAGCTTCTGGAACTGGCAGAAAGAAGTAGGACAAAATTAATGCACATTCTGCATCTTTTTTTTCTTTTTTTTTTTTAGGCACTTAGCCTTCTACATTTTCCTTGCTGGTCTTTGCTGCCTTTTGTCTCTTCTATTGCAGTGGCAGTGTCTAACATGAAGCTGCTCCAGGGGAGGTTGTCATCTCCCTCAAGTACACCTATGATCCATCTGCAGTGCCCATTTATGAGATCCTCACATAAGCACCTGTAGCAGGTTCTCATGTGTGACTTGACATACTTGGCTGGAGTTCATTGTGAAGCTCTGCAGAACTGTTTCCCTGCTCTCCTTCACATCTCTCCTTTATGGAAGATGAACCTGCTAGGTGTCTGTTGGGCTGATCAGTACTGCTTCCCCTAAACTTCTTTTGTTTATTGGATTTCCATCTCTAATCTATCTGACACTCCTTTTCTGTAGTTAATATTTAAAGGGAAGGGTTCTTTTCGTGTCGTGCGTTGTTTTCTACAGCAAGATCTTGATCCATGACTAGATAGAAAGTAAACTAGCCCTTGTTAGCAATAAGGATAAGGAAGGCAAGGCAGAAAAAAACATTGAAACAGAAAAGAGTCTGAAGTTTTGGGACCGATTCTTTTAAAATTCATGTCCCATGGCACATGTTATTGCAAAAGAATTTATTTTGGGGCAGTTTTTCTTGGTTGTTCTTTCGATTTCAGTGTCAGTATCCTGGAAAATCTTTTTCAGTGCTTATGAGAGAAAATTCTATTGTGGTTTGGAGCTGGCATGCAGATCTGAAAGCATATGGGACATTAAGCAGCTCTTGAAAGCAACACATGTTTGAAGTAAAGTTCTTTTCTTCCTACAGCTCTGTTAATTTAACACACAAGGACAGGTCTGTGTGTGGGAGAGACCAGTTGTGATGTACAATGGTTTGGGCAAATACTGGGTGGGGGTTGTGTGGGGAGGGGATCTTTTTCTTTGGGGTGGTGGGAGAAAGGCAGCAGGGGTAGAAGTTTTGACTGCAGATTCACCTTATGCCCAGTGTCTCACTTTGCTGATACTATTGATGGGGGACTGGTGGAATTTTCTTCAGCAATGTATTTTCAAGCTTTGTGGCAGACAGTGTCCCAAGTCTCTGTGAGATTGCCCAAAGCCTTCCACAGAATCACAGAATTGTAGGGGCTGGAAGGAACCTCTAGAGATTATTTAGTCCAACCCAACTGCCAAAGCAATTTCCCTAGATCAGATTGCACAGGTAGGCATCCAGGTGGGTCTTGAGTGTCTCTAGAGAAGGAGGCTGTCCTTTCTCACAGTGTCCCTCTACGGGAACCGTATATTCTTGCTGATTCTTCTACTAATTCTTGTGACATTTCTAGCTCTAGATTTGTTCTGTTTTATTTTTCCTGGTGTTGTTTACATGAGAGAACATAAAATTACGATGGTAGCTGGGGTTTTTTTGTGTGTGAAGAGTATATTTATTCTATTTGAACCTAATACATCACTCAGTATTTTTAGATGTGGTGCCCTTTAAGTCTGCTGTTCATTTTTACAACCCAGTGAAGAAACACGGGTGTCTAGGATCTACTTCAACCATTCCAGCAAATGCCACAAAATTCTGCTTATTATTAGCGGAAATTAAGGACTTGATGGCTGATTTTTTGCTATCGTCATAGATGCTTTTGGATTGTTTGACCTAGCAAAATTATATTGCTGTTCAATTAAGCATGATCAGAAAATAGAGCACAAAACAGAAATAAAATCCTTCAGTATTAACTTCTATATTCCTTTCCATTAAGTCCTACTAATAGTGATGGGCCTGTTTTATGAAAAAGTGAAAAGTCACACTAAAACAATTCATGCATTTTCTTGATTTTTTTGAAAAAGTCTTCATAAAGCTTCAGTGTGTTGACAGTGCTTTAAAAGAGGGAAGGGAAAAAAGCCTCAACAAAACACAGAACTCATATTTGAGCTTATTTCTTATTTACTGCTTATGAAAGTCGGGGTTTAGAATACTTTCACTGGTGGAGATGAACTTAACGATGCATGTGACATTGTGATTTACAGGGCCTTAATTGTCAGAGGGAAGATGTATTGTTCTTCGTGTCAAGCAACAGGGCATTTGTTTGGTAGCAGGAGAGAAGCCATCATAGCATCAGCCATGCCCTCCCCAACAGGTGGGCAGCTGAGAGGGCTGCTGAGTTTGCTGGTGGACTGTGACAGGTGAAAAATGCTATTTAATGAGTTTTCTCCCCAGTCAATTAGCAGAAGGAGGGAGCTTTCCCATCTGTGCCTGAAATGTGGCAACCGACAGACCCTGGTTGTGTCCTTTGTGAGAGTGACGGGCGACTCATAGATTTGAGTAGTGACAGTTGCCCTGCTGGCAGCAGTCAGTCTTGCTAACCAGTCTGATCTGTTTAATCGTTTAAATCTGAGCTTTGTTTCTGAAATACTTCCCACTGGTGAGAAAGGGCAATGCAGAGGGAAGGTTCTCGCAAGGACAGTGTAGAGCTGTAGCTGAGCTGCTCATGCCTCGCAGTAAAATAAAGGGAAAACAAACAGCAGCACCAAGGCTGTACTTCTGTTCTCATGCACAGCGCTGAAGTATCAGTCACAGATGTGTATTTATTTGGCTTGCCTTCTATTTGGAGGAGCTAGGGGTAGGCTTATTTGACTACTGTGGGCTTTCTCAGAGAGATAGGTTGTACCTGGATTGGTAAAATTCTTCTGAAGTCTTCAGTAATCTTTTCTCACCCTTTTTCGTTCTGGGGTACCACAGTAAATAAAATTTCAGTCTGACACCAGAAAGCTAAAAAATAATAATAATAATAAAAAAAGAGTAATTACCACTGACATGCAAATAGATCATTTAAGGTATCTTCCTGTCTACACTGTCCTCTCAATTAAAAAAGATTTTTCCAACTGTGTATTTTATGTTTCTAGACTCTATTAATCATCCCAGTGTATGGAATTGAAACTTACACATCAGTTCTGCTGAACTACTGGGAATTGGAGCATGTTAACGTATTACATCCTACTGCTGATACAGTGCAGTGATGTAGACTTTTCACAGCAGAGAGGACAAGACGGGTAGTTGTGCTCTCTATGTAGCAAGTCAAAATCTCTTTGCAGGTTTCCCTGGGGGGCAGGATTCATAGGAGATTTTCAGCTGAATGCTGTTTACTTATGTATTGAATGACATTCATTTGTCTGGTAGCAGTGTTATTCTTGGCAATTTTAATTTTTCAGTTATCTAGTCTATTAGTATTTATTTTTCTCTTTCTAAAAAACCTTTTTTTCCCTTATAATCTACTTTAAGCAGTTTTATTTTATGACTTATTGTGCTTTTATAAAATAGCATAACTGCACTGTTGAATGGAGTTGCTTTGTTTTTCTTTTCTTTCTTTTCTTTTAAATCTTCAGTTCTGTGAAATATAGCTACCTTGGGGATTCCTTTGAAAAACCTGATAATGAATGTAAGATGTGAGTGACTGGTGTGTGATTGTGTTGATGTTTTCCCTTCTCTTGAGCCCAGTTTGAAATTCAGCTCTGCACAGCAGGGATTGTCCTCAGCCACATACGACTATTTTTAGGGTTCTGTGCTTGAGTAGTTGTGCAGGCACTGGGCAACTGGCGGCAGTTTGTCATGACTGCCTTTAGGCTACTAAACCTTGGGGATTTTAATCCCTGTCCTTCTCTGTCAATCAACTCCACTCCAGTTTTTAATGTGGTATTAAATATTTTCAAACGGTGGTATTTGCGCTACAGTAAGTGCAAAAATACCAAAAGGCAAAATGCATAATGTGGGGTTTCACCTATTTTCCCTAGCTGTGTCACTGAAAATTATTTACTCTGTGATATAATTGTTTATATTGAAATCATCAAGCTCTCTCGCCTATTTTCTCCTTGTTTTATTTTGATTACTTTGATGCTATGAATCCTGGCTGCATTTAATTCATTATAATCATGTGAAACTAAGTCCTGAATGGCTTCCAAATGAATATTATTTAATTTTCTTTGGCATTCACACAAGCAGTTTCTTTGCCAGTTGAGTAGTAAGTACACACACATTTTTTCACTTGTGTGACATGGTCAGTTTTTAGAGTTCTTCTCTTTTCAGTTTCCAAAGTATGGAATATAGCGCTTTGAATGTTACTGTTAACATTTTTTTCTTCCTTTTAGTTCCAAAATGTGGTAAGTAAAGAGTCAGTAACCTTAATGAGTTGTTTGTTTGTTTGTTTCATTTTTGTATGTGTTGCAAAAGTTAAAAAGGGAGTTTCCATGCTTAATAGCCAGGTACTGTACAAAAAAGATCAGACATAATGGATAACCAGAGAGAACAAGCTGATGTTTTTGCTTCACATTTTATTGTACTGCTACATAATATGGAAGAAAACAAAACAAAACAGATTTGTACTGCTTTAAACTTAAAGCCACGCTATTTAATTGCAAAACCTCCCATTGTGACATTGACAGGACTCCAGAGTGAATTAGATTTTAAGCTTCTTTTGCACCCTTGCTTTTCCTTTGCCAAGGCAATGAAAATGATTTACTGTATCCATAGACAATTAGTGCAAAAATGGTAGAAAGCTGATGGCAGAAAACAGATCATAAACAAACTGTGCTCAAGTCTAAGTGAATTCAGGAGGAGACTGATGTATTTTTATTATCTGATGTGGCAGAGGAATCGGTGTGGCTTTCAGAGGCTTTTATGACAGCTGAAGTCATATCAGCAGCCAAGACATAGAAAGTTGCTCAGAAGCTGGTGAAGCTGCCCTGCAGACTGCAGCGTGCTGAAATGAAAGAAAACCCAGCTTCTGCTGGTTTCTCACAGTGGAAATGGGCAAGGAGTCTAAACTATGGGGCTTTGGGTAATTTTTTCCAAAGGAAGGGTACTGTAGCTCTTGTTCTGTGGCACTGCAGGTTTGTTTTTTTTTTTCCACAACTTACTTGGATTTTGTCCTCAGTTGTTTTTACTCATCTTTTGAGGATTTGTTACTCTACTTTAGAAGGGTAAGACTTCTGAAAATGAAATGCAGAATCATCAGTTGAGAGACCTCCCACTCTTTTACAGCAAGATTATATGATGAGTAATAGCTTTCATGATATGATAGTGGCCCTAATTCCATGGTACCTTTATCCTGCCTTCCTCTTAAGTACCTAAAGCCACGGCTTTAAAGAGAAAAGGAGGAAAAACTACACAGTGAGGAGAGATGTTCAAAGCATGGAGGTTTTCCTTTAACATTAACATAGGAGTATGTATGCTCCTATATACAGTTATCAAATGGGAATCCAAAAGTTAAGAGGCAGTCACAATAGGTGAATAGAAAATAACGAGAGCAAAACAGAAATGGAGGAAAGACACTTCATGAGATGTTGGTGACAACACTTCATTCCATTTCAGTAAGTAGCTGTGTTAAGTACAACCTTCTGCATTGGCCCTTTAGTGTTCTGTCAGTCTGAACAGGTATCTGATTTCTATAACCCTTGGTTCTGCTTGCTGGCCTAAGAGCTGAATTTCAGGACAAATGCTCTTTAACTTGTCTGCATTTCCTGTAGTTGGAATTATTTGCTTAAAGACCTTTTTTTCCCCTTGTAATTTCCAAGCTGTTTTTATGATTACCTTCTCAGTCACCTAAACACTGTGCATTCTGCACAGTTTTGACCCAATATTCATCAGGCTGTCAGACTCCCATGGTACAATTACAGAGTACACGAGGGAGGCTTAAAAATGATTTGGTCCCCTAGTTTTTAACAGTTCTACATATGATTAACTGCTAACTGACTCAAAATGCTGCTGTAAGCACTGTCTTTATATTCCACTAGAGATGTGCTCTCAGGAGAACAATGATACATTTATGATATTTGGGTGGGAGGGAGATTAGAAAGTGTAAAATAATTCCTTACTCATAAACTCCTGATAAATTACATTTTCATTTTGTAATAAAACACTTAGTTTCAGTAAGGATATACATTAGTGGGTTGTCAGAAAATGGCAATGTATTTCTAATCCTTACTGAAGGATAACAGTGAAACAGTCAGACGCTTTTGGAAATTTTCTCTCAAATATTTGGATCTTTATTCATAGGAATTCTAGTACTGAACTCCTTCATTTATATTCCCTTTTCATCTTCTCACTGTCATTAATTCAGAGCCTCACATTACCAAATTGCAAAGTCTGCTTTTGTTTTCATTTAAATTGCAGAGCATTAAGTAACAGCAACGTTATACGCAGATGGCAGTACCGTTTTTCTTCTTAAAATAAAAGAAATATGGTCAAAGGCCCTGTTCTTCCTCTGCCTCGAAAGAATAGACGGTCCAAGTTCAGCTCTGGCCTCCTGCTCTCTTTACATTCCTGTGTTGTATTACTCAAAAGATGACTCTGTCACTTTCTGAAACAACCTCAGTGTGCCTTTTTCCATAACCTGTCTAGTTTGAGACGTGCTCTTTGAATGTTCTTGCTAGTCTGAATTAATTTCATATGTAGAAAGATAATGAAGGAACAATGGTTGTTATGGAGTTCCTAGTAACTCCTTTCTGTCTGAAATTTCATGTTTCATATGCAAAGGTGATTTCATCATAGGGATGCTTGGACAACTCACATGTTTCTCCTGTGATTCGAGTAATTTAGCTTCTTCCAGTTCTCTTTTATTGCACTTTGAGCTGGATCATCATGTTGTGTCTACAAACTTGTCTTGTGTGTTTGACATTCTTCAGGTTTAACATGAAGAATAGTATCAGAGGCACGAAGCAAAGATATGAAGATCATGTCCTTTGGCACAGAGATGATTCCAATTAAATCTTTGTTTATGTATCACACTTATCTTATGGATCTTAGCCTTGCACTCTGAACTTCAGAAAACTTGCCCTGCTACACATCTGGTTACATTTGATTCAGGATTTTCAGTGTCTGTAAAACATGCTTTTGATATAGCTCCTTTCAGTCAGCAAGGACAAAATCCAGTAGATAAGCTGAAGTACGTGTGATACTCACAGTGAATAATTTAGCTCTATTTACTTCATTCACTACAATCTTTGTTTATCAGAAATAATAATTGGTATATTTACTGATATTATTCTTATGACTTGTACATTCCGCACTAAAGCTCATCAGCTGTTTTGTCTGGTGCCATTCAGTTCACAACAGGGGCTGAAAGGTAAAGAAGTGCATTCTTGTCTTGGAAGTCTGGAGTTCCTGCTACCTGACCTAGAGAATAGAAGTAACATTTTGGAAGTATTACTTCCACAAATGGAAGTAAATGTAATTTCACTCGCTTAATGGCTTTTGCTGATGTTTAGATTTCTAGCAGGATAGCCTTTAACTTTGTTTTTTTATACCTCTTTGTTCAACTCAGGTTCCTGATGTTTTCACTAAGCAACCAGGATTCAGTAGCCTAAAATAAAGGGCCAGTGTGTGCTTCTTTTTGATAGGTACACATCAGTATTTAGTCAGCTGTGATGCTGAGCTGATGTGGATTCTTTGGCCAAGTGACAATGTCCAGTGTTTTTTGAGGGGTGTGTAGTCCCTGGGTGATCTGTGAATGCCTTTTTAACTAGGTATATTTTGAATTGGCAGAATAGATTTAACAAAATACATACTTTTCTAAGGCAAGTTATCTCATGGGAAGGCTTCAAATAGGTGATCAGCTTCCTTGATAGGAAGCTAAATTAGGTGCCTATGTTTCTGATGTTACCTCTTTCGGTACAGTCGGAAAAGAGACATGCAAGAAGTAGTTGGCATGCTTGAAGTAATAGCCTGAGGCAGTGGTCACAACTGAACGCTGTTGCTCCAGACTTAAACAGAGACAAGTAATCAAGGTGTGACATACTCTGAGCTCACTGAGTATTGTAGCAGGTATGTAAATAGATGCAGAACAGTCATAGCTCCCTTTTCTCTCCCAGCAGCCCAGACAACTCATTCTGCCTCCTTCATTTATTTACACTTGTACCTTGGTTTGTAAATTACAGAACTTAGATAGAAGTTGTCCAAACACAAATGCTTCATTCAAGTATGAGGAAGTAGTAACTATGCTGCTATGTTATCTTTGCTTTCTTACATAAAAAGAAATTCTCTGTGCAATTGTCTAGTTCCCCCTTTTTGTATTTATTTTTAAATAAATGATTCCAGCAATTCTATTCTTCTATTCAGTTTTTTCCTTCATTTGTACTATAATTTATATTTATAAACTGGTAATACATACTTACAGGTTGCTTCTGAGACAGCAGGCATTTCACAAGTTGTGTAGAAAGTGGGTCAAAGGGCTCTACTCTAGTTTTTCAAAGTTTGGTGAAATATCTGTATTGTTCTTCTGAAGAGAGACAGCCTTAGCAGATTTCACCATTAAATTAGTTATAATAATGGTAATTAAACCATGCCTGTATGGCTACTAAGACCTTATTCTATGTATGTGGTAGGAATTCAATTGTACTGAAATAGATTCATATATATATATTTTTTCTCTCTGCCTCCCTGAAGCACAAGGGATAGAGAAGGACTGAAAAGACATGCATAATATGGGTAACTGACTTACCACTCATGTTATAGAGTTCTTTGTATTTGGGGGGAAGGCTGTGGACCATATGGTGGTGTTGCTCTGGCTGTTTTGCTGTGTGAATTTGTCCTATAGTCATGAATTACAGAGAAGCCTATAAGCTATTAGACCTCTAGGAAACAGGAGGGTGACTTGTTCCCCTTCCTTCTCCTGGACTGTGCCCATTCAAGTATATTTCTTAATTCATCCAGCACAGCTCATAGATCTAGCTGTTGATTTTCTGCAGTTCCAATTCAACAGAACTCAGCTTCTTAATCTGAACCAAACTCTTTTCAGATACATCCTTGTGTCCTTTTTATATTAGCGTATTTTAGAAAGAGTTCAACAGAAAATGACCAGAGGAAAAATAAAGAGCAGATCCCTGGGGAGCTGTTATAGAAAGAAGTTGTGCCTGCTTTTTAAAAGCAGCAAGTAATGAGAAATGATCATTTCCTAGACTTAGTGTTCTGCTTTCATAGTGCAATATTACTGATTGCAGCAGATTTTATGTTGCTGTTCCTTAAGGGAATTAAAAAAATTGAGTTGTCTGGTTCTTCAGGGATTTGTGCTTATACTATGACCATCTTGAGCTCAGGCCATGGTACCATTGCCAACAGGATGGCTCTCACGTAAACAGGAGTTAATAAGAGATTTGGGCTGCTGCGGGTCTTGGTTGATGAGATTGTACACATTCTGTCTAGTGAATCTAGGCCCTAGATAGCAATATAATTTATCTCAGATTGTGAAACCCTTTAGAAAATTACGTTAGTTGGCTGGAGATGGCTTCTTTGAAATAGAATATGAAAGAACAGTCTCTGAATGAATTCACATTATTGATCATACATGTAGGTAATGTATTAACTTTTGAAGTACATGAAACCAAACTCTATAGAGACAAAATAAAAAAGAGCTTTAGTGGCCAGTGGCTGATGTTTTGGGTCATTATTAGCTATATGACTTTAATGAAGCTCACACAACACTTCAAAAAGATATTTTCCTCGTGCATGCATTTCATTTTCATGCAAACACTAATGTGAAGGACCTGGCACTTTTGTCTTTGTTGAAGCTCAGACTGAGTAAGCAGAGAAAGTGTGAAAGATGAAAGGCTATTTCTTCACCCCTGCTCATTGCTGAATTGGAGTCTCTGAGTGTCCCAGCTGCATGTTGGAACAAGTCTAGACCACACTAATTCCTCCTACTCCTATTGCTCTTTTTTCATCTTCTCCCAGAATTCACATGGGCTCTGGTAAGGTGCCCTGCGTTTAGGCAGTTTGTGTGACTAAGAAGTTTCGGTGCAGGTAGGAATCTCTGGCTGCCTTGTTACAGCAGCACCGAAGGGACTAACCATAGGGCTACAAGGAAAATTTAGTTGTAAAGAGAAGTATTTTTGTGGTATGAAAGCCTCTGTATCTGCTACATCTCAACAGTTTTAACTTTTTAAGCTCTATTTGGTGGTTTTCTTCACTCTTTTTCTTATTATTTTAATAATAAGTGCTTTTATTAGTTTTCTGGTGACTTCAGTACTGCAAAAATGATCAAATGGCAGAAAGAAACAGTTGAAAAGAGGTCAGAAATAAGAAGGTGTTCAGAATCCTTTTAATAAAGTAAATTCTTTTAGCTTTGTGAGGTCCTGAAGTAGCAAGATTGCATTTCTAGCTTTGAACAATGCTAACATTCCCATTAAAAGGAGTTTTGGAGGCTTCTCTTGTCCTACTCCGTTTCAGTAAAACTCATACATTGACTTTGCTAATAGTTGTCAGTCAAAAGAATTTATAGGAATTTGTGCTGTACTTTATATCAAGTTGAACCATGACCATTCCTGTAGACAAGATACGTTTGACATGGTGAGAGAACAGCTGATCTACTCTTCCCTCAGAGCTGGACAGACCAGAGTTCCTGGATGAAAAGGGAAGAAAACTTGTAGATATTGCTGCAGTTCTGCCTTTTCACTGTGTGGTTGTTGTCTAAAAGTGAACAAATACTGTCACATTGAGGGGGGAGAGAACCTCAGTTGCTGTACTTTACTTCTGAGGCACAAGAGGAGACAACATTTATTCCCAAAGCTTACATCCTGTCCTATGTGACTGGCGATTGTAGAGACAGAGAGAGGAAAAAAAAAAACACAACAAACAAAACTTATGTAATTTACAGTCCTTGACTGCAGCAATACCATCACGATGAAACTGACAATAGAATTTCCTGTCCTGTGGCTTGGCACGCAGTCTGAGAATATAATGCCTGACATTAATAGCATGATTACACATAAAATATGTGGAGAGTAACTAAGCTATGGTTCTCAGCAGTGTTTCACTGGTTATCAGCATCCAGCCAGAGAGCTGAAGGCTGCCTTCCTTGAGGTAAGCCTGCATGCCTGCCAGTCAGCAAAGTGGCTCATAGCACAGCTGAAAAGCACAGGTAGCAAGTGATGTTGTTTCCTACAAAAAAATACTTTTAGTGCTTCAAATAGATCAGAACACAAGCTTTTGATAGATGTTTCTTACTTTATGGAATAAGGAATTGTTGCTTTCTTTTTTGCTTTTACTTTCTTTATTGAGTCTCTTGGATGTAGCAATAATGGAGAGCTTTGTAATACTGGAAACACTGCAATTGGTTTGTGATGTCATTGTGCTCTGGGTAATCAGCTGACACAGTCCTGTACCGAGGATGATGCTCATGAGTTGGCTACTGAGTTTTCTTAAGGCTCTTAAGTTTTCTAAAAGCTGTCCCACAAGAAAGTCTTTTCCATTTTGAACAATTTACTTTGGTGTTGGTAATTCAGCATTCTTACTTCATTTTAATGGACCTAACATTATATGTTCTCTCATCTTCCCTCTCTCCCCTCACTTTGTATTCACTATAGCGTTGTCACACATTTTTGCTTAGTAAGTTCTGTGTATGTTTTTGGGTGGGGATCCTGTGATTTAATAATCTGTGGTGTGCACGTCTGCATTTGAATTCAGCCACCCTTGCAGTTTGGAGAAGTGGCACTTCTAGAAAATGATTCACAGGTTCATCTCTGACAGATGTCTGGAGCTGATCGGGTGAATCACAGCCCAGCAGTGCCCTTCTCTTATGGCGAGTCCAGGCAGTTAGCCAAGATGGGGATCAGTCTGCACTGTAGTAGTCTGAAGCTGTGTCCTTAAAATAAAATGTCATTGCTGTCATTTCCTGAGCAAAGCAAGCTATGGCATTAGGTCGTTTGGTAATTGCTCAAAAAGGGAGAAAGGTCTGACTTAAAGCTTATGCCACGTAATAGTGAGCTTTATTCTAATGTATATATTATTTCTAATATATAAAATTATATAAGTATATAATACTTAATATTTATATAAATATTTTAATATGTATATTGGAAGATTTTAATATATATATATTAATATATATATTGTAGGCATATAGAAACTTTTGTTCATTGACTCTAAAGGCAGACGCTCCCTCTAGTGACTAAGACTATTTTCTTGTAACGGCAAAGCTTTGCTGGGCTTTCTGCCATGTTTTACTATCTAGTTGCTTGAATCCCTCAGATCTCAATCTTAAAATGAGTAATATGAAATGGGGATAAAACATCAAGTATTGCGTGCCTCCCTCATCCTTCCCTTTGTGTGTGTAGCAAGAGGAGTCAGAACACGCATCAAGATAAAATAGAAGAAACTTAAGCTAAATATATTCTTTTAATTAATGTCAAGGGTTTCATAGCCTATGAATCAGAAAACTGTTCCTTCAAATTAAACCTCAGGTGGAAAACTGTAGCACTTGTGAGCTCTTTTGAACATGGAGGTGTTCGGAAATTCTTTGTGTTCGTTGAACAGCGAGGATTCAAAAACATGTGGGCACTTCAGATTCAGGACGCCATTCCCCTTTTGATACTTTTGTTAGTCTTTTCAATGGAGTTATTAAAGGTAGAAGGCTGAATGTGTATGTGGCATCCCAAAACACTGTAACATCATTACATGGATATAAGATATCCACAAACTGTCTACATAGCCATATATATATGCACATATGCATAGAGAGAGGATAACATCTTTGAGCATCTATTGACAGCATCAGGAAGGAGGAGAGGGGAGAACGGAGTACACCTATGTGGCACACGAGATTCTTTGCGATGCATATCCTCCTTCATTGTCAGGGTGTGACAGCTCTGCTCATGGTCCTTTCTGATGGCAGCTTTATGATGCTGTGTGTGTTCTAAACATCTTAAATATTATTTTAAAAATACACATTCTGCAGTTTTGTGTGTATCTGTAAATCATGCTCAAAAATAAATTTTATTAGAAGGAATATACACAGGCAAAAAAAAAAGTATAAATCAGTGTATATGCCTAGCAACATTCTATAATGAATTGTGAAATCCAAGGCTATGAAGGCTGCAGTAATGCTCTGTCTACACAATTGTCAAGCTCTGGTAGTTCTGACAGCAGAGGATTTTAAGGGGATTTAGAGAAGAGGATGGATAAAAGGAGGCAGGGGAGGCTGAAGAAATTTCTCCCAGATATCATGTTGATATTGTAATCTGTGCTCCGTATTTATTCTGACTAAAAACAATATGAAATGGTAAGCTTCTGGTTTGTCTGTGTGTCCCTTCTCCCTCCTTTTCCTTTCCTCACTCTTTCTCCCCACAAGGGAAACAAATTGAAATCCTGTTTAAAAGCTCTGTGGACATCAGCATTCAAAAGCAAGAAAAATGTACATAAGTGAAATGTATGTTCCACTCAGCTGCACTGGGAATATCAGCAATATTTTTTCATTTTGTAGCTTGTATTTGTACAGCCAAATGATGCAGTGATGCAGTACAATTGGAACCAGCAGCAGCCTCTGTCCCTGTGCATCTTCCTATTTTCCAGGGGGAGAGAGCAATGGAGAACTGTTTCAGCAGTCTTTTGAACGTGTACCCATGAACAGTGTTAGAAAAAGTATCTGAAGGTAATTAACTACGCTTGATTACATTTTAAAGCAATCTGAAACTGGAGCTGAGTCCAAAATACTTGTTGCAGTTATAACTGATCATGTATTGAAAGTTACTTCCTTAGCATTGCCTTTAGCAAAACCATTTGCCTGCTGTAAAGATCCCTTTTTTTCTTCTCCTGGCATTTTCTCAGCATTAGTGGGCATGACTGTGAGCAGCAAAATCATGTCATTTTAGAGCTAGACTCCAATACAGATAACCCATCTGTGAAAGGATGCCTTTTAGATTACCTCTCTTCAAGTCTGACAGGGTATGTTTACATACTCGTTGATGTTTCCATATGCCTTTAATCATTTGCAAGTTTAAATGCTGTGTGCTTACTCTTTCGTTTCCAGCTGTGCATTGTAGATTTTGTGCAGTAAAATGTTCCGCTTGTCTGCTTCAAAATTACTGGGTTAAACTAAACCTTAAGCAACTGCATCTACATTTTCTTCAATGTTCAATGGAGGGGGGTCTGAAGAAGGGCTAGTTCTGAGGAGGGGAAATTGGCCCATGCTTTTTTATTACACAGCATGCAATTTGCTGAGGTTCTCTCAAGTGAGATGCTGTTTGTTGGCCGTTAATGTACAACGTCAATAGGGGCAAATATGGTTCAACCAGGTTGTATTCAGGAATGCTGAAGATTAGGTAAGAAGTGAACATCCTGAAATAAAATATGGAAGTGATCCTTCTTGAGGATGCTGTTTGCATACAAATATCTCATCTCTTTGAGGAAATAGGAAAGAATTTATCCATCATGAACATTTCTATTCCTACTTCAAAATAATGTTTTTCTTCAACCTGCATTGAATCAGCAGGATGCAACCCATCCATCCCTACAGTTCCCTCCTTGCTGCTGCTTCCCTTTAAGACTGTAGCAATTAGCTGATAACCTGTTAGAATAGCAGATCATTACTTCCCCTCCTGCTGGCTCTGCTTAAAGAAGAGAAAAATATTTTGGATGTAAAATGCTGATTCATCTAGTCTTTATTTGATGATCAGCACTTGTATCTTCAAACTGAAGATATGGGTGCCATGTCAGGTATGTTTAATGAAGTAGATTTTTCATTGCGATCCATCTTTACCTTATAACCATTGCTGTTGCAGAACCAAGGCACTCAGGTTTGTGATCTTTGGCCTGCTTCTGCTGTAGTGTCTGTGATTAGCTTTGTGCTTCTTAGTTAATCGTGGTGATGATTTTGAAATGACTGAGAACAGAAGTACACAGCATGATGCTGCACTGATACAGTTATTATGATTTCCGTCTAAATATCAACTGCAATAGGCTTCAAATGGGAGCAAGATTTTTAGGTTTATAATCTTATTGGTAAAGGGTAAGGTCTGCTTTAAAATAATAATTAATCAACTTTTTTTTTTTTTTTTAACTCTCTGTAGTAGTTTTTCAGGTAAAGAGAGGAGAGTTTCCTATAGGAAACGTACTTCAAAAAATGATTTCAGAATTATTGCTTGCAGCTATTTTATTTTTACTTCCTCAGCACTGGGAATGTCTACCCAGTGGAACACCAGCCTGATCTGTAATTCTGTCAATACTTCAGTTCCCATCTTCTGATCTAGATTGCTGCTGAAGTTCAGTCAAGACCTCAAGCATTAGTGACACATGGTGTTTCTTTCCATATAGTATTTTGTTGCAAAAAAGTCTGATAGTTTCCATTAAATTATATAATCGTTAATATTTCCTGTGAGTTCTCTTGTTCTGAGTCATCCTTCACAATGCACTGCATGAAAGCTGATTTTCCTATGATATAATGTAAGGGCAGAACTTAGCTTAACTTTGTTTTGTTCTAGTAGTGTCCTGTTTGAGACAGCTTTTCGTAATATCTGTTAAGACCTCGTTTCTTACACCGTTGCATTTCACCTGGGTTTTCTCAGAAGACATACCTGATGGAAAACACTCTGACAGAAAAGCAGGAAGATGCTGAAGCTGTATCAGATCTGTATTTGTTGCAAGAAGAGGCAGTCATGATAATGAAACAAAGCTCTTTCAGCATTACCCCCACATTCCTAACTCAAAGATGTAAAATGAAGTCATTGCTATTTGTCTTGGTTTTCTTTTGTAACAGGTTATCACTTCAGCAGTCTCATTAACACAGTGCTGTGATTTCAAGTGGCTGTCTGCTACCTTTTAACTATGAATCAGGAAACGTTTCCAAAAGGCTTCAATGCAATGGATGTCATTTTATAAACATATTGGCCGAGCTCACCTGCGTGTAACTACAGTGAACTGGAAGAATGAACTGCTGTGTTCATGTGCTTCTAGCTGCATTTTTTTCTTTTTCACGCTATTGTGGTAGTTGACCTGCTTATCTCATATTCTTTTCTCTGATTTGTATGCTTTTCCCTTTTCCATCCGAGTGTTTCAGGGCCGTGTGTGCTTTCTGACAGCCAATTAATTGGCTGCTCCTCGCGCAGCCCAGAATAGAGGCAGCGGTCCTATGCGCACCAAGCTTGTCCATTGATGTGTACTGCAGACATCCTCAGAATGGGGACACGTTTCCCTGGTCTCGTGGCTGCCTGCTGTTAGCATCAATTTCCCATTAAAAGGTAATTTAAAGGTATAGCCCCAGGCGGACTCAGGAGAGCGTTATAAAAGGAGTTTAATTAACAGTTCAGAGTAATATAATCTAAGGTTGAATAGTCTGCAACCAGCTCTCTTTTTTTTTCTGTTGTTCGCATTTGTCATTTCCTTTATGCACAGAATAGAGGAGATTTCCTTGTTTGGTAAAGAATGTGGCGAAATAAGTCTTTGAAGAAGCTTTGTTGTACGTGTCCTGGAGGGAGAGCCACACGTTATCGCACACTTTGAACCCCTGCTGCTTATCTCCCCTCTGCGTCAGCTCACCTCTGTGGTCAGCGTCTTTTGAAGGAAGAGATTCAGGGCACCTCACAATTGGGCCATCTGTGCTTTGCGAAACCTTTACTGCTGCTCAGAGATGTGTTTAGCCGACGTGTCCCAGAGTACAGAAATAGATATTTTCTTCTATGGAAATTTCTGGTAGGAAATGGGACTGGCAGAGATGTAAGAGGGTTTGTAATCAACACTGAGAGCTGTTTTCTGCCTGTCCTCTTGTGCTTGGCTGTATTTTTGACAAAACTTTATTTGTGGGGATTTTTCTGTCTCTTCTTGTCCCCCCACATCCACCCGTGTTTTTGCATTGTGAAAGTTTCTGCACATATCCAGCCTGGCTAAATACAGCAAGGATGTGTTACTTCCATGACTCCTAACAGCTTTCAAATTGGAATGATTTTCTGTCACAGTGGCCTGACCTTTTCCTGGAAAAATTTATTACCTAAAAGAAGGGGGAAAAAAAGACATATAAAGGGATCTAAGGAAGTGTCTTCCTTGAGGGCTAAAGATATACAGTACTTGTTGTCATTTAACCATCCACCCACCTAATTCATTCTAAAATGCCAGCTACAAGTGCAGCAATTTGTGGACATGACATATCTTGCGTGCTTGGTACATTACAGACTACAAGTCTGACAATTTTATTCTCTCGCAGAAATCTGTCTTGCTTTCTTGGATCTGCCTCCTCCTCTCTTCCTGTGGGAAATACACAGATTTCATAAACTTTTGTTTTTCACATAGCTCATTTCTGAGAATAGAGTGGAAGCAGTGACTGAACTCCTGTTTTGTTCTCTGGATGAGTGTATTGAATCACTCTGCAATTAAAGATGGCAGGGATGTGTTCTGCACAAGTTAAATAAGCTAGACTTGTCAAGTATTGAGTTTGTTTTGATTTCAGAGATAATGAGACAAGGAGCAGCTCCACCTTTATTCTTTTGTCTGGCAAGTTCTTAGCTACGTTATGACAATTTAAAAAATTCATAAAATCAACAACAACCATAACATTTAAAAAAAAAAAAAAAAAAAAAAGCCCCCCAAAAACCCAAAACATTTCAAGGGGCAAACCAGGAGTCTTTCTACGTAATTAATAGAAAGACCTCTTAAGAAATGCTTGAAGTGACTACCTCACTTCCTGGAAATTGTTGTGGAGTTAAATCAGTTTTTGCAGCATCTAATTAGCACTGCCACAACGTTCAGATAGTTTGTTAATTACCATTCTGTTTCTCACTGTAGTCAGTGTGTCAGGTAAGAACAGAAGTTAGCACACACCTCCATATTATGCATCAAACCTGCTCACTGTCGTCATACTCTAACAATGGGAAGCCCTAAGGGTGGTTAAAATAAATTTTAGCAATTGCCTTTCTGAGGACGTAGCAAGCTTATAAAGCAAACGTTAACTTACACGTTTAGTGCAAGCATACGGTGGGTTTATAACTGTGGAATGGTTTGAGGGTAGTTTGTCTAGTAGAGCTGAGGCTAGAAGTAACATTTTGCAAGCAAGCCTGAAAAGCTCCCATCGTGCTGACATCAGGAACTTCCCAAAGTGAGCATAACTTGGACAGGCTCGGTGTTCTGTGCCAGGAAACTCTGACTTCAGGGGTCTCCAGCACTCCTGAGTTCCAGGGAGTGGGTGAGGGAAATTAAAAATAATTTAAGATGGAGCTGTGCTTCTCAGCTGTAGTGTGGGCATGCTGTCTTATGAAAATTGTTGCTTTGTAACTCTGGTAGCAGTATCAGGCTCCTGATCTCTGTCTGTCCTGTAGAGAACCTGTGTATCCAAAGGCGCGATGTTTGTTTGCCCTGCAGAGATGATAGCACTGCTGTGAAAACAGACCCCAGCTTTCCTGTGTGCACACTCAGCCCTTCACTGCAGCGTGGTGCACTGCTGTGGCCTGAGTGCCAGACGTGCTGTGAGCAGGGACACACACATCAGTCAGCTGTGTCTTATTCTCTGCTGTCTCTTTGCTCCCAGGTAACTGCTGACCTATACAAGCTCTGTGTGTTGCTCACTATGCAGGCCTGGCTAGCACACACAGCAGTTTGGAAGCAAAGTTCAGCCTATCTGCAGTAACCATCTGCCCCACGAGGATAAAGGAGAAGTCCAAACTTCTCCTGTGATGCAGGCCTGGGAACTTGATAGTCCTGAAAAAGATGAAAAGGAAGCGATGGGAAGCTTCTCCTGAGTTGCACAGTAGAAATCACTGTCTAGCTGTAAGTCATGTAGGCCTGAAATGACCGGTTTCCTGGAAGGGCAGTATGATATGCCTGTGTCAAACTGTCACTCCATCTTGCACTATGCTCTCTGACTTGTATTACAGCAAGAGCCATGCCCAAGGCAGCGTGCTGCAGACAGTTTACCTGCTGAGAGGAGCCATTGACATCTTGTCCATGAGAATCTGAACACCAGCTTGACTTTCCTCTCACAAGTTGGCCAAGCTAGCTGGAATAGTGAACTTTCTGTGGAAGCATCACTGATAACTGATGACATCTGACACTTTTCAGCATTAATACGTGGCAGAGTGGCAATCTGCATTCAAAGCGTGGTTGGCTATATCTGTTCAAAGATGACTGGAGAATAAGAATACAGTAGGCACTCTGTCCAAGAGCATTAAATATTTTTAAACCTGGAAACAATGAAAATGACAGAAATTGGC
This sequence comes from Perdix hodgsoniae, assembly GCA_035772895.1. Taxonomy (NCBI): domain Eukaryota; kingdom Metazoa; phylum Chordata; class Aves; order Galliformes; family Phasianidae; genus Perdix; species Perdix hodgsoniae. Next base: position 1,828,545 of record JAPSGF010000004.1, read on the forward strand.
AACCACAACACTATTAGTACTATTTTTGAATTAAAATTTCCATACTCTTTGGAATATGATGTCTGTGATTAAAAGAAACCCTTCTTCAGCTAGAATGGGTAAAACTAGGAACAAGGGGAGCCTGCACTCAGTTAAGAACTGATGAAGAATGAGCTCAGAGTGTCACCAGGGTATTCAAGGAAAGAGGAGCGTGTGAGATCTAGAGAGAGGGGATCTGTTAAGTGCTAGTGGGTCTACAGACAGGCTGTTCAGAGGTGGATTGGGCCATACTGTTGCACTGAACATCTCTAAATGAACATCCTTAATTACCGCTAATACAGCCAGGAGGAAAACAGTGCATTGCAGTTCTAAAATCTGTTTGTAATGATCTTTCATTTCATGAGCTGGTCTGCCCTTTGTTGTAACTTCCGAAGTTTTAATTATTCTTGCCCATAGTTAAAATTATGCCTGTGTAAGTAAATGTTTGTTGTATCTTATGTCGGAGATAATTGGTGGCTGCCTCGGGAAACTAGATAGATTCATTATGTTTACGTATGTTAGGAAGAAAATTGTCGGATTTTATTTAGGCTTTGATGAGGCTACAAAAAGAGTTAGAAATTGTCACTAAGAGAGCATCAGTTTGCTAAGCAGGGTCCCACATGTTGCTGCATAGTGCACTGTAGGTTGACCCATCTTTCCCATTTGTCTTACAAAGCATAAAGGATTGATGGTGCTCTTCCTGATGCCTGCAGATCTTCCAAAATGTAAATATTTCTTATTGGACTCTGTCATTTTGAATCTGTGGGAGGTCTGTCAAATAAATTGAGGTGTTTTCCATGCAAGCAAGGTGTTTTTCCATAGCATCTGATGCTATCACTTGCTAAGGATATGGCCAGTGAAGGAGTAAATACAACTGTTCAGCAGATGTTACAAGAAACATGTTTGCTTTTACATGTCTTACGTTGTTTGTTACTGTGTTTTTCTGCTGTGATTGCACTGAGTGGTCTGATGGAGTTTGAAGTTGAGCTGAATGGGGTTTTCTAGGAATGCAGGTGAGAGAAGCTCCTGGTTCAGAGAGCCATCTGCTGAAGGTCCTGTTAGCACCTAGTGGGAATTTCACTTGATGGAATAACTGGTTGCAGTGTCTTGTCCCACTGGCTTGTACCAGTTCAGGTATTCTCCAAACCTACATCACTGGGACAAATAGCTGTTTTTGTTTGCCTGTTGCAGAACCTTGGCCCACAGGTACAGTTACATGTTCCAGCTCATCGTGAAATGCAGAGAGATGTCTTCCCTTCTTCTTGCTCCTCCCGTCTCTTGCTAAACACACACTTTACCAATCGCCTTTGCTTTAGCTATGGCTATCAGGATTTTTCATTTAGACTTTTCCACTGAACTTGCTAATTCATCAGAAAATTCTTTGGTTGCTTTTCTCAGGCCTCTTTTCTGATGACTACCTGGTGCATAATCAAGTGATTGCTTGTGATGCAGAGGAAGATTTGGGGCAGATGAAGTGACTGAGATCATGGCAGGAGGTCACACCTGCAGCTCCTCCTTCATTAGCAGCTTATGCCAGATCAGCTCAGATTATAACGTGTCACCTCTCCCCAACAACCTCACTAGAAGTGCAGATGAAGCACAGGTCAGGAAACAGAGGTGTAGGGTGCTGGGAATTAGCTCAGAAAGCCTGCACCTACCAGGCTGTGCTGTCATTGCTCTTTATCATCTTTGTGAACTTGTGGTGGGCTTTTGAAAATTACAGCTGCTACAGAGGAAAGGATAATAGATCTTGTAGAATGCTTCCCCCTTTCAATTCATCTGCTTTTCCTGACTTTTCTGTGAGGATGAATTATGGAGAATATTAGTAAGAACAACAGATACTTTCCCTAGCAGGGTGGCAGTGCATAGGCAGTAGGACAGGGTGGTGGCCTAAGGAGATCTCCCAGTGGTATTTGCTGGAATCCACAAAAGTTTGAATGGTCCTTATTATGTTGAGCTGTCATAGGTGTTTGAGTTCACCATGTGCAAGTAGGGAAATAATCAAAATAAAGCATTTACTTGACATAATGGTGGCTATGGAAAAGGGGACTAAATCTGCTACAGATGTTGACATATTGAAGACTTATGACACTAGTGGAGAACTAGCTTGTCTCAATTAACAGACAAAGCTGGAAAACACATGAAGATAAACATTCAGAGCAGATATGGACCACTTCCACTGGCTAGTCATCTTGCTCTTCTCTCAAATCCAGAATGTCATACCTTTGTGCAGTAGAGTTGGATGATGAAACACAATCATCTCATATTTTGACCTCATTTATGGTTAAGGATTCAGGTTATCTGCTAATACCTTATTTTAAATAAGCTTTTGTGCTGAATACTTGTACAAAGATGGGAAACTTAATATTGGTGAAGGAAACAGCAAGGAGGTTTGCACTCTTACAGTTACGAAAGGCTTTCCTTCCAATCAGCCTGGCACCATAACAATGTATTTCTATCCTGCTTGGATGAGAGAGCCCATAAAGTAGATACGCAATTGTGTGAGATAATCTTTTAAAGCAGTAGTGTGACATTTTCTTCCATGTTTGGCACACCTGAGAAACAGAGGGCTTCACTGCAGAGTAGCATGTAGAAAAGCAATTAGTTCCTGGCATGATGTAATGTGCACGAAGAGGCCTTCTGTAGGTCTTTCAGTTAAATGTAGAAGAGCATTTATTTGTTGTTGTGAATACATCCTTTGAAGAGAAATTTTATTGGTCCTTTTGCTCTCAACAGAAGTTTTATTGTTATTTACCAGGAAGTGAAAATTACCTCACTGTTGTTTGGGCTATAGCAATTAGTTTGCAGGGTTAGGAGGGAAATGACCATTGAAATTTACTGCAATCTTTGTTTGTTATTTATTTGTGGTAATAACCTCTGTCATACAGCTAATCACTTTATAAGTGTTCAAGAAGGACATTTTTAGCTGTAGGGAACTCACGGTATAAGGTCAGGGGAAAGGGGAAACAGTGACAGACAACTTAGAGCATTGAAGGTGATGACAAGAAGCTTAAATTTGACGTGACAGAAGTGGAAGGTTTCAAAGGAGGAGTGACTTGACATGATTAAATTGACAGGTGAACAAGATGGCTGTTGCAGCTGTGTAATGCATGGAATGAGGGGAAGTCTTTTTGGCAGCTCAAAGAAGAGGGTTTACAACTGATCAAGGTGAGGTATAATGAGGGTCTGAATTGGGAGACTTGGATGTAAGAAATATCAGCAGGATCATCAGTATGTTAGGAATTAAGTTGCCTAGAATTTAAGTGTCACTCAGGTGCACACGGAGAGAGGAGAAAGAAGTGAAAATTAACTCTGAGATTGTTAAGTATAAGTGATGGTAAAATCAGCTGAGTTGTAATCTTTGATGAAGAAATGGGTAAGCAGAAACAGCGGTTGTAGGAAAAGATGCTACTGTTGTGGCAGTGTTAAATTATATTCACATTTTTCACAATTCACATATTTCACAACTTTGTTACTGGGCACTGAAAAAGTGAAATGTCTTTCACTTCAGTTTTCCAGGCTATAGAACAGAGACACAAAACTCATCTTTCCACTGTGAGCAAGTCATCAACAGTGCTGAGCTTAACTACATAGTCTGCGTAAGACACAGGAGGAAGTTAGAGATGGAACATTGCATTTGATGTGAACTGGGTTCAAAACTTCTCAGATAAAGTAACATGAATTTTACTGATGAGAAAAAAAAAATAATAATTTCAAGTCCTAGTCAGAAGTTAGTGAGATAGAGAGGAGCTGTCTACCCAGGTGAAATTTAGGCTTCTAGGCTGAAGAAAGAGCTGTAGTAAAGATGTCACATTCCAACAGTTTCAGCTATCTTCCCTGTACAGTTAGAAGCACCCTAGCCTGATGAGCCAAGGGCCTTACCAAAAGAACTAGTACAAATGATGGCAGTTCAGTCATTTTCAGAAGTTGTGTTTTTGTTGTTGTTGTTTGGTTTGTTTATTTTTTTCCTCTTATTAGTAGCTGATTTTCTTTAGTGTGGATGTTTTGATTGCATACGGAGGAACAACTGTTAAAGGAATCATTTTGGAAGCATCCTAATGGTCTACTTGGAAGCTAGGGCTGTCCTCAGTTTGAGGAGGGTTCAGCATTAAAGCTTATCAGAAGAGTTTTCAGATGACTTTAAAGGAATCCGCGAAACCACCTTACCCCCATCTCCTCCAGAAGGTAGACTTGCAGGGACTAATAGGATGAGAAAGGAGTAAGCAGAGGGATACTGCTGCTGCTTGACTGCCCTCTCATTCTTTGGACTTTGTTTGCTTCTGTAACCTGAGGCTTGTGGATAGGTACTTCTGGTTGTTGGTTTTAGTTTAGATTTTTCTGCCTTTGTTTGTTTGTTTGTTTGTTTTTCCCCATTGATAATGGTAAAATACATTGTGTCTACTGACATGTCTGTGGGTTTCTTGCCTCAGGAGCAGTCTGTTTGCCATAGGCATAATAATCACTACTGTGATTTTCTCTCCCTTCTTCCCAGCTACCCTATTTTAAAAGGAGTTGGCTCTTTGGGTTGTTCTACTTGATGAACGTTTAATTTTGAGGTAGTACCTGTGGAGAAGATGCACGTTTCATCTGTCTCACCCGTAGCTGATCTGAAGTTTCAAGCAATTTCTTCTTGGCTGAGGTCAGAGGAACAGCTGAAACTAATGAAGTGGGTGTTTTCAATTAATTTATCCATATACTTCTGTTCTGATTGCAAAATTTATGGGATATGAAGTCTGTGAAAGAAATGACACTGTTGCAGGTTATAATCATATATTATTTAAAAAAAAAAGGGGGGGGGGAGAGGGGGCATTTCTAGAAAAATCCAATTAACAGTCAGATAGTATGTAAAGATATTGCAAAATATGTTGTTGTCAACATAAGAATATATGGAAAGACAGATAATTTTTACCAGTCTACTGCGTAACAAAAATTATGATCTGTCAGCCTGTCTTTTTTGTGATTCTTTTCTTAGCCTTGAGCTTTATGTAACACATTTAGTTTAATTTTATATCACCATCCAAATAACATGGTGGTTGAATGCCAGAATAGGGTGAAATACACTCTATTCTACTGTGGCCTTTCACATAGGCTTTTAATTCCCCCTGTTACTGCAGAACATCTCTTGCCTGAGTTCAGGTGCTGTAGTTCACTTTGTTTCTTAGGTGTTTATGAGTTGCTGCTCTCTAGTAGTAGAAAAATTCACATTACTTTATACGTGTTTTTCTTGTTTGTGGTAATCAGAATGTGCCAGGTTTTTTTTTGTTTTTGTTTTTTGAGGGGGGGTGGGGGATAATTGCTGATAGAACAGGAGTAATAGAAAATTTCTTTTAAGATATGGAGTATCTACTGCATGATGGATATGATGTATAAAAGGCAGGAAGAGGAAACATATCATCATTGCTATGACAGAAACCACAGACTTCCTTGGAGTCATTGGCATTACTACAAATAGAATTAGTGGGCTGGAGCTGTATGGACATGTGGCCAGTCTGAACATGAACATGTTCAATTGGATTTTTATTGTGATAAGGTTGCAGAGACTTTGCCAATGTCCACCAACTACTGTGTAAAAGAAATTGAGCTTAAAGCATTTATTCATATATTCTGTGCTTTCACTGCATGAACTACATAGTATTGCAGGTGGTTCCTTGTGATAATCACTTCTTTACTTTCACACTGGCACAATGAAGATTTCCAAGTAATTTTAGCTCACTTTTTTTTTTTTCTTTTCTTCCTCCTAATCTCAGTACAGCTACATGATTGCATAATCCAGCTCTCAGTTTACAAAGTCATGGTACTCAGTAATGATGTCTTAGTGTGTTTTAGAGTCCCTTTCTCTGGAAGTATCCTGGAGAGGATAGCATAGGAAGGGAATAAGCACATCTATATGATTTTACATTCATAATAAATATTTGTCCTACTATGTTATATTTTATATACTTAAATATTATTTTTATATTATATTATATATAATATTATATCTGAAAAAGAATATTGGTAACTTCTAGAGGCTATGACTTGTAAAGTTCTTTCAAAAATAGTACTGGTAAAGAGAGACATTCAAGACAAATTTTGTAATGTGCTGCATCTTCTGAAATATATGTTTGTTTGGAATTTGTTTATATGTTCTTGGGAAATAAATTTTTCCCTATGTTTTGAGGCAATAGTGATTAGAAGTCTTTGTCACCAATTTCCAAACATATACGATCATCACATGCTGCACTTCATGTAGAACTGACTGTTGAGAATTGAGAAAGGTAACAAAAAATTAGCTATTTATAAGTTTCAGGAGGCAAAAGGAAAGCCGAAGAGATTATTTTCTAGGTTTCTACTTCATGCTTTCATTTCATATGAGATAAATTTTAATAAAGTCGTCGTTAGCTTAGAAAAAAAAAATCCCAAATCCTTTATTCAGAGATTCAAAGAAACAGCATATGGTTACTCTGGTAAAGCATATGGAGACCCTTATGTAAAGACAAAACAAAAGCAAAATAAAGTTGCTAGCTGGACCCCTGAGGTGCAGTGAGTCGAAACTTGGTGGGATGTTGCCAGTTCCATTTTTTTCTGGAGAACAAAAGTTTCTTCATCTCCTAAACAAGTAAAAACAAATAACACTGGCAGTATACATCTCGTAGCAGCAGAGAATTGCACACTACTTCAGTCTGTCCCCTCACGCTGGTTATTTTCACTTAGTATCATAAAGCAGTGGTGTTAAAAAGTTAATGGCAATTGCTTTACACAAGCTGGGTCATTCCACACAGTTCAGTTCCCTCCAGTTGTGTATCTGCAATCCAAAGATTGCTGCTATAGGAACCTTCTTTCTGTTAAGAAAGACCGTCACCCTGAAGTTATGTCTTTCCACTGTAGTAAATTAACTGCACTTGCAAATAAAACTTAACTGGCGAAACCCACAAATACAGTTCAATGCAGTTACTGCTTCTCTGAATTTTATGCATATTTTTTGGAATTTTTTACTTCTTTAGTAATGGTTTCTGTCTCTACTTCTTTTTTATGGAAGCCATTTCAATACACCAGCTGTTGTCAAGGTAAACATCTACTAAAAAAAAAAAAAATTTTTCCTGAATATAATATTTACATATTTATAGCTTTCTCTGAGCTTATTTGAATCAGCCTCTGGTAGCAGTGCTGTAACTGACACACAGTCATTAGTAAATGAAACATGTCAAGAACTGTTATGTCATATCATGTCCATTCATTCATAATACATATTTATGTTCTCATCTTCTGAAACAGATACACCATGGTTATAGGCAGACTGCCAATCAGATTCAGTCTTCAACATGTACAAATTCATGGACCATGGCAGGTAGTTCTTAGGCACTGGTCATTGCAGCCAAGAGCCATGTTACAGTTCTTCCAAAGTACAGGGAGCAGAGTTTTGGTATCCTGGAACGTTCCTTGGCATGGTAACATTGTCAAATTCAAATGTAACCAAAAGGTACTTCTAGTAAGTCTGCATCTGGACTATAGCTAACTCTGATTTTGAGAAGGCACGGGACCTAATGGAGTGTCAATGGAATTCAAAGTACTTTTTATCTCCATCTCTCTCTTTTTTCAATAGCAATAGAACTTATATTTCCCAGGTAACCTTAATTTTCCTTTAATACTGAAAGCATTTCTGCCTCTTATTGTAAATGAAGTAGAAGAAAACTAAAAAAGCCAAACAAGCTACATCAGAGTGCGTCAGTCATTGCAGTAATCTGCAACTGCTTGATTCAGAATTCATAAATGATCTTTACTTTTATTGCCTGTCAGTTGTACCAAACGGGTTTGCATTGCGTTTTTCACTTCTGTAACTGTTCTTCATTGTCAGACAGATGGTTAGAAACAAATGGAGAATGTGTTTGCTCAGGGAGAGGAGCTAAAAAACTTTGCAAAGAAATGTTGAGAACTTACAGACATAATCTAGAGAATGAAGTACTGCTACAGATAGAGGAATGTATTTTCCTTTCACACTCTTAGCCCCCTCATCAACATGATCAAATCTATGCTACTGTATTAAAGGATGAAAAAGATGGGGGAAACATGCTGAGCACCAGCTCTTCAGATGTCTGTGCAGTGCCGCAGAGCAGGGTTTGAGCTGAAGTTTGCAATGAGTAGGAGAAGTTCAGGAAAGATGGTATTTTTGCTACTAACCTCAATTTATCAGTCATTCTATAGAGGGTTTTGGGTGCTGGAGAGAAAGTGGGCTGGTGCTCTGTGACACGGTAAGGAAGGAATATAACTTTCATTCTAGCTTTATTACTGAGTACTATTTCTAACAAATATTTTTGTCCCGTGGCAGTTTAAATATGCCACGTTATTAAGAGGCAAATAGGAGAAGAATGGAGAAGTGGAAATTACAAGACTATCTGTGCGTGAAGACAATTTTCCAGAAGACTTACATTGCTAATGCACTCAAATCTTTCTAATACGATGCTGCATTAGGTTTTTTTTTTATATTCTGCCAGTTCAAATTATTATGATTATTGTGATGAAAAAATGAAGAATTTTCAGTGCCTAGTGTTATCACAAGCAGTAGGTAGCAGTGGTGTTTCCTCTGCAGGTATAGAAGTAATTTCATTTAAGGCTTTGACCTTCAAGTAGGTTTGATCCTCTTGGTCCAAAAAACATTCCTATTTCTGTAGTACAGTTGACTAAATCAATGTAAAGGCACATACCATCACAGCTACAAGTAGATAAGATAGCAGATCTTGATGGGTCCTAACCTGCTGATCCCCCTGTTCTGAACCTCCCTTCCTCATCCACAGATAAAAGTAGTTTACTTTGTTATTGCTTTCTTTGGTCCCAGTGACATGTGGTCATGGTGAAGGCTCTCTGCTTCTTAATTCTCTATGGTGATTCCCCCCCCCCCCCCAGCTGTTATTAGTTCCCTGAAGATATTCTAGCTGTGAAAGCATCATCAAATGTTAATGACTCTGTTGTGTGTGCTATGGTAGGTGAATTTTTCTGTGTAGATAAGAGATACTGGATTCCGGGTGCAATGAGGCATTTACTAACAGTTTTGTAAATCAGCCAAAAAGAACCAATTGTAAATATAGAGTTGCTTAGGATAGTTGGATAGGCTGAGGTAGGGGAGCCTTAGTATAGAAATAAAGCTAACAGAAGATCAAAGGAAAAGAAATTGGAACTCAGCAGAAGGTGGACGTGTCTGTTTCTCCCTTCTTCAAAACAAAAACTGCAATGATTTCCATTGCTGAATTTCTTCTGTTGTAAGAAATAATTTTCAACTGCTCATTGAAGATAACTTTAGATCTTGAAAACTTTATCACTAATTTCAATGGTTGTAATAGTAATCAAATTGAAGGTTTAAATAACAAGCTTACCTTCAGTATCAAAATCTCAATTCTAATCAGAATCAAACTAAGAAAACTTCCTGAAAAGAAGCTGTGGTACCTCTTCATCAGCTTATGTAGATTCAAAGAATGGTTTGAGTTGAAAAGGACCTTAAAAATGATGTGACTCCAACCCCTCTGCCATAGCAGATATTCCTTCCACCAGATCATTCTGCCCAAAGTCCCATCCAACCTGGCCTTGACCACCTCCAGGGATGGAATACCCACAGTTTCTCTGGGCAGCCTGATCCAATGACTCACCATCCAGACTGTGAAGAATTTATATATTCGAGAGATAGAAGGAGAAGGAGAACCAGCTGTTATCAGTGCTTCACGGACTGCATACTCACAGAAGTTCTAGTAACCTGAGGTCTTCCTTTCAAAGACTGGTATCTTCATTTTGTTAGGAGTATATGTGTCTGTAAACAGGTGAAGGAGTAAGTATTCAGTGAGCAATTTCTTTTTTTTTTTTCTTATTTTTTTCCCCCCAAGGAAAAAATATGATCAAATTTTCTGCATTTCTCATTCTGTTAATCAAGGTAGTACATTATTTTTGTCTTTTGTAAGGACTCAGATGCGTGTACCTCAATTTTAGTATTGTTTTTTGGATTAAAAGTAACACTTCTAGTTTCCTATGTATGGTATCCTTCTATTAGGAAGATTTGTTCAGGCTATTAATCCCAAGCTAGTGATGTTACTTTTGGCAGCCAGAATTGCATTCAGAAGTACCAGAATGCCAAGTGGAAAAATAGATGCTTGAAAAAAAAAGCTTGAGAGTTATTTTGCAGGAAATACCCTTAAGAAGCTGAAGACTGAAGCTTTGTGACTCCCTTCAAATTTCACATACTTGCTGTCCATATTTTTGACATAGAAGTTGTGTTCTATAGCCACCTAGTGCACCATGTGCTGAGGCTCAACAATGAATAAGATTCAATAGCAGTATCAAATTGAAGGGAGCATGGGAGAAAGATGAACAATCAATGAATCAAGATATTTTTAGCTGCTTCTTACCACTAGCATGACCATGTGCTTATTTTATGCCTCTGACCTTGTGGCTTCATGAGAGGATGCTTACTTCAGGAATGGGCAGTAAAGTGTGTATTTGCAAATTTTAGAAGCACTAGTTTTTGCAAACAAACAAACAAAAAGCATAATTAAAAATGAAAGCAATTTGCTTTACCTAGAAAAATGTCATTGTCAAATAGGTGAATGTAGATTTTAAATAAACAGTAATAATCTAAAATGTATGAAAACTCATTAACAACCACTACATTTTTTTTAAAAAAAAGAAACCTACACTCTTCTAAACCAGTAAAAATGAATTTTCTATATTTGTCAGGTTGACTGACTGATGCTTTTTGTCACCAGAGCTGTTTTTACTAGATAAGACAAGTATCTAGTTCATCATTTTTAGAGCTTGCCCTGTTGTTGCTGCTGCTATTGCTGTTTCCCTCTTTTTCTCCTTTATCTTCCCTAATCTCACTGTAATCAGTCCCACTTCATCTCTGAAGATCTTTTCTTCAGACCATAGTCTATCGTAGAAATTAATGCAAGTGCACCATTAAGAAGATGATAGCAATATTCCTGTGCCTTTCTATGCAATGGAACAGTACTACTGAAGAGTAAAAGTTTCATACTGAAGGCTATTTTTTTATTTCACATTTATCTGCATCCTTACTTTTCAATACACGTGTGTTGTCTACCCATTTTTTTGTCTTCCGTGTTATTAACTCTGAAATGAGCAAGATTGCCAATCTGATTGTTTATTGTTCTGTAAGCTGTGGTGTTCCCAGACTTGAGAATAACACTGTCATGACTGATGACAGGACACTAATTTCTGAGAGACATTGTTTGCATAGCTTTTTCAAGGAGCTGGAGTTTTGTCCTTTAGCTACAACACAGAGCTCAGAGGAGTCTCAGTGTGCTATAGCAAGCCTTCATGAATACTCCCCATAACTTCACCCTCATAGTTCCTGCGTGTAGGGAAAAATACTGGGTGTCTGGGTGTTAACTCTAGATCTCATGCAGGGGCTTCATTTGTTATATCATCTGGTGAAAAGCAAGCAGCTGAAGCTGAGTAATGAGCACCCCATTTCCACTTTGCAAAAGAGAAGTGGGAGTTCTCTGTTTTCTTTCCTTCTCTTTCTGCAGCTGCTCCACTTCTCCATTTCAGCCTGGAAAGATGTATTTCCTTGAGTGCTGGTATTAGAATACCAATGGTTTCAGGTTGCTTCCATTTGTCTCTGTTGATGTAGATAAAATTAATTTTGACTGATGAGTTATTTCAAATACATGGCCTTTTCTTTCTGGTTGGTTTCAGAAAGAATTCTTAACTTTCCTAGCTATGCATACTAAAATTGTTGCTTTCCACAAGCATGTTTCTCAGTGTACCCTTTCTAAGTGTACGAGAAATCTCACTGTCTACTGTTAATCTGGATATTTTTTTCCATCTGGTTTCCTAATAACGATAGTTTATAGTGAAAAAAGGATGTTTATATTTACAGCTACAATGAACTGCATGATCATATGAAGAATTGGTGGGGTCCCGCTGGGGATAATTCAGGAAGGAGGAAGTGAGACACAGAACCTAAGTGCCAAACATTGTGTGTAATTAGAAAGTCTGCAGCACATTCTTGTGAACTGTGACTCCTCATTTATACTGTGGCCTCATCATTCAAGGCCTGATCCTGTGAGATACTGACCACGACATTTGCAGGGTACAGATGCTGTTGGTATCAGTTGGGAGTTGAAGGGTATGTGTCACCTAGAGTTTCCTTCTCTGGAGATATTCAGGACCCGCCTGGACTCCTACTTGTGCGACCTGGTGTAGGGAACCTGCTTTGGCAGGGGGTTGGACTCGATAACCTCTGGAGGGGTCCCTTCCAACCCCTACGATTCTGTGATTCTGCGTTCTTGAAGGGATAACATCCATTACCTCCTGCGACATCAGTGTCAGCTATGATCCATCCAGTGCAGTTGCCAAGACATGTTTTTGTCCAGATCTCTGTGTTTAGCCCACGTTGTTCACCTATGATGACCTACCTGTACCTCTTCTTAAATCAGACAGCTTATTGAGCCCACCACAGCCCAGTTGTAGCAGTGATAGACCACAGGGGTTTGTAGTGAGGTGGGTTACTGTGTGGTGGTTGTGGGTTACTTACTCTTTAAAAAAGAAGACTGGTCAGAAAGACAAAATGCAAAAGCCTAATTCTCCTCCTGGAAGAACTGCAGGCTGATGAACTGTTTTATTTAAATCTGTTAAAAGTACTCAAAATGTACTTAGACCATCTCATTGATTATTGTAACAAAAAAATGCACGAGGGAATTTTGCTAGAGGCAGGGCCAGCACTGGAATGTCTGGTAATTACATTATCACTTAAAAGAAAATAAAAAATCTTATTTTTATCAGCATCTTTACTAAAGTTGTTTGTTGAGGGATGTGTGTGTTTGTCTGTCTCTTTCTTCCCCTTCACTTTTCACATTGTAATGGAAATGTTGGATGCTTGTGTTGCAGTCTTTCACCTCTGACAGCATGCACTGCATACTGCATACAGCTGTCATGGTAATGACAGGTCTGGTGCACCAGGATAATTGGGTACTTGAAGAAGATTCATAAGGCAATATGCTGCATGGTGCTGTGTTGTGCCCTGGGGCAAGGGGAAAAAAGAGAGAGGGTACCAGAGTGGGGAGTCTATTTGTGAGAAATGGTAATCTAGCAACATGATTTTGTTTGCCTATGAAGTGGTTTCTCTCCTGTCCGCCTGCCCCACAGAATTGCATTAAGGGTTGCAAAGTTGGTTCGTACTGCGCGTGAAATTGGGCACCATTATATCAGCAATGGAATCCAGGTGTCCCCACACAGGGCAGGAGGGGAGTGCTGTGATGATGGTGTGGCTTCTGTGGGAGGGAGTTTAGTGTCAAACCATACTATGATCTTGCTGCCGTCTGACAGCTCATTATTAAGAAACAACAAGAACTGACTTTATTACTATAGACTTTAGTTGGCTTATCTGCAAATTAGTATCTTTTGTTCCCATGTGACAGATTCTGTCTGCTTTTCTGGCAACTGTCATAAGGTGTTAAAGGGGGAGCGTATTTTTAGAGCTTAATGTGATAACAATTAACCTTCAATCTTTCTGATAAGTCTGCTTTTTCAGTATTATTGAAGTAATTTGTCATAGACTGATAGTGAAGATGAAATGCTTGGAGACCGTGTATTTATGCTCAGTGATACTGATAGCTTGCAAAATTGTATGTTTAATAGATTACTCATTCAGATTTTTATGGTAGGGAGAGAATGTGCTGGTCACCATCAAAAGCAGGAAACTAGGATCCAAACTTCCATCTGAATCTCCAGCTTGTTTCTGTAATCGGAATGTAATTTGGAATGTAATCAGTATGACAGAAATAATAGCATGGTACCTCAGCAACATGTTGAGAAACCTGATTAATTGTAATTTATATATCACTTGACTACCAATGAATGACTTATGGCAGAAATACGAAGTTCTGATAGTAGTGGTAGTTTGGGAAAACTAAAAAGTGCCTGTAGAATATTTTTCCTGGAGAGTTTTTTGTGTTATCCTACAAATGGAAGTTTCATCCAAAGAGTAAATCATTCAGAAATTAAATCTATAGTACAATCTATGTCGTAGATAATATAGATAATTATACTATCAGAATGTTATACCATTACTTGTAAACAAGTGCCAACTTGCAGTTATGCAGAGTAAGGTCATGTGCCTGAAAAGCTTCTCTAGCATCGCCAATTTAGACTGTTACAGCAAATGAAATGTGTATCAAGGCATCCTTATCTTTTTAAGAATAATGAGGTTGACAGTGGAATTTCTGAAAGAAGTACTCCTCAACCACTTAAATGGTGAATTAGGCTGAGCTTCCTTTTTATACATCTCTAGAAAGAACAAATGCATTTATTGTTTTGTAGTTCTGGGAGCCCAAGTTGTTGGATACTCCTCTGGGTACTTAATTTAAGTTTTTCATTTTGCAGTAACACATTTGAAAAGTTACCTAGAAGCTTGGTTGCTGTATTCGTATATCCTCTGTGTCTCAGAGATGTATTTTGAACACTTTTGGCCGCCTTCTTGAATAGCTGCTTTCCTTTTTTTTTTTCTCTCTGGTTTCAATCTCCAAAAAAGGATCCGAGCCTTTTCACTGCAGCCCTATCCAAAGATGTCTTTGTGTTTAGCCATCCTGGGACAGGGCCTTAGGGCAGTGCAGTTCCCATTGATTTTAAGTGTAATGTACTGGTGTAGGGTGCAGAGCACTGCCACTTCACAGCATCTTTGGTGGGAAATAATGGCTCTTGGTGCTCTTGAATGGTTCTCATTGACTTGAAGTACCAAATCCTGTTTGTAAAAAAACCAACATACTGGTAGAAGCCATGACTTCTTTAGCCATTGTGTTAGCTTTACAGTTTGATGACTCCTGGCTAAATGATTTTTGTTTGTGAAATATCAAAATGGATATCCTTGTAGTAGTCCATACTTTATTAGTCTAGTATGTGTGTAGCTCCCTCAGATGTCTAATATATATATATATATATATGCACACCTAAATACCTAAGGATGTTTAACCCACAAGGCTCTCTTTGTCTAATATTCCTCAGAATGGAAAATATTTTTTTCTACTCTTGTAGCTGCAGACGAATGATCTCTGATGTTATTTTCAAGCGCAGTGTGAAGTACAGAGGATTGTATTTCTGATAATACTTCTGGAATCTCTAATACTTAGTCTTTATTAGTTGTTAATGCCTAAGCGATTCAGGCTGTCTGATGTAGTAGTATGCCTCTGTCTCCTGATTTTAGAGAGTGTGTCATGCAGGAAAATGTCACTGTCCAATTGAAGTCCTATCTGGGTATCTGGAAAGCTTGGAGAGCTCTGAAGTCTGAAGATGGCTTTTTTTTTTTTTTTTCCCCCTTCTATTTTTCTTTTCTTTCTTTCTTATTATTTTTTTTAAGATGACAGGTGTAGGATTTTTTTTTTATTATTATTTTTTTTTTACTAAAAAACAGAGAGAGACTCAATCTTATGTTTGCTTAAGGAAAAAATTACCTATTTTTCTGGACTACTAGCAGAAATTAAATATGTTGCACCGAAATTTGTTACTACATCATTATAAAGAGTGATAGCCTGGAACCTTGGTTCATTTTGTGAACATGCTACAGGTTGGTGAACAGGCAGGTAGCCAAAGCCATGTACAGAAATAACTAAAGACAGTGGCCTGGATTTCTGACTCCCCAAAAGGTTTATTTGCAGCTCCTGATCCTGGTGAATGTTTCTAGCAAAGCTTTTTTTTTTTTGAGCTTCTTCTCTAATACATAAATTTACCACTACAATACTCAGTAAAACAGAACCCCAACAATATTATCTTGTTTTCTTTAACATATTTTTTGCATTGGATGATAGAGGGGTAAGGTTTGGATATGTCAGGTGGGATGTTCTGCCTACAGTCTGTCTCTGTTGTCCTGCCAAAAAAGCATGTTGGTTGCATCTAAAGATCTGGTTTTATTCAAAGTAATAAAGCTGAACCTTGTGAAGGTAATGAGTCTTACATGATAGAGTGGAGACCTCCTCTAGGTGGGGGAATCTTTGTTTCATATTTCAAATTTCATATGCAGAGTGCATACGTGTTACCCCAAATGAACTCAAATGTCTGTTTCTTTAGCTTAACAAATGGGGATTTTTCATCCTCACCCTTTTGTTCCATTCTTAGGCGACTTTGAAGCTTGGGGAAGGTAGTCCAGTGTAACAGTACCGAAATTATTAACTTTTTTGCCTTTGGTTTCTGTTCCATTGTTTGCTAATTTTAACTCTGCACATGAGGAACTAAGTCACAGAACTAGTAAAACTAAAACTTACAAACACTTTTGTCATAAAGTTCATTGCTGCTATTAATAGGCTTTACTCTTAAAAAGTATAGATGTAAAATGCTATTAATCAGAGAGGTTTGTTTTCATGTGAGATTTTTGAGAGCCATTATCCATCTGCAAGTAATTGTTAGGTAGCATGTTACCTTGTTTTGAGTGAAAAAGAAAAATTGACTTTTAACTCTAGCAAGAGAATATAAAATTACAGTAAAAAGTGTATTTCTACAACACAGCCATTTGATGACAGCCTGATATTTGTCATCTGAATTATAGAGTTTATACACATACCAAGTTATCTAGAAATTATAATCTGTAATTAATGGTTTCATTTTAGTATCAGCTATAGAGAATCACAAATGGTTGAAATGAGAGACATACATGAATATGTCTTTTAAGTGCTCATTAATTCACTACTTGTTCATCTTTCATCATTTATCTTCTTTATCTTTTTCCTTTTGAAGACCTCTGTTGCAGCACCTTCAAAGCACAAAGTTGCATCTTCGTGCTTTGAATTTATATGCAAAACTAGTAGGTATTCAGATTGACCTGTATTTGAAGAGTGATAAATGTCTTGTTTATTTGGGTGGTAGTGAATCACTCTTAAGCTGTAAACACAGGTCTCTGTCATTACAGGTCAAATAAATATATCTGAAGAAATCTGTTTCCATTTTTGCAGAACCTTGTAGGATCCCAAGCATGGGCTTCTGTTGTAAACTTCAGGGCTCTTTTCACCTCTGTCTTGCAGCCCTTTCCCCATAATAAGCTGCTGGCAGCATCGGTAGGTTCATAGATTCTTCTTTTCTGCTGCAATTTAGACTTCTTGAGGGCTCTTCAGCATAATCAGAGGGGATATCCATGGAAATCGGACAGCATATTTTTTATGGTAGCTGCTCCTTGACTGCTCTAGTTTCTGTCCTATGCATGCTCATCACTCACAAAGAATGTGAGGTAAAACAGGTACAGTCAGAGGTGCCTGAGAAAGATCTTGAAGAGTAAAACTAGCTCATCCTCTCACTTGCTTTCTCTTTCCTTGTTTTGTTTGGACCCCTGGGTCAGTATTCAGAAAGCAATGGAACTGTAACTGAGCTATAAAGTAATTTAATAATCAGTGCAGATATGATGCTTTGATTCAATCTTGTTATCTGAGCACTTTTTAGGAAATATGGGAACAGGGCAGGAACAGATAGGCAAGGAACTGGCTGGAGGCTGTTAGTTTAGATTTTGATGACATTTTTGTCATGTGGCATGCTCTGAAGTAATAGAGTTTCTTCTCAGAAGAACTAGCGCATTCATTTATGCAGGTGGAGGCTTAATACAACCAGATTGGCAATAGCAAAGACACTATTTAAAAGTGAGATAGAATAAAACACCGTATTCTTGAAAAACAATATTATTTGAAGCAGTGATAGTAAATGTGATTTGCTGGTGGTAAATTGAAATCACTGATTAAATTACATCTCTGGCTAATAAATTCACTGGGGCAACAATGCACCGCAAATGCCAACACAGCACAACCCTAAGGCGTAAATAAAAGTTATCTAATTGATGACAAAGATAAATCAGAGTAGTAGCAAGTAGCTTCTTAATGTGCTTGCACAGAATTCTTTACAGCCCGTGGAAAAAGATCCTTCTCTGTGTACCCTTCACTGCTGAGGGCAGCCCTGTTGTCTGTCATGGTTACCCACCTGAGTTTGATGCCTTATGATTTCTCCAACTTAAGGGTTCTTTTGAAAGAGTTCAACAGGTATCGTGTCTTGACTTAGTTTAGTGGAGGGAATCCAGGGCCCCAGGCAGAATTGAGACCTCTCTCTCAGAATAATGTATGAACTCCTGAACCAGCTCTGAGGAGGAGCTGCAGTTGTTTCTAGTCAGTGCAAATGCATGCGTGGAGGAGAAAGGAGGCACTCTTAAGAGTTGCTTCCTTGGAGTGGACATCAGACTAAAGTCCAGTTTCAGTCCAGTGGGTGAGCAGCCAGTAATCATTATGCTAAAAATGTAGTATGGAAATCCTTCCTCCATAGAATATCTTATAGTTTGTTTAATTACTGCTTTGGGCTACCTTTGGATAACTGCATGGGTTGATGTAGTTACCAAAGATATTATGCTCAAAAATATCCATTTATTGCATTAAAAAAGTATCTGATTCTTCAGACTTCTGAAATATATCTGTGGGAGAAATCAATAGTAAGTTTGTTATCTACTTCAGGCTTAGTTTTTCATTTCTGTATTAAAATATCTCTTAGATCAGTGACAAGTTTAGTGCAAACAGGTAAGCATGATGACATAAACTGTGCTGTCTTATCTGCTGCTCTGTGCAGATGAAAGCTTCTTTTCTACTCTCAGCGCCATCAAGTCAGGCTCCAGAGTGACTGCTGCACTGAAGGTACTTATTATTCTTATACACGTAGCTGAACGCAACTTGTCCTGCTGCCTCAAGCTGACAATTAGTAAAGATCTAGTCACTTCACAGAGGTTATACTGCACGTCTTTGAGTTTTTGTGATTGATATTCACAGGGTTTTGTGCAGACGGAAGCTTGAACATAAATATGCATGTTCAAGTAACAGAAGCAAACTTAAGCATCATTAGAAATCCCAGCTCTTTCAGCTGTGTAGCTGTTAAAGGCAACCTCCTGTCCCACATAAGGCAAAGTGTAAGAGAATATAAATGTGTTACAAATGCAAGTAACTGTTACATTTGACAAAAATAACAAAACGCAGTCCAAATCTGACAATGATGAACCTTGGCAGGCATTACAGCCCTTTCATACTAGCATGAGCTGTCTGGTTTTTCACAATTCTTTGTAAGTCCAGAGCTGCAATTTAGTGGGAAAAACAAGTCATCTTCTCTGGATGAGGTGGAAGGGCTAATGGCTTGACTTTTCTCAGTAAGTTACAAAAAGAGGCAGAAATTGCCTTACTTGAAATGATTGTGTATTTCTCCAGAGGTACAATGACTGAGTAATCATGATAACCTTATTGACTTATTTTACCTGCTTTGTTGAGTGGACATGTCATTCAAATGAATACTAGTCAGCATTCTACAGTCCTTCACAGCGTGTTGCTTATTTATTTTTCATCCCGAAGCGCAACTGCAGGTACTGGTGAGTTTGTAAAGAGAAGCTGGGTGTGTACCAGGAGAAATGGTTTGTACTGAATGGGAGACAGGAGTGGGAGGAAGCTATTAAAAAAAATTGCAACCATTATATAGTTAGTAAGATAAGTAGGGCAGTCCACATCTTCATCTCCAGATGAGAAATTTTCTTTGCTAGTGCAGCATAGTGTTCTCTAAGCTCGCTTGTAGATACACAGATATCTACAGATTGTGCCCAACAATATTCAGTTTTGAGCTTAAGTAACTGAAATGATATTGAAGCAGATAAAAGGTTTGCTCTGATTGTCTGAGGTTCTGGCAGCCCTTTTTGAGCCATTATGCAGCATCTCTGAGAAGAGTTTCTTTTACAGGGGTGTTGAACTGAAGATATTTTTGAGATAGAACTTGGCATGTTTTTGTGAGCACAGCCATTAACTCAGATTACTATACACATCACATGAATTTGTATACTAAAAGCTATCCATAACTGGATATAAAAGGCTTTTTTTTTTTTTTTTTTTTCCCCTGAAGTATACCATCATTCTCATAGTGTCAGAGTAGAATGGTGAATCCATGTCAGCCTTGAATATTATCAGAGCAGAAGTTAGCTTGGGAGGTAAACTGAGTAAGAACAAACTTAATTGCTCTCTAGTCTAGGGGCTGAAAAATAGGAGCTGAGGGACTGGCATGACATTTGTGGAGGGTTACAGAGCCATCTTCCACTTTGAGAATGGGTTGTGTATCTTGAAGTCCTTTCTAATTCCTTGTTCAAAACAAGCTGCTCTTATGCATGGGAAGAGGTAAATTTCCTCTGTAATGAGTATAACTAACTATAACACTAAAATGCATTATTTATTACAAATGGCAGCAATGGAAAGCCTCCTGAGATTATTGTCATGACTGTGTGCTATCACATGCCTTGACATCCCCGTTCAAGGGATTAGCGATACAAAGAGAATGCTCAATGAGCTGATTAAATCAAATAAACAGATTTTTAATTCTCATTAAAAAACATTGAATGGATGGTGCTTTTACCCAGAGAGGAGAAAAGAAGCCTAATAAAAATCTGCTGCTGTAATTCAGAAAATTTAAGGGACTGTTTGTATTAGAAATAGTGGACAAATATGAGAGTATCCTGCTGAATGTTACAAACCTTTTGCATTATAAGCAGCTAAAATGCCAAGACAGATTTTATATTAATCAGTCAAAATGCAGAAAGTAAAATCTAAAACCTTATACAGCAGCAGAAGATATTCCTCAGGGGCTGCTTCTGTGGAATTGCCTGACTTTTGCCACTGCACAATCCAGGTATCCAGATATTGATTTTAGTCTAATTATATGCTTTTTAATAATGGTTTACATGTGTTCTAGAAGTGATTTCAGGAATGAAGTAAGGCAGTTTAGAAACAAATAATGTACAGGGGCAATCATGAATTGAGGTAGATCAACTCAGAATTGTCTTTGAATTGTTGTGAAACAATTTTGTGTTTAAGTGATGGGAGGATCACATAATCAGCCATTTTATTGCAGGCATAAATACATTTTGCTTAGCATTTTTCCATTATAAACTAACATCTATTTTACTCATTGTTTGGAGTCCTGTGAAAGCAAAATTAATATGTTCATTTAGTTTGCTAGTGAAATTTTAAAACATCTTGAAGAAGGGCAGCTTCTTTTTCAGTCTGGAACAAAGAGAGAGAAGGGAGGAACCTGAGAAAAAAGCAACAGGGAGAATTAGATGAATACCATCTTGGGCTTGTCAGTCTTGTTGCTTCTTTCCTTCATCCATCATCTTTTCATCCTCCTCTTGGCCATCTGCTCTGGCAGCAGCTCCCACAGGTGCTTAAGAAGATGAGCACGTGAAGCGAATGGTTTCCATTTACTGGAGCTAGGGCTTATTCTCTCAGGCAAATGCCAACCCCTATGACCACCTTCTGAACCAAATACTTCACAGAAATTTCCATAAGAATTTAGCAAAAGAGCAGTCTTGTGTGTCAGTATAATGTGGGTGCATGGTAGTCAGAGACCTTACTATATTCCTCTGAGCAGCTGTACAATTTAAATCATTGCATTTGAAATGTTCTTCATTAAATGAGAATTACAAAGCAATCTGCAGGTGGGGAAGGAGATACAAGAAGAAGGAACAAAAAGCAAAGCAAGCACTTTCAAGGCTCTTGATATTGTTACAGTCTACTTTAGGGTGAACAATATGCATGAAAGTTAATGCACCTGGGATATATGTACATTAGGAAGGAGTACATGCTGCATGCCTTGCAGAACCCTTAGCTTGCTAATTTTCACACATTTAGCAAGAACAGTGCTTGCAAATCAATATTTGTGGGTAACCTTTTACAAGAAGGGTAAGTAGAGACTTGCAGAAAATAGATATTGTGTCATTTCCTATCATGTTTCTATAATAATGGCAGGAAGATTGTTTTTCACTTCTATCAAATTGCTGGTGATTTTCCTTAGTGAGCTCATCCTATTTCTTTATTTTCTTCTCATCCACAGCATGATTCAGCACACAGAATATTTGTTGTAGAGCTAGTTCATCTTAGCACTGGTCTAAAGTAGGAAGAGAATGTTTTACAGAGGAAAGGGTATCAGAGCAGTGTATTTTGAGAAGGGCCTGAGATACCAATCTATAGCAGGAAGTACCCGCAGACCATGAAAGTTCTGGTCCTGACTCGTTTTGGTAAATGTGTGGAAGTAAAGGCTAATTTACACAGGGAATTTTTCAAAAACCCACCCTAGAACAAAATTTATTCATTAATACGATTATTTTGAGATTTTCCCTGTCATTACTCTGAAGCGTTTCAAAATCTTTGTGTGCATGCAGCTTCCTTGTCTTTTCTGAGCTTCCACGATACAGCAATGGACAGTCATATGGACATCTGACCTTGTTTGTAGATAATTTCATTGTAATTTTTTCCTAGTAATTACCCCCAGTGAAATGTTGAAGGCCCTAAAATGTTAGGAAATGAGTAATGGAATGATACCGGAGACTTTAAGTGACCAATGAGTCATGCAGATTCCATGTACAACTTGGCTGATATCCTTATCAAATTCTTCTTTTCTGAATCATCTGGTTAACTAATTGTGTATTGTTTTCTACTGAAGAACACTATGATAGATTGCTCAAAAAAAACAGTGTGGATAGGAGTGATATATAGACTCTTAAATACTTAAATAAATACTTAAAGATCTTGAGGTGTTTTTTTTCCTTAGCATTTGTAAATGATCTATTGGTTTGTTTTTGGTTTTTTTTCTTTCCTCTGTCAGTCTCACTCTAATTCTTCAGTTTATTTGGAGTAAAATGAAAACAGATGAAAAGGTTAAATTATATCTAAATTGCTGCATGGAATTAAGATATAATTGCAAAATAGGTATATTTTTCTGACCCTCCCTTTCCCAGTGCCTCCGAATGATTAAGTTGTGTTGATTTCTAATTAGAAAAGCCACATCAGACTAAACCACAAAGCACGTCAAAGAGTATGCAAATAGCACAGAGTACTTGAAAACCTAGGGCACTTTGCCTTTAAACACTCTGCATGGTTTATTAAACTATAATTGCGCTCTCTGAAATGTTCTATTGCAATTATATCCAGGGTTATTAATTAAAAGAAACTATAAATGATAAAAGATAATTTTGCCTGTAAAAAGCTGTGAGATTTTAGAGAAGGGCATTCAGGCAAAAAGTCATTTGTGAGGAAAGCTCCCAACTGAAAGAAAATTAGATGTTTCGATCACCTTCTGGGGAAGTGAACCTGCATCCATCCTCAACAGGCCGGGAACTGTAGCTAGAACACAGTCAGCCAAAGAGTAGGTGATGATAGATGCTGATGCAAATTCATTGACACCAGGCTATGTGAGGAAGCTCTTATTTTCCCCAGTCATATCAC
Source organism: Perdix hodgsoniae (assembly GCA_035772895.1). Taxonomy (NCBI): domain Eukaryota; kingdom Metazoa; phylum Chordata; class Aves; order Galliformes; family Phasianidae; genus Perdix; species Perdix hodgsoniae. The sequence goes on from JAPSGF010000004.1 coordinate 1,851,800, forward strand.
CAGAGGGGGAGGGAGGAAGTTTGTAGCAATTTTTTTACTTGTTAGAGTTACCATAACATGGAAGTTGTTTGGTGTTCTTGAAAACAGGTTGCAGGTGAGGAAACTTCTGGGAGCATCACCGGCATTTTGCTGTCCACTTCTACTAGAGATGGTGATTTGCAAATCTTGTCTATTTAGGAATGCTCTTTAAAAGAACAGATGTTTATGCACTTCCCATGGAAGTGTACTTTCCATTTGCTGTAGAGTAATGCCTTTTTTTTTTTTTAATAATTATTGAGCTGAATTTTATGATACACGAATCACATCTGGTATGGCTGTCTGCTGAAGTAGGAAAGAGACCTATAATCCACAACTCAGCCTTGTATGACTTCACTTTAGAATCTTGTTTCTGGGTGTAACCATCCTGCAAATAAAAGATTTCAGTTTGACTGGAGCTTTCTGGTAAAGAAGTGTGTGTGAGTTTTGTGTGAGGATGCATGTATAGTTCTCAGAAATTGTCATTCTGTGGAATTGTATTGCTGAGATGGAGCATCTTGAAACTTTTGTTCTTTTTCTTTTCTTTTAAGGTGTTCCTCCAGTGCAAACTGCTCTCTCACACATAATTGCTTTGAATCTGATGTCAGAAAATAAATCTGGCAAGGCGCGGTGTGTGTTTCTGCCTGCATGTGTATTCTCAGACCATAAAGAGACTGTTTTCAACTTTTTATATATAAATGTGGGAATACTTTTTTTTTTTTCTACTTCAAAGGATCCTACCGTTAGCTGTCTTTGGGAGAGAGGGAAGAATGTCCATCAGATTACCTAATACATTTGTCTCCAAGAACAGTTTCTCTGTGCTGCAGATAGATCAGTCTGCGTGTAGAGTGCGTCTGAAAAGGTAATAACACAGTAGCTGCTCCCTCTAAACTCTGTCTGTACAAGTCGTAAGGTTGCCAGTTCGAGAAGAGTGTTCAAGTTACATGTTTTCAGCACATGGCTTTCATTTAATTCCAGAGAGACAGAGGAAGCTGACAGAGGGTTAGGAGGTACTGGCGAAGGACGGCCTAAGAGCAGCTTCTATAAATCAGATTTAGTGTTAGCCTTCCAGGTGTAAGTAATTCTTATGGTCAGAGGGGCTTATGGAATGAATGGAAAAATATACAAATAATAAATACATTGAACAGAAGGACAGCTTTTTATGGTAAAATGTTCTACCTCCTATCTTTTTCCTTCATCTTTTTAGAGGAGAATAAACTCGAACGTTGGCTATGTAGAATACTAGTCATAATATGTTTTTGTTTTACTGTGTCTTGTAATTGACAAAATAGGAAATGAAGAAACAATATTGTTTGAGGTATCCTTTTATAAGCATTTCAATGAAAAATAAAGCCAAATCCCCCCCCTCCTAGTTACAAAACTAAAACAAACAAAAGACCAAACCCTAGGAGTACCAAACTCTCTAAATTCACCTTTGTATGGTCTCCTTCAGAAACTGCCAGGTACAAATCCAAATCTGTCTGGAATAGTAAGAAGGTCTACTGTCCCAGACTGAGTGATGCTGGAAGAGAGGGGCATTTCTTGGAAATGTCACTGCTGAGCCCATTCTTCTTTTAGGAAAAAGGAAAAGAATGCGACTTTATCTTTTTTTTCCAACAAAGCCAGTAAATGGAAAACAATAATTTTTATGAACTGCCAGAAAATGGAATAAATCCCAGAATGAAGCAGGAGTTGGCCACTTCACTGTTGCCAGTGATCTCTGGAAAGCTCATAGGTATGAAATAGTAAAATATCTGCATTAGCATATGACTGGATCTCCTCCCTGCTTCTGATAAAGACCATATTTCACTTCCTATTTCTTTGATTATTTATACTGGAGATGTGTCAGATATAGGAGCCCTTGGAAGTAGCTGAGAATATCTTCAAAGTAGAATTTTTTTTTTAAAAAAAAAACAACTAATAATCTAGTTGTTCAAAATGTAAGTGATGGAAAGAAAATACTATGCCTTTCAGAACTAGGCTATAAAGAATTGATAGCATGAACTTTCATCAATAAGAATAGAAAAGTTGAGTTTAAATCAAGTTCAATTATGTTATTTTAACAGCGCAATTTGGACTCGCTAGCAGCTCATCGGTACAGTCAGGACTTCAAAAGCTCAAAAAAATATCATTTATTTATTGCTGAGAACTTATATTATCATTACTGTGAGGTTCTGGAACAAAGCATATGTGTAAATATTTAATTGAAGAGTATTAAGAGAACACTGAAAATAGTCTGCCGTAAGGGTATAATAAAAGTGAAGGCATATTACCATAAAAGCTTCAGATTTTGGCACACATAGACTGCTTTTAAATCATTACAGAAGTTTAGAACTAAGTTTTTCAACTCTGTACATAAAGGACTTGCGAAGAATTGGATTTTCTGCACTGTGAGGCTGCATTGAGATTAAACACAAGAAGCTGTGAACTCAGCGCATGAAAGTGGGAATTACTGCATCTGAGGAGAATATCCAGACTTTAATGTGTACATTTCTGGAGAAGAGAATAGTTTATACCCCATAAATCTGAGAAAAATTGCTAATAAGATTGTCGGTTTGGAGTTAGTAATTTACAATGAAGCTACAATTCCAGGAATAAGAAGTGTAGCAAATTAGAGAGGAATGGCAAAAAAACTATTTACAATACTGAAGAGGATGGGAGTTAGTATAAGAAAAATTATAAAGCTAGATATCTGACTAACTGGACAGTGGATTGTAATTTAAAAAAAAAAAAAAGAGAGAGAGAGAACATACTGGCTTGAGGGGGAAATAGCAGTGGAATTATCTGAAGATAAGGAAGTTAATGGAGTGTGTCATATTTTCATCAATAATTTTGTATTGAGTTCTTTTACTCTGCTTTTGTAGTTGACACAAGTTTAACAAGGACTGACAACAGAGAATTGAGATAGGATGGAAATGGGAAATACTGGATGAGCTCTTGATCATGACAGAAATGCAACGAAATTCAGTTCTCACAAACGCAGGATAATTCCTGTGTATTCTGTGAACTTTCAGAGCACGCTCTTATATTGCATGCTATACATACCCACCATTTCATAGCATGAAATAGCCAATGTGGTAGGCTAAAACATGGGCTTATGACTATTTCAGATATTATTGCTGATTATTTTTCATTTCAAAGTAAGAATAGTAGCAGTGATGGAGATCATTATTATGTCCTTGCGCTGAAGAGACAGCGGATATCTTGCTGCTGTGTGCTGTGTACATGACGATAGGGAGAGTCCTTGGACTTGCTTTATTTAGCCTTGCTGTCTACCAGTCCCATCACTGAAGTGCCCTCTTCAAACAGAAGTTATCAAGTAAGACCTCATACCACCACAAGGTACAACCATAAGTCTGGCTGTGGTATTGGGCATTATGAAACAGTGTGCTTTGGTAGAGGTGGGAGAGCATCCATGATGTTGTACAAGGCAGCAGAGACACCTCACCTGACAGCTTTGTTTAGCTGTGTTCATGGGAAATGGATTTGAACTGGGATAGCTGGAGCTAGGATAATTAAGTTGGAAGTTTGCCATGCGGAGTGGACACACAAAAAAAAGCCTTTTTCAGTGTAGAATAATTAAGGCTGAGAAGTGTGATTACTTCTTCAGGGGGTACCAGAGAAGATGGAGAAGTAGCTGTTTCAAGCTAGAAGTAGTATGAGACAAAAATAAATGCTACATAGTTGTCTTTGAATTTATTTAGCTTCTGAAGCAATGTGCCAAGAGTAGCAGAAAGGGGAAAACAAAACAAAAACAAACACAAAAACAACTGGTTAGGTTAGTTTTTATGATGGGTCAATAGTAACTTAGGAAATGAATGATGATCAGCATATGATGGAATTGCCTGCTGTCCCCAGACTGTCCTTTCCAGTTTTACCCACTTATTCTGCCTAGCAGAACTATTTGACCATTCAAAGATAAGCAAAAGCATTCAGGACAAGACCAACAGTAATAGTCTTTGGTTAAATTGTACTGGGAAGAAGCTGCAAAAGTACTCAGTGATCATCTTGTGCGAAAGAATTTTTAAAAATGTGTAGATCATATTGAAGAAATTACATGAAAAACAATGCCTGGCATATCTTTTTAATTAATCATTGAAATTTAAAAAACATGAAGTTTGAGTAACACAAAGAATGCTTAATATAATGCCAGTGTTGTCCCGTTTTTATTACTATCCTTTTTCAAAGATTAAATGAAGTTTTGAAATAAATATAAGCTTATTTCATTTTCATACCATGGGAAACGAGTAATATCCTCCAAGGACTCATGTTTCTTTCATTCTTCATTTTAATTTGGATGTAGCATAAACTTATATTTCTTACAAATTAAAAAAATATTTTGTAGTTATTTGTGTTCACAACTAAATTAATTGTATGAATCCTGCATGTTATTAATTACAGCTAAGAATGGTAGTGCTTTTATAGGCTATATGAGATCTTTGATATAAATTGACTACAATTTTCCAGTTTATTTTTGTAAAAGTTTGTAAATATTTAATGTATTTTTAATTAGAGTGTTCTTTTAAAGACAGCATGTTTGGCACACAAAAATATTTTGTGTGTTTTTCCCATCACCTTTTCATTTTATTACATAGTGGTTCTGGGGATTCTGATTACCGAAGTTCATCCAGATGTTAAGAGAATAGCGTTAGGTTGGCCAAAGTTTACCAAATAAAAGTGCATCTCAACTTTTAGTAGTAAGATGATGCTTAACACCTCAATTAATTCTGCAGTCTTGTTTTAGGTGTTGGAGCCTTTTGGGGTTCTTGGAGATATTATCTGGAGAATGTGAGAAATTGGGAATGTTTGTTTTTAGAGGGCTTGTAATCAGTTATGCTTTACTTTTCCCATTCAACAATCGGGGGATTACTGGGCAAATTCTAAAGGGAGGAGTTCAGTAATAGACTAAGGTATTATTATTTGTCAGGAAGAGTTGCTATCATTGTTTTAAAATGACTTAGCTTCTTTTTGGGTAAGTTTTCAGATAATTCCTTGGGGCTTGTGGCTATCCATTCAATGTTACCAGTAGTAGGAGACCTGGTTCACAGGGGCCGTGGCTGGACACCTACTAACCTGATATGTAGGAGATGCCATTATAATGTCAGTTGTTAATATACCCGTGTTTTTAATGTGACTGCCTGCTGTGCTTCTACTGTATTAAAAATACCCATTGCAAGCAACATTACTGGGGGGAAAGATAATTTAAATATATCATATGATTATCTTCATATATTGTCATTCTCAGCAGTTATGTATATCTAATAATATATCCTCTGAACAAAGAGAGCCAATATATGCAAATGCATTGATTGTTTTCCTGCCTTCGTGCCTGAGGGCACTTTACGAAGTGTTGGTTATTACAGGTGCTTTTGTTTCAAACGGCATTTCCCCTTAAACAGAACAACCACTAGCAAGAGGAAAACAAAGCCTTGCTTATAACAGCTGTAAAGGAACTGAAGGATGCCAAAGGGCCCTTCTAGCAAAGATAGCTGGTAGGGAGGTGCTTTTCTTTTGGCATATTTAATATGTGTTATTGTGGGATTTTTATTTTTGAGAGCAGAGAGTTCTACCTCTCAGAAACGCTGTGGGAGTTGCACTGCAATGTATTGGGGCTAACTTCTCTGCCTCCGTGTGAAGCATCTGAACACAGCAGTGAGATTGCAGGAAATGGGAACTTCTGGCCTTTTCTTGTATGCAGGACCCATTTATGTAAATATGCTGGAGAAAACCTAGTGGAGTGAAAACAAACTAAAAGGCTGTCTTAGGAAAAGTGTTACAGTATTACTGTGAGTACAGTGGCTTGGCTGTCCCTATAATGTCTTTTCTGGTTGTTGGAAGGCACTTTGTCCTGAAACCTTGAGTTATTTTCTGCCCTGTTGCTGTAGTTCTGAAAGAAAGGCTTCCTGCCCTGTTGCCTCCTTTTGGATATTGAACTTTGGTGTTGGATGCTGACAGCTGCCGAGTCCCCACACTAGCCATAGCTGCAGGTGTATGGAAGGGTTAGTAAAGAAAATATCCCTAGTGAAGGATTAGTGCTGAAAAATTAATTTATACGATTTACATATTCAGACTTTACCGTGGTATTGTCATTTTTGGTAGGAAAATACTGGAAAATCAAGCTCAATTCTTCTTATTCTTTTGGTTAACTCCAAGATGTTTTTCTCTACACTGCATCTTGTTACAAGCTGTGAGGACACTTGCATGCGATCTCAGCTGGGATTCAGTTCCCATGCTGATTCTGTCAGACCTTTTCGCTAAGATAGATCCCTGATTGGAAGGTGTTGGATATGAAGTATGCCCAAAGCCACTTAGGATGCTACTGTGTTATTTTGCCTCCATTTCTAATCCCAGAGTGGAGAGCCTCATTCTAATGATGTAACATTAGATTTGTCGAAATGTTAACCTGAACGTGGTAGTGGGTTGTTATCTCAGATGCAGGCAAAGGGAAGGCTGTGGTGCCAGATGTCAGCATTTTAGCAGAGCATACCGCAGCTCTCGCACATTCTGAGGTAAACCCTTCCATCTGATTCACAGGCAGAGTCTCACAGCTTGGGTTGCTTGTGCTTTTATGGAGAAATATGGACAGATAATGATTCTTCATGCAAGCATGGATTTAAATGAGAATAATGTGTCTGACTCATTACTATCTCTTGAAGGAAGCAAGACTTAACGATAACTATCTGAAAAAGAAAGTGTTTGGAAGAAATATTTTGGAAGAAATTTATTTTCTGTTAGCTGTATTTTGTTGGAGCAGCACTGCTTTGTTGGAACCTGCTTCACGTGTAAAATAAGAAAATAGAAAATAAATGGAGAAGTTCATATTGACGTAAGACACAATGTTCTAGTACTTAAAAGTCTTTAGCAGATGTTTGGATTTTTCATTTTTCATTAAAATTTGCCATCCTTGGTAAGAAGAGAGTTGATGTGAAAGTAAAGGTAAAAGTGATTAATATGATTTCACTGATCGAAATGATACAGACTTGCACTCTAAGAAAGAAATGACTCTAATGGAAAATCCCAATAGCAAGAGAGCAAAAGAAATAGATGTGTCCAGCAACGTTTTAGTATGCCAGGCTACTGTGAGCTACAATGTATGATAGCTCCAAGATCAATAAGAAAATCCATTTTGGGGAAACAAAGGATGAAAAAATTGTGCAAAAGATGTTGGTTCCCCAATAGACTCTTTAAAAAGCCGTTTTTAATTTCTGGTGATGCATCAAAAGAAAGATAGCATCATTTTCTATAGTGGTGCTATTCTAAGGCAGAGCGCATGAATATTTTCTACAGTGAAAAAGATGAATCAGCAGATGCAATTAACTTGCATCTAACTCCTTAATTTCGCATAGCAGTAAATGCCATTAGCAGATCTGATCTTTTCTTTATGATAGATTACATCAGGTCCTTTGTCTCATATCTGTGTCTGTATAGAGACCAATTAATTTCAGACTAGTTTCGACAGGGGTTTTCACTGAACCTTTTTTCTATTTTTTCCTAATGCATTTGACTTGTCAGGGATAAATAATGTTATGTGCTCTTCAGTAGAACCCAAACTCAATACGAAGTTATTGAGGTCACACTTACCAAAGACTGACACAAAAAAGAAAGTCCAATTTATGGATACAACAGCGAGCGGGAAAATAGACATAGTAGAGGGCTTTCAGTATAGGATATGTGCAATGCATGAAATAAATTAATCTGGAGAAATACATATTTTACAAATAACTGAGTAGCTATCAGGTGGTACAGTTTCAGGTTTCTAGAACATCTTTTGACATACTGTTTCATTAAATATAAGTTGCACATAATCAGTTTTATATTGTATACTTTTAAAATAAACCAAAATAAATCTCATAAAGAAATAATTATTAAATAAAGGCAAATAGTTCAACAGTCCAACATTCCTTGTGTGCACAGAGCTTTTAAGAAGGTTTTGAAGTATTTGGTTAGTGAAACAGTCATGGAGCACACACTGCCCATTCTAACTTCTTTGTAACTGAAATTTCCTGGGTATCTGAGCAGTCATGTGACCCCGGAACAAATTAGTGATTGCAATCATATCTAGCTAATCAAGCTTTCTGCAGTGAGCCATATTTGAAAATTCTCCTTGTATATGGGATGTTGCAAGCTACTTCTGAATTTCTTTTCACACATTTTCACAACAGTCTGGTGTTGTGTATTTGCTAATATTCCCAAATCTCATTAAAGAAAACATGGAGGATGAATAGTTGGTAGGGGAGGACAATAATGTCAGAGACTTCTGCAAGCAGTTTGGTTGCCGAGGCTGCTTCGTAGGAACTCCTGTTGTGTTTGTTGCTCTTATGTGAGACTTGGGAAAGCTCTTGTGGTGCAAAGCCAACATTGCTTTTCAGTGAGGAACAATGCCTGATCCTCTGGAGAAATGCACGGGCTGTTTTCCTCAGTAGATTTTTCATTTAATGAAAAACATGACAATGCGCTGGTTGGCCACAAATAAAAATTCAGTAAACAAAAATGATCATTTTTCTCAGCAGCACTCTATCTTGCACTTCTTTTTGAGACATCCTAGCTTCAGCCTACAAAATCACAGTTTCTTCCATACTTATAATCATTCGTGTACATGGTACAAAGCAGTACTTTCTGCGTATCTTTTTATAAGGATCATATAAAATGAATTAAGGCAAGGAAAAAAAACACTGTAAAAAAAAATCTGAATTATTCACACTGTGACAGAGATCTTTCTCCTGATTTGTTCCAAAAGGTAATTTAATGAGATATTTTCCATACACGTTTAATGTATGCTACCTCTCTTCTCCCATTTAAATTGCCTCATGAAGGAAGAGGGATTTGATCTGTCTTTGTTTGCTGAGCTACAGCTGAAGACAATGGCACAGGGCAATATTTTTATTTGCAGTGAAACACTTGCTTCAAGTCAAATTTTGTTATGTCTAGTTTTATCAGTTAATAGAGAATTGAGCTCTGGGTTTGCTGTCTTGAGTTCCCGCATCCTAACAGCGGTTCTGTTCACTGATTCTTGCTGTCCAGCCTTTTGCAGAGATGGTGGCAAGTGTATTGCCTGAGTAGATGATCACAGTGACCTTTTCTGGCCTTATATTTATGGATGAAACCCTTCAGTCTCTGCATTCTCCAATCTCTTCATTTGGTAGTGGAAATAATATTTGCACACATTGGAAATCGGATATGCTATGTAACTATTTTGTGTTTGAGAGTGCAGTAAACCCTCAATGTTGTGTTTTTGTTTTTTTTTAATAGAAGTATTTAAACACTGTTAGAGAATTTCTTTAAATGTTCAAGAAATTTTATCTGGCTGTCAGTTAATCTGATAAGATTAACAATTATATTATTGTGGTATGCAGCGCTGACATTTCAATGCACATTTTCAAGGGATTGCTTCTGATTAATTTATATGGTAATCCAGTCATTTATTCCATTTTGTGCCTGTTTATACGGAGTGGTTAGAGTCCACATTAAGGTGTTTGTGAGCTGGAGAGGCAGCTGGATTCATGCTCATTAAGACTCAAAGCCTCTTGCTTTCTCCCCTGCTAGCAGCGCACAACGTGCTGTGGTTTTCTGATTTGGAAGTGCAGCACTGAGGGAACTGAGCTGAGACCACCAGTCTAATTTCACTTTGGTCTTTTTTCACTTGGCTGATCAGAATGATTTTCAGTCACTCCAGTCGGGGCTGGAGTCTCAGAGGTGGGAAGTCAGCAAGTAATCCATTTAGCCACCGGGTCCTCCAGGTGGACCTTGGAAAGTTATCACAGTTTTTATATTATCTTCTCTCTTACCATAGCATGGCCACTGCTTGCCTCTTGTTGGCACATCCGTTTTAAACAAGGCTGTGCAGAAGGAGTGGAATTTGCTGGGAAAATTTCCCACGTGCAGAATCCCAATATAGAGAGTCACAAGGCAAGAGGCACGTTTGGCACCACTTTAGATGAGCTTCAGTGACTTTTAATGAAAAATTGACTTCTTCATCCAGACTGTTTTTCCTCAAAATCCATGTATAGAAGAAAACTCTGATGGGAAAATAGGGTGCTTGGTGTACCACCATCCCTCTCACCTGCAGTGTAGATTGTAGAGGCCATTCTCTTCCATGTTGTAAACAACATGGAGAAGCAAAGGGATACCTATGAACTGATCTATCTGTTACGTGTGGCAAAATATATTCATTTATGTAATTGATCAGTAGTGCCTCATTTTTTTTTTTAACATGTAAAGGTGATCATAGAATGCATAGAATATTTTCTTCTGCATTTTTGGTTTATGCCGTTGCATTCCTTTCAGGTCGCAGGATAAAGACCTTAGAAGTTACTTAAATTAACAAGTAGTCTCATTTATTGTGTGTCCCGTACTTTAACATATGGAATGTAAATATTACAAAATTGTTTGTTTTAGTGGAAATTGGTGGAGATGGCGTCATATGTATGTATGTATATATATGTGTGTGTATGTATTTCTTAAATTTGTGTTCTGGAAAAAATCTCCTTTTTGGTTAAAACTTTAATAACCTTTTTAAAATGATGTTGGCAATTCATATGTATTAATATTCCATACATATGTTCATGTGGTTTTTTTGTGACATACAGAGAAAGTAACTTCCCTTGAAAATATGAAATAAAACGGTAAAACCAGATGGAAGATTTGTTTTGTTGCTGGGCACTACTGAAAAGAGCCTGGCTTCATCCACTTGACTCTCACTCATTAGATTGCATAAAATCCCTTCTCATAAGCATTGGTAAAATCCCTTCTCATAACTCATAAGCATTGATAAAATCCCTTCTCAGTCTTCTCTTCTCCAGTCTTCTCCAGTCTGAACAGTTCCAGGTCTCCCAACCTTTCCTTGTAAGACAGTTTCTCCAGGTCCCTTATGATCTCTCTAGTCCTCTTCTGGAATGATGCAACATTTAGCGGTATAATCCGGAACGTTTTAAAAATCCATTGTGCTTTCATGTACTTCAGTACATGGAAATGAAACTTTATTTATAATTCTCTTGTACTTAAGATATTCCAAATGTTTACATTTCTGACAAAATGGCATCTGACATGGAAGTGTGTATGAGAAATAGGTGCAGAATTTAATTCCTCCTTGTGGAACAAGTTGCTCCCATTAATGCTTGATCAGCACTGATGGAGACCAAACTGTGAACGTGAGCACAGTGGAGCGGTTGGTGGTGTGTTTCTGCAGTAATGACAGCAATGTGAAAGACAAGCCACATTCTGGATGGCCATATACAGCTGTTCATCACAAAAAATAGCACTCTTTTCCACTGCTCTGAAAACCCATAGCTAATGGTGGTAAGTATGTTGAAAAATAGTGTTTTGTCGCTAAGATCATTCTCTATCAAATAGTGTTTTTGTGTTCTTTGTACCCGTTGTAGTTTCCATAGAAATAAACAGGAGGCATTACTTTTGGAGAGACCCACATGTTTTGGCTGCATCTTTCAATGTGCAAAACACAATAAGAAAGCTGACAAAGCATTCCTGAATTGAAAATCCTTTGTTTATTACAAATCTTTAACAGCCTCTTGGTTGTTAGAAGCCAGACAGATTCAATTATTTTAAAAGCAACAAACAGTAATCAATATTCAATTATTGGTTTGTTAATTAGTAGATGATGCCTTTTTTCTATTATTAGTACAGGCAATTTGCTTCTGAATTTGTTTCTGTTTTGCCTACTCAGTCTCCAGCTCAAAGTGAGAACCACTATGGAAGCACAAGCAATGTAACTTTTACCTTCTCGCAGTTTTTGGTTAGTTCTTGGCCAGTTTGTGGGAGATGTGAAATCTCTGTGAAGAAATATGTCTGTGGGCTTCTGTTACATAAAACATCTCACAGTGCTCTTCTTCAGTAATGAATCAAGGACTTAGCCATAGATGTTGCAGTATTTGCCTGTGTTTCTTTGTTAAGGGCTTCATCGCTGCTTTGGAGTCAGCTGCAAAACATTCCTTGAATTTAATGCAAGCTAGCTTGGATTATTGGTGTGCATGGCTATTGTGGCAGTCTTTCTATGGAGGGTAACTGAGTATTAAATTCACGTTGGGACTCCTCATTTGAAGTATCAGGCATCATATGAACGCTTGCATAAATTTCAATTCAGAGATCAGAGCAGAGATAAGTGAGCCAAAATCATTTCTCACAATCATAAAAGCCTAGAAATCTATATGTTATCAGGTGGCTGAATTGTTGCTTACAAAAGTTATCTTAAAAATGTCTAAATTGAAGATACTATTCATCTGCTGTATGCTTGAGACTTCATTTATTTAGGGCAATACAACATCAACACAAGATGAAAGGGTCAGTCCAAGTTTATTAGCAGAGTGCCATGTTTAATACAGGCTCATTTTAATCTTTGCCATGTCAGTTACTGTTGGAGCACTATGACAGCACGCCCTTGGTGAAACCACTGGTTCCTAACAGACTCCTAAAAAAACAAAAGATGAAAGTGTATGCTTTCGAAATGCCATAAGGTACATTGCTTTCGATTTCAATGTGCAACTGGATACTGACAGATGATTGGTACTCCTCTTGAAGTATTAGCTTTGATACTTAAGCAGAACAGCATACATGCCAGTGTTCAGCATCATGCCAGTCCTGACCTTTTCACTTAAAACAACCAAGAATTATGCATAAAAAGTTTGCTTACAGCCACTTTCCAACCCCGGGATAAAGCCAGTAGCTTTTCTCTACTGTTGTTCCATCTGCCTTTATGGTCTTTTTATTTTTTTTCCCAGACACTTTCTGTCTGGGCTATTAAATGCACATTGTGCTACATCTTTGTGGGTTTTTTTGTTGGTTTGTTTTCAGTATTAAATATGAATTGGAACACATGCAGTTCAGCCTTAATCATTTTTCCTCATTCTGCGATATGTTTTTCTCCCTTTGTGTACAAGGGGAAGAAAAATAACTTTATTTAAATTAATGTTGCTTGTTGAAAGGGTCTGTGAGGAGGAGTTAGAATGAGTACTTTCATTCTCCAGCAGCTGCTGATGTGTAACCCACTCAAGCTTCAGCATGTTTTCGGATGCAACCTTTTACCCAACCACTGTCAAACCACCTCAGAGTGGAGCTGAAGTCCTCAGCATTCTTCCCACCTCCCTCTGCTTTTCCTGGTGTGATTTAGCTGGGCAACACTTAATTAAACTCCATTTCCTCTCTTTACGCTTCAGGTGTTATTATGCAGCTCCCTTCAAGAGGTAATTTGTGGGCTGTTTATCAAAGCTGCAAATTTAATAATATCAAAGCCATGCTATTGTGCCGTCGCTGTAATGAGATGTATTGGTCTTTCTTATGAATAGAATTTTCTCTCCATAAGCGTGTTGTTCCTCTGCTGAAGGTTGAGGGCTTTCAAAATGAAAAACCCATCTACCTTGTTTAGTCATATTATTCCATTACCTTTGCTTCCTTCATCCTTATACATTGCTATCTAGAAAACAAATCTTTAGCACTGTAGTGCTTTACAGCAAAAAAGCCATCATGTACTGACAGCACTACCTGCTGCACTCTTCCACTGGTATTTCTGATAGGAGGCATGATGTGAATGCCAGCAGTGCCCTGTCAAAATTTTGGAGATTTGGTAGTCTCTACTTTGGTTCCAGAACAGCACTGATGACATAGCTCTGTAACAGGTCAAATACACAAGTTTTTTTTTTCCTGTAGAGTTTTCCTATGGTTTGCCAAAAAGTTTTCCTAAGGAGAGAGAAATCTGAATGAAAAAATGATTTGTCATTTAGAAAGTGAATACTTGCTGTGGCATTGTGGAAAAATACTTGGTGATTTTTCTGTGCAGTTTCATAAAAAGATATGGTACAATTACAGTGTTTGCTCTTTTCTTACCTATTGTGTGTAGTTTCCTTTCCATACTTATTTTCTTGGCGTTCAAGTTTGCTGAGCTTGCGTATCTAAAATACCCAAAATCAAAATACTCATAAATAATCATGGAAAGAAGTGTTCTAAAAATCAACGGCACACAGAATTAACAAGTCTAATTCCCACTCTTTTTACTTTTTCGTCACTTTAAATATGGTGAAAGAAATAGGATAAGATAATCTTGCAAACGTTATCAACAATGACAACTTTACATTTAAAGGTCAGAATATGCAGTATAGCCATGCATTTATGCTAATGGCTGTACAGCACTGTGGCATATTTCAGTGAAAAATTACTCCCTCATTTCCAGTTCAAAATATTTATAGCTTTTTATTTGAAAATTTTCAAGCTTTATTGTTCTACTTTCATGGGTATTTTTAATAGTCCTTTTTTTTTTTTTTTTTTTTTTCCCCCTTTAAATTTTTTAATTCATTTTTTTTTTTTTTACCTTTAAGAGGCACTGACTGGTATTTCTGGTCTGCTGTTTATGTAGGCATATGTGGTGCTTATGAAATTTCTTTCAGTGCATGTTGATGCAGACTCTATATTTGGTTTATGTGTGACTCATGTACACAATATTAGATTTATTTTGAGTACTACTGTAAATAGTATGGCCCTGCTTGCTTCTGTTGTTGAAAATTCTTGTCACCCTTGCTTTTCTGAAAACTTGCTTTTTGTTGACAGAAATGCATTCTTGGATAATACCATTACATGCTGGCTACAGAATGGTTACTAAGACAGTTGTAGCTGGACAATTTGGAAAGAATAGTGTCTCAGATCTTCAGAAATAGGGTCTGTTCTCACTTGCCCTATCCTGGAGCATGATCTGCTGCAGCGAGTGTAAATGCTAGTAAGACTACCTAGTCAAATCCAGAGGTATTTCTTATCGCTGGGCTCTGTTTCTTCATCCCTTCTTGGTGATGCTGTTCTTACCATCTCTACCTTTGAAAAAGGGTGGAAATGAACATCCAACATGAGATAACAAATGTAAAACCAGAGATGCTCATGATTACTGGAGATTTTGGGATTACTTCTCACCCAACAGAAAAATATGCAGGATATCTTAAACCTCTTACCAGCGTTGTCTAACAGTTAAGGTTGCTCAGAGCTCATTTCAGCCTGACCTTCAATGTCTCCAGGGATGCGGCATCCACCACTCTCTGGGAAACCTGTTCCAGTGCCTCACCACTCTTAACTTCTTCCTTATATCCAGTCTAAATCTCCCCTCTTCTTAAATCTCTCTGCTTTATTTCATTTGAAGTACAATGATACTGGAGTTTCTTCATTTCTCCCCGTACAGTCGTCATGTTCAGCATTTGTGGTTGCTGGGGTGACACAACCTGTGTTGTATTCTGAAGTTGAACTGTCATGACCATCTCAATTGCTGAGCGCACACTAAAAGATTCTTTGGTATTGGATGCATTGTAGAGCTTCATTTACATTGGGCTGGATACACAATAGAGTAGGAAGAGATTAGGATTCTCACGTGAGACTTTTTCTGCCAGTTAGCAGGAATGAAGAGGAGATTAATTTATTTGATAAGTTCAGAAGAGGAAATTATGCCAGGGCATAAAAACCAGTCTTGCTGGGAAGACTGCAAAATGTTTTTAGAAATTTTCCCTTGAATTAACCTTGTGAAATTAATCTCTGTATGGCAGCCAAACACTTTGAACTGGAAACAAATCTATTATGACACTGTGGTAGCGTATGTGTTGAAGTATACATTCAGGAGAGAGTACTTCAAAGAGAATTAGTCACCAACTTCAATTGCATTAAATTGCTTGGTTAACATGTAACTGTCTTTGTTCCTCAAATATTTGTCTGTTCTTATGTGAATGTTCACTTGGACTGTGAAGAGTTTATCACAGTGAATAAATGGTTAACCACAACAAAAGACTAACGAGGCTCAGTTTGAGGCTGACTGCTGGCTGCATGCTCAGTCTTTACTTTACTAGATCTTACTTACGTGAGGGACTGTTGCATTCTCATTTTGTGATTGGATTTTAATTTTCCTATTCTCTGAACTCCTATAAACTTAGTCTGTGAAAGTAAAAAGTTACTTTGTGTTAATCTGTACCCTTAGCTTCTCCCTATTAATCACTACTTTCAAGAGGATGCTCTAGTCATTATGGCAGAAAGCTGTAGTCTCCTGACATTTCAGCCTGCCTGCTATATTCTTTAGCATGCAAACACTCTTGTGGCATCAGCAGCTCTGGAGACAGTCTAGCAATTAAACAATTGCTGCCTGAGGCTCCAGACCAACTGTTTCTGAGAAGACGGGGAGAAATTTCGAGGTTGCTTTTGTCAAGGGCTGTTATTCTTGATCTTAGGCTCATTATTCCAAGCCCTGTGCCTATAAGCATGCATGTTTTCTGCATCCTAAAGGATGATGATGCCTTTGGTGATTTCTTCTCTGCAGCACCTCAAAAGCAGACACGTGTGATTCTGCAGGCTTGGTGGTGTCAGAGCTGGTTACCTCATTCAAGTCACATAGCTCAACACCAAAGATGCTCAGAACGTTGGCCGCGCTCATTAGTTCAAGATTGAAATCTGCTCTGCTAAACTTCATGAAATATATGATATTCGGGTAGTTTCCAGCTCCAATTCTACTTAAAACAGCATGAGGCAGAATTGGCACTCCATCGATTCAGGCCCTCAAAGGATGATTTTGTCTCTGTTTTGTCTGTTTCTTTGAAAAGTCAAGAGCATCTCTCCACTCATTTCACCATCATAGAGCTCATTTAAAGGAGGCAATACACTGAGATTTTTTTCAGAACACAACAAAAGGTAACGGTGTTGGTTTTTTTCAGTATCAATCACTAGAATGCAAGGAGTACTTCAGGAAAACTGCTTTTAAAAATGCTGCCTCAAAACTTATGAGGCTCTCCTCATAAAAACAAAACAAAACAAAAAAACTGCAAATAAACCATCAAAACAAAAAACCTTTGTTTTGATCATTTCCCTAGTAGAGACAGAAGGTTATATAAAATGTGAAAACTATGAAGTGATAGTTGTTGTCTCTGGCGACAGTTGACCACTTCGCCACTGGTGAACTCTGGGAATGCTGCATTTCTCTCAGTTCATCTCAAGGAACTTTGCTCATGCTCTGAACTTCCCATGAAGTGGGAATTGTGTGGGAAGCAGTACCTCGCTTAAATCATTCTGAAAATAGCTTTAATTGTGTCTCTAAAAAATAACTCTCATTGGCCACATGAGAGCAGCTATTAAAATATAGCAGCAGACTGCCCTGCCAAAATTGTCCTTTTCCAAATGGTATCCATGATGGTCAGTGCATTGAAGGTAGTAACAAAACTAATGGCTCTTTTACTTCCTTTATGTGCTCTTGCCTCTTGCTGTCATGTCATGGCTTCACAACTGCAAGGAGATGTCTGACATCTTCATATTCAAATAAATAATTTCTGTGTTCCCCTTTTTGTTGGTATTCTTTTCTGTATGCCAAAATACTTCCTCCGTGGGTCAGTTAGTAATGCCTGCTGAGTAATATGCACTCTACTTTACTTGCTCTCCATTGCATCCTACTGAATTATCTGTCACTAATTATTTGTCCTCCCCTCATGGGAGGGCACAAATCCTGTGACAACAAGATGTGCTCATAGCATGGTTAACTAAGCTCTTCTCTTCTTCAGCTCTGCTAAGAGCTCTGTATTTTTCCTGCAGGATTCCTGCGGTTTCTTTCCTCTTTGGTAATGTAGCCATTATTTGAGGCATATAAGGAAGAGAGTTAAATTCAAGCTTATGGTAAGGATGGGTATGACTACAAGCAAAAAAATCGGGAATTATTTTGAAGATTGTTAGAGAGGTTTGTTTTAGATTTGGTAGAATCAAAAAGTATGAAAACTACAGAATGATGTGAAAGTGCGAACATTTTCAGGGTATGGGAAAGAAATACTAACGGGAAAAAGGAAGGACTCAATCATGCAGATTCTGAATAGGAGAGAAGGGATGTCTGAGGAAGACAAAGAGGGAGCTTAAAACAGCTTCATCATTATGTACAGCAATTGCAGTACTAGAAAATAGTGGTAGCTGGGGGCAATGAAGGATTGAATAACAAAGGCAAAGAAGAGAAAAATGAAAAAATATTAGAATGGAGAATTATTTCTTATAAGATAAACATGGGAAAAAAGAGGAAAATAAATTCAATGTGGAGGAGATTATTTTTAGTATGTTTACAAAAATTGTGCTATAACATTCTCTGTCAAAACTGTAATAAACAGCTCAACTGTAATGATTCTTAAAAAGATTGTAGCAAGTTGAATTGGAATGCATGGGTACGCATAATATGAACAGTTAGTATTTATAGCCTATGAATGTGGATGGTCAGTGCTGTAGTAGCTTAAAAGCATTTTCTTTTGTGGCTCTGATAGTTTTCCTCTGTTTGCTGACATCAAAAATAGAAATCTAAGTATTTGTACGAACTTATTTTCCTGTACCAGGACAAGGCAGACTCAATTGCATCAGCCTCAAGGTTACCCTGTGCTATATGGAGGTATGGTTATGGTGGTTAACAGTGAGCTCTCTGAAATAACTCCATGCTCAGAGAATGGGAAACTTCACTTGTCTCTTGTTTTTCTAGATTTTGAAGGGCATCCATTGTCAGAAGCTGGCAAAGGGTCAGGAATTTTTGGTCGCAGCAGCACATGGACAAGTTTCTTGATTGATTGATACTTTAAGCCTAGTGTTGTGGCAAAGCATCCTATTCATGCTGATGCTAGATATTGCTACTAAATAAAGATGTAAAGCTGTTACTCTATGATTTACTTTGGTATTAATACTTAAAGGAAGCATTTATAAAATCGGTAAAATTTTCATTGCCAGTGAAGTCAGCGGTGAAAATCACTTCAAAACTTCATGCTTTTTTCTGTCATAATTCTTGTCTGTCTTCTGTAGTTTTTATGTTTTTCAATTGTTTTTCAAAACACGACATATCTATCTGTAAGTTCAAAATGTACAAATGTTTCATGACTGTCTTCTAAATCTCAAATCCATTTCCAGCTATTCACAGTGACTCTTTCCTCTATTCTCTTGCCTGCCTGTCAGCATGAAGAAAACCTGTGGCAATTATTTCCTAGGGAGATCTGTCTTGGGCTGTAGGATTCTGACGTTCTCATCTATTCAATTCTCACTTTAAACCAGAAGGCATTTGGTTTAACTATAAAGTAGTACATTTCTGGACACCTTTTCTACTTTCACATTAAAATTAAAATACAATTGCAGGATCCTATGTTAAGCTTTTCTAGAATGTGAAGGATTTGGGATTTATTTTCTGTTGATTTTGTGAAACTTCGTGTTCACTGAATTTCCTCTTTTCTTCGTGCTCACTGAATTTCCTCTTTTTTTTCCTCTTATTGTGCGTACCTGCTTCATTTCTCAACTCTAATATTCACACACGTCTGTCAATCCGAAAGCTTCATTACAGTGAAGTCCTTGGATTTGGAAAAGGTTGTGATATTATGTATCTTCTGTTGTATTTTTTGTATTGGATTGAGTAAGAAAAGAAGCTGTTGGGATGGAAATTTACTCAGATACTTACAAGTAAAAATATGGCATATATTAACGTACATTAGCATATGTATGGAATTGGTCTGTCAGAAATTCTTCACAGATTTGGATTCTCTCTGGTTTGACATAGTCAAAGTTTTTTCTGCTACCTAAACAATTTCAGCTAAAATGTATAGAAGTAGCCTTGCTACTACCCTAAAATTAATCCAATCTTCTGTCCTCTCTCTCTTTTTCTTATTACTTTCTGAGGCATACTGATACAAAGAACATTTGTAACATTTTTCAAATCTTTTAGCACAGTTGTTTTGTCAATTCTTAAGGTACACACAGGAATGCTTAGTTTCTCAGTGTCTTTGTTCAAAGTGCTGCATCCTTCCAGTGAAGCCTTTATGTGACATGTTACTTGAACGATGAAAGGAATAAATAATTATTGTACTTAAAAATGACATGGTGTATTTTTAGTGAAAACATGCGAAAAATTTGGTTTGGCAATGATTATATTATTTTATAGTAGACTCAAATTGTTGTTTGCATAAAACAAGTTGGAGTTTATATTTGCAACAGTTTGAAAATTAAACTTTTCCTATCTAATGGCCAGATTAAAGTAAGTCAAAGTTAACACAAGCAAAGTGTCTAAGATGGAGCAGCCCTCAGCGTGGCACCTTTGAGTAGTAGTGGAGAGGAAGGTGGGTGTGCTCAGGTGTAGGCAGTGGCATGTCAAGGTTTGTTTGGAATTCAGAGCTCCTTTCAGTGATACTTGGTGTGTACTTAAGGGTAGGCACATGTTCATCCTGGTCAATTTGAGAATTACTGTAATTTTCTTTTACTATGCTGTTCCATGCCTTGTAAATTGCTTTACAGCACAAAAGTAATATAATATAATGCCTTTGTCCCTTCCAGGAAGACTTTTCATCCCTGAAAGACATAGTTGACTGCCACTGAATAAATCTCATGCTATTGTTAAAAGAACTGAGGGCTGAAAATTTGTAACTTGTCTTTCCTCACAGCATCAGTTCAATTCTCTTTCTTGTTAAATTTGGTTAATGCTATAGTGCTGTTAAGAACATGCCTGAGAAGAACTTATGTATTTGGAGGCTAATATTTTTGTATAGTGGTCTACAGGCTTAAGAGTTCACATATTTTTGCAATCCCTTCTCTGACATCTCTTCCAAGGCCATTAGTATTCAGTTGCATGATCGTGACCAAGGTCTTGTGAGTTGTCCAGGAGGAGCTGTTTGGCAGGAAATTCTCAGTGGTTTTTTGTTTGTTTTTAATAAAATTAACCATTAAACTGCATATGCATATATGGGCACCCAAAAGAAGTAGGTAATAGCATGAATACAGGCAATATCAGATTTCTTGGATAAGAAGAAAGTTTAATCACACCATATTCAGATGCCTACATTATAGGTGTGATGAAGTGGCTGTGTTGGTGTCACTGCATCTTCCAAAGCTTATGCTGTTTCTGCCCGACTATAAAGGATATCTGCAATATAACCAATGATAGCACAGTGGTAATAAACGATGGCCCTGCATTCTCTCTGTACTAGTGATTATATCCATTACTGAAACGTAGTCTTCTTCAAATCCCAGTGAAATATACAGAGTAACAGCTGTTGAATATCTAAAGAAATTTTCTTTATTTCCCTTTCTGATCTGGAAAATGCCCAAAGAGACCTTTGTTCTCAGAGCACATATTTGATGGAATATTTCAGAAGGGTGGCTTCCAGTTCAACATGTCTTTCTCCCAAGTTTATGTTCATTATGGGAAATCATCTTGGCCTTTATTAATCCAAAAATTTGGATTATTATTTTCTGTAAGGTGCCATAAAATTAAATATGATTCCATGGATACTAATATTGGATGAAATATCAGCATATGTTGCTGCCAAATCATCTCTGGAGTATTTAGTGGTTTACAGATGAATAGAATGGTGGAATCAAACTGTTATCTCCTTGATATCAATCTTATGTAAGATGTCTGGTTATCCATTTGTACTATGATGAGGATTCATTACTAAAGCCTAATAAAGCTTTACATAGCTCTTTCAAAAATAACTGGGCATACCTGCTGATACCATAGGACCACATTCTTTTCTAAGCTTTTCTAATATTTTTAAGCATTTATACTACACCAGAAAAATTCTTGATCTTCTAATGTGGGCCTTGGTTTTAAGAAATGATCCTGCAGATTCTGCCTTTCCTGCAAAAGCTAGGATATGTTTTTGATGTATTCGCTGTAAGAATGAAAAGTTACTACTTACGTTTGAAATTCCATGTGAATTTAACTATACTTGAATATAGTTTTACCAAAGCAAAAGGTTGAGAAATTCTTAAATATTATGGAGGTTCTGAAAAGTCACCTAGTCTTTCTGTCTGCCACTGCACTGTTGTTCTCTAGAGGCAGTTTTCCAGTAGGTTATTTAATTCATTTCTAAAAGAAGCCTGAAACAAATTGTGCTTTTGACATTTCTTACAGGAGAGTGGTACTGAATGAGTCTTAGCAGAGCTGTATGTATAATTTTTTTTTTTCAATTATATACAATGTCATCAGAACAATATCTTCCTAATTGAAATTCCAGCAGAAAAAATATTTTTATTTATATTTGCTCAGATAACTTCTGGCATTGTGGTGGTACGTTTCTTTTTCATGGTAAAAGTTTTATGCCTCAGTGCACAGCAACTGCCTATAGTGCTGTGTTCTAGAAGAGAACTGCTAGGTGGAAGGTTTTTATTATACAGTCATAATTTACAGTTGTTAATATGAAGATGTTTTATCAATTACCTAAGCAAAACCACCATGCAGAATTTATACGTTTTAGTTATTAAAAAGTGAGGGCTATCTTAAATTAGTTATTGGAAATAAAGTGTGTAACAACACAAATTGATCACTGTCATATCCTTGTGCATGCTTCATGGATGCTAGGTTGTGTAGAACATTTGTTTGGAAAAGGGAAAAGTGTTATTATTACACCCTTAATTGAAACAGACAGTCAAACAAATCTTAATTTGAAAAGGCTTTTGCAGTCATAAATCATAATGGCATTGTGCCATTATGTAATGGAGGAAAAACATCTTCATAGCTGTATGACCTTGATGCAGAGGGCTGCATTCTGGGAGTGATGTGTGCTCATCAAACAATTTTTTTTTCTGTTTCAAAGGTGGATGATATTTTTGCCAAAGAACTACATTACTACTGCATTTTAGCTTTCAGTGAAATCATAACGTACTTGTCCTTACATTTTGCAACAGCGAAATATTTTTTCACTGGTGTGTTTGTTAAGATCATCTCTGTTAATAAACACATTATCTTGTTTGCAATGCCACTGAAGATAGCACAAATAGGTCAATATATGTTTAAAACAGATGTAAAGACCTGTGTGCTGGTAACTCTTGGATGGTTAGGTTTATGAGAATGCGGACCGAGCAGAATGAAGTAAAACAAACTGCAAAAGGAAAAACATGGAACTTATTCTGCAAAAACATCATCTGGGGAAACCCTAGAAACTAACATGGTTTGCTGTTGTCCAGATGACCCAGCTGAAAGCTCACAGTGCAGTATTGTGTTATGGAAGTAGCAGCTGTGATCAAGAAGTAAAACAGTTCCATTTCTGTGGCAGTAGGGCCTACAGAGCATGCCTACCTGAGAGTTAGCAGTGTCAGTTTGCTGTCTATTTAGGCAATCTGCCCATAACATCTAGAGAAGATTTATTTTTATATACATTTATATGTAAAATGCAGTAATCACTTTTAATTCCCACTGAAGGGGATAGAATATAATAGACTACTGAGCAAATTAAGGGCTGAAATGGTTAAGATATCTGTCCTTAGCCTAAGGATAAATTAGTATGAATTTAAACTAATGAAGACCTGTATGGAAAATTAAAATAGCTGAACTATAGTTATTTATGAAGTTTCCTATATTCTACATTTACAAAAGCTTCTGTTATCTTGAGTTTTACATCAGTAGGAGGCAAGTCACACCATTGAATATGATGAGGGTGGTGGTGTATGAATTTGCATAGTTGATATATAGTTGAACTAGTTTGTGCAGTTGAGGTAATTGTCATTAGTTTATGAGGCCTATCCCCCTTCTTCAGCCATGTCCCAGAGGTGCCCTGAAACTGGTGCTTGTTGCCTGTTTAGTGTATGTAAGTTTAGAAAAAGCTGATGTCTCTGTCAAAGAGCAGGGTTAAGAGTGTACAGGGTGTGTGGCAGAGAGACAAGAGGGATGAAGGATAAACTCAGAGGCTGTGGAGCTGAGCCTTTGTCTGCTGAGGTCATTCCTGTACTTGAACCAAGTCTAGAGTCATTCAATAGCTTGAGCTGGTTGTACTTTTCATATTCACCACCGAATCTTGAAGAGTAAGATTTAATCAATATCTCCAGAAAAGAAAATAAAAAATTCTCACTACTAAAGGAATTCAGAGCATAGCAAAAGATTAGTGATAATATTCCGTGATAAATACTTCTCATCAGTATATGAACTTGTGCTTTGTCTGGCTTACATCATTACTGTGCATGTATGCTGACCCTCTCTTTGTGTAATGGGATGCACTTCTTACCGATTTTCTCAATCCAAGTTTTGTAGTAATTTTCGTGTAACAGATTTTCTACTACAAAATGAAAAAGGCCTATAATAAACAGCTCAGCAGTATCACATAATTTTTTTCAGGTCACCTTTAAAGACAGACATGGTGTTCCTACTGTGCTACGTGCCCCCAACAAACTGCTTCCTTAGCAGGAGCTCTGCTGTTTTATTGATAGCACAACTAACTACAGATAAATTCTCTGGTTTTGATAAGTCCCCAGTTACCTCCCTGATACAAGACATCTCCTACTGTGCTTCTCAAGTATCAGATGATCAAAAAACAAACTGAAAACAATGCTAACCATGAATCTTCCTTTCAGAATCCAGTTTTTGAAATAAAAGTCTTATAATAAATTAGTAGATTAATGAAATACAGCTTATTAACTTGCATTATAGCAGCAAGAAAGAGGAGATTTTGCACTAATTAAGGAAATGAGGTAAGCTGGAGAAAATTCAGCTTTGCTCTTTTAATAATGGGCTTAATGGTGTCAATTAAATTACTGTGTGGTATGTGCTTCAGACAACACCTAGAATTGCACATTCATAGAGTAGAAGAATAATTATTTTGTATGTGCATTATCCAGCATATCTATACACAGGATCATGCTGTGATCTTGGAATATTTTTCTATTTAATCACACTGAAAATTGCATGCACAGTGTTTCAGTGCCCACCCTGAACAGAGAAATTTGAAAAGTTGCTGACTTGATTGTATGCATCAGCTATATACATCACTGCTTTTAAAGCTTCATTTTAGCAAAACTTTTTTTGAGGGGTGGAAATTTTTTTGAGAGGTGAGGTCAACCACATGCTTTCTAATAAAACCTCATTGACTAATGCATGCTGAATGTGTCTCGTATCCCACCTGCATTTTTGTGACCCTGTTGGAGGGATTTTCATATTGTGATAATAACTGAACAGCCTCCAAGTTTGCTCCTCCAGGAGCTGTTCATCTGTACTGCAGAATATGCTCAGTGGGTGTAACAACCTGCAGACCTGCAGGTTGGAAATACCTTAAGGAAATTAAGAGGGCTTTGATTCCATCTTGGTAATAGCACTGGAATAGCTGCGTTATTACAAGTGAAGTATATATTGGTGGGAGATGTGGATTTTGAGTAAGACTGGTCTTGTGGTATTTTTGTATGGGTTCTATATGTAATTGTTAGTTAATAAAGGTGGTACATGATAGAACGCAAGTGTTGGTTTTACTACCATTGCTTGTGGAAGAATCTCAAACAATTTGAATAAGTTTGTAGAAAATCTGGAGGATCATTTTGTCTTTTAACATACTGACTGGAAAAAAGTGGGCATTCTTTTTCAGAAGTAGAGGAATCACAGACTCATTGCAATCGTGATTTTTTCACTAAGCCCAGCAACTTTGACAATTTAGGGCTGAAGAATAAGAAATATCTTATTAAGGCTATATAATATCTTAAGGCTAAATCAGATTTTGTGTCCTCAAAAAACTTGTAAGAAGCTTCACAGCTGTCTGGTATTTCAAATTGAAATTGTCCTTTGTCCCAGGGGAAGAGAGCAGAGAAGGGTCTTAGTGTTGCAGACTGCTCTAAAAAGTTTTCTCCCTGTGCATGTTTTGATGAAACAAATTTATTATGATTTGATTAAAGATAAGAAACATATGGATAGCAGATGATAATGAAAGTTAGTTAAGCTTCTTCTAGACTGTTTTCTACTAAGTAGAAAATTACCAAATGTCTATTCAGTTGAGACAGTCTGAGGTTATGGCATCCTGAAGATCAACACGTGCTGCAAACAGACAACATCCAAACCAGATGGATGTCCAGAGAAGACATCCACACGCTCTCTTCCTCAGCACATGTGTTCCAAATTTTCAAGGCTCTTGGCTGTAACTGTAAAGAGATCTTTGAAACACAGTATATGAATGTTTGAATGTTGTAGAAGCCGTGTATAGGCTGCCTGGAAGCGACTTGCCATTTTGCAAAGGCAGAGCAGATTATTGCTCATTTGCACAAGGTGTTATTTCCAATAATAATAATTTCAGGTCCAGGTAATGGGCCAGGTGTGTAATATAAAATGTGTAATGTTTTGCAGTTTATGAGGGCTGCTCCGAAAGTAATGCCTCTAATTTTATTATGTTGGCCCATGGAATCAGAGGTGGATGGTAGTGGTATGACAGTAGATGTGGAACCTTCTCACCAGTATGTGACAGATGCTTGCTGATGGAGACCAAACAGTGGATGTGAATGTAATGAAGTGAATGTGAACGCAGTGAGTAGTGTGTTCTAGCACTGGCAACATCATCAGTGAGTCTCCTCCACTGGTGCAAATATTTATGAGCACAGCATGCTAGCTCTTGTTCATCACTAGTAAAAACGCATAGTTACTGGTGGTGACTGTGCTGAAAAATAGTGTTTTGTAGCTGAGAATTTCCTCTGTGAAGTAGTGTTATTGTGCTCTTTGTATCTGTTGTAGTTTCCATGGAAATAGATACAGGGTGTTACTTCTGGAGCAATGTACATACACCATGCTCCAGTGCATTTGAACTTAACTGCCATATTTATACAAGCGTAAAGTTTTCATTATTTACAGAAGTGATTATGCTGTGTAGTGTAGGAGCTGGCCAAATAAATAATTGAACATGGCATTTTTTCCTCACAACCTTTGCTCTTGGCACATTTCTATATTCTGACAATTAGAAAATTCTGCCCTTAGCTACTGCTGAGAAAATACAGAATGTGTTTACAAGCATCTTCGTTTCCGTCAGCCTGAATGTGATGCATACTTAATCATTTAGGCTTTGTGCACTGGTAGTACTGTAGTGTACTTTAGAGAATGGAATTTTATTTTCTGCTTTTCAGATGCTTGATGATTTCACTCATTTATGTGTTTTTGTTTTTGTTTTTTTACATACGTTGTACAGATTGTCACACCTTTAGTTCTGTGACCCATGTCTCCTCAGGGCGTTTGCCTCAGGGCAGAACCATAACTGCCAAGGCTCCTTGTTTAACTTGTTTACAGTGTTGAGTGGGCAGACTGAGTAATGAAATCCATATCCTGACTATATGAAAAAAAAAACCTGTTTTCTCATTGGAAGATCTGAACCTGTGTATCAGTTTTGAAGCAGTTGTATAAGGGTCTGAAGCATCAGTATTCTGAGCAGCTCTGCTTGCAAACTAGGCTAGATTGTGCCCCAGAGAGCAGCCTGGCTTCTGTAGATGCAAACCAGGGGTATACATTGTGAGCTTTGTATTACATAATTCTCAGCTTTTACAATTACAGTCCTAAATGTTTGTCAGACTGCAATCAGATGCAAAAAGTTTGATAACAAATACCCGTTCCTGCTTCACAGTTGCACCAATAGGCTGTGAGTGTTCCTCAGCTGGGTTAAGTGGCTTTATGTTTTACTGCCATGGAAATGTGGCTCCAGCTAAGCTGCTTCACTTCACACTCAGTGGCTGAAGAATGCAGGTCAGCACAGTAACCTCAAGCAGCGTGGCAGTGACACAGAGCTGAGGACCTGCAGCATGTTAAATTGCTGTAGTTGCTTGCTAGGCGAAATGCATCTGATCTCTAAAATCTATATTCATTTAGTGAGGGCAGGGACTCATGGTAGCTTGTGTCTGAGTGACAGTGCACAGTGCACATATATTTTAGTTTAGAATATTTGAAAAATTGGATTTTGAAGACGAGCTTGATTTTTCACTTCCATTTTAAAAGAAGGGTTAATTTTTGAAGTTAACACTTGTTTCTTTACCTGTGTTGTTAGGTTAGCGCGTACACATGCTTTCAGATATCTAGCCACTCTGAACATCTTCCGCACTTTGCAAAGTGTTTTTCCTTGACAGCTGACGTGTAATTTTTCAAAGGCAAAAGTGATGTGCTGAATATTATGCTTATTTAGAAACCTAATAGAACACGTAGAATATAAAGAATAAATTGAAACGACTATTTTTTAAAAATAGAAACTCAATCTGAAGTAAGCTGTTTTCTGACCACATCAGTATGCTGAATTACTGACTTCTGATAGACTCAGAAGATTGCTATAGGGATTCTTCTTTGTCACTGCTCCTTCTAGAAAGTGTTTGAGATTTTCTGTTTGTTTTTTTTTTGAAAGCGTAGCTGAATGGAAGGGAGTATTGAATGCTGCCCACCTGCAAAGTTTGCAGTAATCCATCCCTAGTCATTTGTTTGAGTAAAGAGATGTCTTACATAAGCGTAAGAAGGCAGAAGACCCAATAACTTAGAAAATACAGAATTTTAGGTCAAGAAAGCAGTTTTCTTAACAAAAGCCTTCAGTAATGTGAAATATACCACCCTGTATTAATTAGAACTTTCTTTTTATTTCAAATTCTCAGCTTTGTATTCCAGCCATCCCTTTGCTGTGTCATCTTCAGTGGCTGTTGGGGTAGGTGAAACCAACAGCTCTGTAACTGTCACTTGACAGCTGATATAGAGCAACAGGCTCAAAGTTGTCACTGTGCAATTAAGGACATTTGATTGAAAGACATTTCCTTATCACAATCATAATTTCTAATTCTTTAATAATTATGGAAAAGAAAGGGAAATTTGTAAGGCTGAGGGGAGACCTTATTTCTCTCTTCCAATACCTGAAATGTGATTGCAGCCAGAGCGAGGTTGGTCTCTTCTCACTGGTGACAGGTGACAGGGTGAGAGGAAATGGCATCAAGTTGTGCAAGGGTAAGTTTAGGTTGGATATCAGGAAGCACTTTACAAAAAGGGTTATTAAGCACTGGAATAGTCTCCCCAGGGAGGCGGTTGAGTCGCCGTCCCTGGATGTATTTAAAAACCATTTGGATGTGGTGCTCAGGGACATGATTTAGTGGAGGGTTGTTAGTTAGGGTAGTATGGTTAGGTTGTGGTTGGACTTGCTGATCTTTAAGGTCTTTTCCAAGCTGAGCAGTTCTATGATTCTGTGAAAAGCCTATGGAAGTGCTGGGGCAAAAGCTGAGAAGAAAGCCTCTGAAGAAGATAAAGCAGAAAGTTTAGGCATAGTGCTACTGCAGCTGTCACGGTGTCATATTTGTTCATGTTCATATAATGAAAGGAGCAGGTTTACTCTTACTTATGTAATGCTCTAAATTGCACTGTCTTACAATTCTTTCACTTAGCCTAATCTTCCAACTACAAATAATTATCATGTAAAATAGAACAAACCTTCAAGGTCACACAATTATTACAAGGGTTTATTTGAAAGTCTTCAAAGTGTTCAAAGTTGATGTTCAAAATCACCTTTTGAGTAGTTTTAAAGATGCAGAAATAAGAAATGAATGTGAATGTCTGCATGTAGGCTTATCTTGTAGATTTCTGATGAGTGCTTGATTGTGGGGATTTTAACCTGACAGCAGTTTTCATCTTATCTACTTCCAGCATGGAATACTCTATCATAAAAAACAGACTTTGTTTAAGTATATTCATAGTAATTGTAGGGGAATGCACTTCATGGTTTTATAGTAAGGCATTTGACTTCACAAAGCAACGCATGCATCCTTCACATGCATCCTTTCAGCATCTGTGTAACTTGTGTAACTTGATTCGGTAGTAATCATCAGGAGGAGGAATAGCACTCTCTTGAGATATGAAGATTTGATTGTAAATCATAGCTTTCTAGTGGCTCACTGCAGGAGCTAGGAATGTCAAACTGTATGTATTATTTTTGTTTAATTGCCTGGAAGTGTCCGGCATTGTTAGAGTAAATCACAAATAACATGACTTAGCAGCAGTACTTCTTGTTCAGGTGGATGCTTCAAGACCAATCTAGTGGAAATCTCTTTCCCCCAAAAATCTGTAGGTGACTGTTCAAGCTCTGAGGCTGACCGAGGGCATGGAGGTGAGAAGCGCTAACTAGAGAGTTCATAGAAGTGAGAAACTGCCTTTTGCAAGGTCAGCACAGTCAGTTTAAGAAAATGTTGAGACCACGAGTGACAGGATGCTGGCTTTAGGCATGGACTGTCCTGGACAGCTGCCTGTACATCCTTACTCTGGTTCTGCTACTTGCTTCCTAGTCTACATAAGAATTTTGCACAAACTAGTCAGCATAAATTCTTGTATTGGTTTATGTTCTTCCTCCAGTTTTTTACAGTCTCTCAAGTTGGATAAGAACTCCCAAAACATCCTGGATGTTTTTAGTACCTTTGGAGAAATTACGTGCAGGTTCAGGGGAAGGAAGTGAAACAGGAATACAGACATGAGAAGGGCATGAGGAATTCTTTGGGTGGCAGAGCAGACAGCCTGCCATTGGGCATGCAGTCACTCTTGATCCTTGCCTCCTCTTACTGTTGTCAGAGTTGAGGATAAAGTTGGTTAGGGTTGGGAGTAAAACAAGGTTAGTGCTTCTGAAATTTATATAATTATTCCATAGACTGTAGAGAAAAACACCTTACTCTGAAGCCTAGATTCTACTCCTGGAGCAGTGCTCAAGGATTCAGTGTTGCATTACCTAATGTGAAAGCCATACATTTTTGGTCCATGTCTACAAAGGTAGTCAGTCCTCTTTTGATTTGGGTATTAGGTGATTTGGCTTTCAACCTTTCTGCACTTCACATCTTGAACTCCACAGCATGTTAACTTTTTCACACTTCAGAGCAGTCATAAAAAAGAAATACGTCAAATCTATAAAAATTCAAATAATGAAGTGTGAACAAGCCCCAGTAATATTTTGCAGAAAGGTTTAGAGAGAGTGGTTGTAGAAGAAAAAAAGGCACTGATAAAATGTTGTAAATGTAATATACAGAAAGGAAGAAAAGCACTCTGAAAATCTGTGAGGCTCTGCCTGCAGGAGACTGTAACTTTTTGAGTTTATTTGGGTAAGTGTTTCACAG
Organism: Perdix hodgsoniae; assembly: GCA_035772895.1. Lineage (NCBI taxonomy): Eukaryota > Metazoa > Chordata > Aves > Galliformes > Phasianidae > Perdix > Perdix hodgsoniae. The sequence continues at coordinate 1,882,610 of JAPSGF010000004.1, forward strand.
AACACTGCAGTAATTATGACTTCCAACATTGAAGAGGTAATAGCAAACCTGAATCCAGCTCAAAGGATGGTCCTTCCATGAATATAATGGAGCCTTTGCCCCAGTAGGACTAGGCCAGCTGACCCAATTTAGCAAAACATCTATCCCCTGATGCATAAAGCTGCAGGTATTTTTCTGTTGGCAGAACATTAGAAATTGTGAATGAGAATGAATGTGCCAAATTTCAGAGTCTAAATCCCTTGGAAAGACTCGGCACATCAGGAATGGTCTTGCAGAGGCTTTAGCAAACAGTTGCAACAGACAAAACTGTAGTTATTCTCAAAAATCTTTGTGCTAAAAAACAGAAAGTGATTATTTCTGAGCTTATAGGCAGTAAAAATGGTCTAAGTTATCTCCGTAGGGGCACTTCTAAACCAAAAACATTATTTTCTAGTTGTAACCTCTTTTCCTCATTGGTCAATAATTTTCGAGACGTGTCCTGTGCCAGTAATCACTCCTTAAATTAAAATTAAATACATAAATAGCTTAAGCTAAGAACCAGCATTGATTCTTCTGTGTTGCAGTGATGATAAGAGCGTCATTTTGTTTCTCAACAAATTTAGTCTTTAACATAGGGACTCTTCTGTTTTATTTTCTTGAGAATATATGTTAAAATAAGTAACGGATGAATTACTCTAGTCCAAATGAACAGAAGGAGGGCTGGCCCTTACTCCCCTCCCCTCTGTACTCATTTGGCTGTTTCAAAACAGCCATGCCCTTGGCTTCATTTGGCATTTGGTTTTAGCAGCTAATCTGCTGTGAAGCTGGCCTACAAGTATTTGAAGGAGTGTTTCATATCCCATCAGTTTTGCTCTCACATAATAATACAGGACACAAATTATAACATTTGTGAGTGAGAAGGGTACAAAGATTTGTGTTTTGTTTTGAAGTGCTGTTTCATGGTTACTGAGCAGATATAGCATTTTTGCAGTCAATGAGAACAAGATATCCCAGGAAAATATATCCTATATTCATATTTTTCATGTTTATGACTGCTCTCTCCTGTTTCCATAATACATGGAAACATGTTTATGCTTAGTCTTGCAGTTTAAACCAAGGGAAACCACAATAGGAATTATATGCTGAGATTTAACTGTTCTATGGACTGTACTACAATAACGCAATAATCCATCTCCCCTGTGATGGGTCTAATTTTTTATTCAGCTGTGGCATTCCATACCATGCTGTTTATCTTGTACTTTCATTCACTCATGTATCTGATAGTTGTGGAACTGGCAGATGGTTTGTGATGCTTTGCTGGGAGTGGGTGTACCAATCCCTGTGATTAAAAGGCTTGCTGATTTGCTTACCCAAAAGGATTAATGGCAGGCAGCAAGGGCTTTGTTTGAAAAATCCATGCCCCATAACTCTACAAGGGGACAAAAATGTAGACTGGAAGTAATCCAGTATTACAGCTGCTTTATGGGGAAGCTTTGTACAAAACTTACTGACTCAGCAGCTGGACATTTCCTGATGAGATCTGAACTATCAAGTAAAATGCAGCTTCACACTGTTTTCTCAGTCATTCCATGAGAGTAAAGTTCAAGTTTTTAAGCAGGTCAGCAAAAGAACTGAATGACACGTAAAACTTTGGAGGGCTGCCCTGCATAGCTTGCTTCTGAAAGCTATGCATGAAATGTGACCTTGACCCTTCCCTCCTACCTATGCAATTCAAGAATTCAAAATCATTGCTTCCATTTCTTTTGCAAATTTAGGTGGAGGGAGGTACACCAGAGCTTAGATGACAGACACCTATCTCCACAGACCAAAGTGCTTTTCTGCATGCAGAAATATCTATTTTGTGCCCAAGAAGTTGAAATGGACGTATTTACTTTGCATTTCTTAGTTTTTTAGTACTGTACTTCTTAGTACTAAGAGTAAGCAGTCTATGCACATGTATATTATAATCCTAATAGGCTGCAGGCAATTAAGAAATCTTTTCTCCAAACAAATGGCATTCCTTGCATTTTTTACATAATTGCATTATCCTGATTTTGGCATCCAGTGCGACTTTCAGGTATTATTGCATACAGATTGAACCAGCTCCATTTGCTTACAGTTGTTCCTTTTGATAACTTTTCCTTTTTTATGTTGGTTATGTGGTCGGAAACTTCAGCCTGATCAATGTAGTAGCAGTTGCAGAGAAAATGAAAATCACCTTGTAAGGGATTAATTCTACGTCTCCTTGAATCTCTCTCTGATTTCTGTCCTGTAGATCAAGAGTCGGTCTTTTATCGCAGCTAATCCTCACGGAGTTGCAGACAGCTTTCCAGCCTTAGATCAGCCACAGACTCTCAGAAGGTTTAATTTATCTTCTTTCCTCAAGCTTAAAACATACTCATTTTAAATAACAAACATGTTGGTCTTACCTGAGGCATGACTCTCTACTGTTACATGCAATACACTCTCACAGTTAGCTTCCTCTGCATGATTACTGACAAAAAGACATTGAGAATATCAAAATTTGCTGCTATCAGATGATTCTCTGCATGTTTTTCCAGCAGCCATTCCCTAAAATACAGTGTGGTTTAGATTTCTAACAGTTGTCTTCCATATGTTTGGATACTTTAATCTTTCCGCTCAGATTATTTTCTGTAATTTAATTTCCTTCCTGGTGCTAGATGCTGCTCAAAAATTACTTTGGACCACAGTGTTTGGGAGAAAGACCCTAATTTATGGATGTATTTTCAGTCACTTCTGCTTAACATATAATGTACTTCTTCATGAGCACTTTCTAAGTGTTCCAAAGAATGAACAAAATCATTTAAAATTCTGTTTCTTCTGTCACATATTACTGATGATATTGGCCAAGTTAGTCAATGGTCTTCTTGTCTACAGAATCTGAGATCCAGCTGGAAAGCTGGTTTATGGACCAAAAATAAAATTTTCAAACAGACCAGATAACCTGCAGTCCTACCAGCAAATGAGTTTAAAAAAATAAATAAATAGAAAATACCTAGGACTCTAAGTACTCATGTATTCTTTTGCATTCTTCGCTTTGCTAGATATAAATCCTGGGATTTAAAATGTGCATATTTTCCATATTGTCTCAGCACTCTCTGGAGACACTGTGTGTAATCTGGTTTTAATTAGATTTGTGTTAAAGGGAGGCAGTTTTTATCCTATGTGAGCAACTAGACATATGTTGAATATTTTAAGAGCAGTCTCTGACTGCTATAATTGTATATGTGATTATTTATGATCTTTTTCCAAGTTATAAAAAAACAACCAAAATTAGCCTAGCACAACTGAGGCATGACACTAATATTGTTCTGCTCTCAGGTAATAGATGGGAATAAACTACTGACCCCTAGATGTTTATCTGGAGAGTGAATGATCTTAAGGTGCTCATTTGCCTAAAATTCAGTGGCAGAGGATAGCTTCATCAATCATATGCTTTCACCAAATTCCTCCATATTTAGATGGAGTACTTTTTACTAGCCATTTACTTTAGGTAATTTTTTTCCAGAACTTTTGCTTTGGCTAGAAATGAATAGCTTAATGGGGAAAAAAAAATGTTCAACACATGAGCTGGTTTTTGTTGCCATGAAGCTAAGTGAATAGTTAAAGACAAGTAAGGGCACTAAATTCTTTTCTATTCATATTTTTGATAGGTGGGCAAGGTGCTCAAGGATTAGGAAAGTTAAGAAGAACAAAAGTAAATCCATTCTACTTTGAAAATCCTGGTAAAAACATAGGATGCAGCCATTATAACATTTTTCTTTTTTCTTTTTTTTTTTTATAATGAAAAATGTTCTTTTCCTATCCAATTTGTATTTCAGGTGTACCTCTACTGAAGACCTGTAGAATATCCAGAAAGAACTCTTAAGTAGGGTACGTCCCTGATTTTAGTCACAGAGCATATTCTTTAAGATTGGGGTAAAATATCCCTTTCAAAAGTGTAATGTTCTGAGTGACTTAGTGAATAACTGCATTTTAACAATGCATATACACTGTAATTATCAGACCCTTTTTCTGAAACCATACAATGATACCTTGTTTTAGTGTGCTGTTTCTATTGTATAATGTATAAAAGACTCAACACTTAACTTCTCTGTGCTGAATAAATATTCACCCTAATATAAAAATAAATATGTTCCCTAGAGTGTAAATGCTGTAGTACTTGGGTGTGCTGACTGGTATAAGTGATAAAGTTAGATGACAGAAAAAAATGGAACTGATGTCTTGTGAAGGCCTTGACTAAAGGAGGAGGTAAAGAGGCCGAATCTTACACACCCTGTTTTCTCCAAGATTAGCATTAAGTTTCATTATCCTCTCCACAGAGTTCTGGTCTTCCACAATTTAAGCCTTATTGAAATTAAGCCTTATTCAAAGCCAGATTGCAGGTGAGGGGGAAAGTAGGAATCATAATGAGGTAAATTCAGAGGCAGCAGAGGTTGCAGAGGTGAATTAAGACAAGGTTTCATTCAGCAGTAACATAATGTCTTCTGAACACGTTTTTATATCTTTAAGATGTTTCAAATAAAACAGTGGAAAATGTGTATGTGTACATGACTATATGGATGTGAAGCTGGCAATTCTACATTAGTTTATTTCATATCTGAGGTTTCAAAAGTCTACATGAAATTCTATGCCGTGTTTTCCAGTATTTCAGTGTAAGTAGTGTTTAGTGAGTGTCCAGTGTTATTCATATTTTGAAGATATATATTGCACTTATATCTTGAAAAACTCCAAGAAGCCACTGATGTTCCTAAGGAGGAGCCTGTAATCTAAAGTGAAATAGTCTTTGCCTAGTGTAATCTTTTTTTTCCCACAAAAAATCCCAAAACATAAATATTGAAAAAATAGAATAAAAATAATTTTAAGCAGTGAAATATTTGGAAGTATCATAAGGAAAAGGAAATTCTAGATACATTATTAGTAATTATCCTGCTGTATCACTCAATAATTTCAATGAAGAATAGATCATAACAATCAATGTCAACAGAAAAAAGAGATCACACAGAGCAGTTCACAGTCTAAAGATTAAAAACAGATTGGAGCTAGAAAAAGAAAAAAGAACTTATGAGGAAATAAATGGGGGCAAAAAAAACCACCTAATTTTCTTCTGTATGTGTATCCTATTTTCTGACTTTAATTAAGTTCCGGATATATTTTTCTTTGTTTTATTTTTTACATTTATTGTCCTTGCATTAAAAAAAAAGAAAAAGTATGTCTTACCACCTGCTTTGTCTGAGAGTTATTTGAACACGTGGTTTAGAATAGGCCAACATACTGTAGCACACGGCTGTATTTTTCCATTTGCACATTTGTTTTTTTCTGAGATGAAAGTTTGTCTCTTTCTTGCCATGTTTCTTGTATTTTTGCCAATACTGGCTTTGCACCCTGATCTATTAGTTATCTCTGTTTGGATCTGTATAACGGAATGATGAAGCAGAGAGAGAAATTGTTTCCTAGCATCAACATAACTCATCCTTCTTGTATAATGCCAAGATAGCTTAATGTGATGTCCATAATGAAGTAGTCTTTGATGACTTTGCTTGGGGTGGAACCAGCCTTAGGCTACAAAAGATGGCCAGCCAGATGCATTATTTCAAGTGCCTTTAAAAATCTTTTAAAAAAAATACAAAAAACAAAACAAAAACTAACAACATACGAACCAAACCATACCCCAGATTTAGTTCTTCAAACTGGTTATTCAGAAAGACAAAATAGGACTAGATTTGAAAAACAGATGTTTTGCATGTATTTCAACAGATTTTTTTCACCAATTTACAATAATCAGAAGACAGAACACCACACCACTTACCAGTGAGATTCTGAAGATATGTTTAGGAAGAATCTTCCAAATAGAGGCTGAAGGTTAGTGTAAGCAAACACAAACAAGAAATAAGGTGAATCGCACTTTTTTTCCGCATGAGAGATTCTAACTACAGATTTGTTCAGCTCTACTTTGTGAAAAATCTACTTTGTATTCATGCTACATATTGGGCTACAGCTTGATACATCCTCAATAGATAAAGAGGAGGGGAAGGGGGGGCAGCGGCTGCTCCCGACTCCTCACGTACTTTGTAGATTTTTGCTGTGCGTAGTATGAAATAGTAGATTTCAGTAAAACAAGAAGTTAGTACTGCAGATGAATACTGAAGAACTGGTGACGCGTAGGAATGACATGTGCTTCAAGTTCAATAGAAGATAATATGAATCTTTAGGTCTTATGTCATGATCATGAAAAGGACGTATTTTTTGTCTTTTTCTAAATCGCAGTGTATCTCTCCTTTGGACATATAGACTTACCATTTACAATAGCAAAGAAGCAATCAGTGGGCCTGTATTTTTTGTTCTCGTTTTGGTGATATTGTTGTTCTGTCACATTTGCAAGCTCAAGAAGTTGTATGTGGTCAAAAGATTTTGTATCCTATTTAAACAATCTTTGTGAGAATTGATAGCTTTAGTCTGATACGAAGTGAGTGATCATGAGACTGAAAGGTGAATATATTTTTTTTCTGAAAAAATGTACCATATGATAAATGAATCCCAGTCAAACAAACAAAGATGGTGGCACAAGTGGTAGCTGGTTTCTATGAAACATCCACAAAAAAATTGACATATCATCGTAACATGATACAGAATATACGGTCTTATGTGATTCCTTAGGGAAAGAAACAGGTGAATGTCATAGTAATACTATTGAAGAAGGACTTAGGAGTACATACCCTCGCCTGGATTGGTAGCTGTCATAAAGTTTTCTAAAAATTACTACATAAATCTTGCTTTTTGATGATTTCTGAGATTGAACTCAGTTAAGCTGAAGCCTTTATTGCATTGAATCTCAATGTGTGTCAAGGACCAACAGACATGAATAAGAATTAAAGAGATGCAAGAAAATAGTCCTAATAAAAAATCACAGCATTTGAATGCTACAGTTAGATTGAATCCTGTATTGTCATTGATGGGTTTCTCAATCTCGTCAGTAATGATGGTCTCCCATGGTGCCAGCAAACAGTGAGCAATTTTCTGCGGTAGCTGCTGTGACTAGATTGTATTAAGATGAAATGTTGTCAGTGCTGTCAGGAGACAAATATACAGAATCTTATCCTTAGTTGTGTCCTTTTTGCAGAGTAAAACCACCTGAGTCTGACAAAGCACGGAACGTTCTTTTCATGAAGAGTAACCTAGCCTAGTGTGAACATGTGTAGATTGCATTTTGTTATGGCTAATACACGTTTTCTGTACATCACAGAATGGCCAGGGTTGGAAGGGACCTCAAGGATCATGAATCTCCAACCCCCCTGCCACATGCAGGGCCACCAACCTCCCCATTTAATACTAGACCAGGCTGCCCAGGGTCCCATCCAATCTGGCATTGAACACCTCCAGGGACGGGGCATCCACATCCTCCCTGGGCAGCCTGTTCCAGTACTTCACTACTCTCTTTGTGAAGAATTTCTCTCTCTGTAAATAATTTTCACTCTCTCTATAAAGAATTATATAATTTAAATCTGTATTTCTTAACAGTAACCCAGGGTTGCTGATGGGACAGAAGAAGAAATTTTTTTAACTGGATTTATGGAGAAGCATTGGTTGTAGATGACAGGTATCTAGGTCAGAGATACTCAGTTCTGTTAAATCTACTGTAGTCTTTTGTCTAAGGCATTTAAGATGACAGAATTTCATAGCAAAGCGACTCTGTAATGGAAATTTAACTATTTTCAATTATAATTAAATGTGATCTTAATTGTGCCAAAGTCTGGAGGCAATGGGAAGTCATCAAATCCAATTAAATTTAGGCAGAAATCTTGGGAAGGGTGCTGTTTAAGGTCTGTGTTCTTTTGTTGCAGTTGCTTTTGTGAGTGATGAAAGAGATACACTGGCAAGTACTGCATACAAACCACTGACTGGATGAACTGAGAAAATCAGTATGTCAGAATATGTCTGTCTTTATTATTTAGAGGAGGAATAGTTTCAATATTAAGACAATAATGTATATATGCACTCAGGCACAGTTTAGAGAAAGTGGAAGTAATTGCATATCCAGCAGCTCCACATCCTTCAGACACACACATCATCAGCTGAAAATGACATTTTCTTTTTAAAAGGTGTTTATTCCTCATTGTTGTGTAGCAGACTACAGTCTGTAATTCATCGCATAACCCACTGCAGAACTTGAATTGGAATGTGACAACAGTGGCACCACTTTTTAAAGTCTTTCTGGGAAGTTGGGATTAATATTGGCCTGTAATCTTTATAGGTGTTAGTCTGCAACAGGCAAATATAATTTTCAGGGAAATTAATAGAAAGTGTGGTAAAATAGAGTTAATGGACACATGGATTAAAATGATTTACTGGGGAACATAGGTAGTGGATTTTTAAATGCAGTCTTTGAGTCACAAAGCCACTGGAATTCTCAGAAGTTTTCAGTAAGTACGTGGGCAAAACAGTGTGTCAGAATTTCCAGATGGCCTGCAACAAATTCTTTTTCCAAATGTTTTAAGGAAACGAAATAACTATAGGATTGCTGCCTGTTCAATTCGTTGTGAGGATAGCTAGTCTTGGATAAGACAAAAACGAAGTATTAGGAATAGTTAGTTCATGTAGCAGTAGGTTCACTGCTGGAATCTCAACTAGGACAGCATTCAGCATAAATGACCTAGGGAAGGTCAGAAGCATACATTTCACTAAGTCTGTTGATGAGATTAAAATTCTTCCTTTGTAAGAAAGAGGGGCTTGAACAGAAGCTGTCAGAATAAGGTTTGGAACAGTGAAACAGGATGGTCTTTTACCAGTCATGGAACTTCTTGACACAGAGCAAGACTTTGCCCTACTTTCAGATATTGTGTTTTTTGACCAAATTGTGAAAATGGCCCCTAAGAATTGCTTCAAAGATAGTTCTTGCTTTGATATATCACAAAATATGGCTTGTATTAGTAGTAGTAAGGGATAACAATTAACAAATAACAGTAGTAGTAAGGGAAAACAAAATAACAAATTGAAGATGGACGTTCTGTGTTTCACAGAAACTGTGCTGCCAGTGCCTTCTGCAGCATTTATATGGAAGGACTGAGAAATGTGTGCTGTGTTCCTTCACTGGTACTGTTTAGATGCCAAAGAGGAATCTCGCAGGCGTTACGCTGTCCTACATGAGAAAAGAATCTGTGAGACTGAAGTTGAAGTGCTGGTAGGGAACAGCTGAAAGAACGCGATTCTTTAAGTGGTAAAAGACAGGACGCATTTCTGGACTCCTGTTTCAAAGCTGATGATATAAAAGATAAAGTTTAAATTATGAAAAATATACCAGCAAAGATGGTTGAGTTCATTGGATGCCTGTGAGCAAAGTATAATTATAGCTCTCTGATAAATAATCTCAGAAGCTGCCTGGCATATCAGGAATAGAACTAGTTCAGTTTAAGTTTTGTAGACTTGAGTGAGATTTGAACAACCTCTCATAATTCTATCATAATAAGTACTTCCAAACCTGTTTTAGGTGTATCTGACTAACTAGATTGAAAAAACTTCAAAGAAGTTCACGGGTTCCTTTTTCCTCTGATATGAAAATATGTGACAGCTTTGAAAGTGTACAACCAGGAGAGGAACAAAATGCAGCACCTCCTCTTTTTACTTTGTCAAGTCATTCCCAGTTAATTCAATGGAAATGAGTAATTAATCTTTTCATATGACACAGTGTGTCTACTCTCTGTTAGTGCGTGAAATAATTGTGTTTGTTGCTTAACACTGCTTATCATTTTCTTCTAAGATTGCTTTGAGTCCTTCAATAATTTATGTTACAGCTTAGACAGGCAGTAAATATATATTTCAGTAATCAGTTTGAGATAAGTATTTGGAGAGAGTTGTACATGCTTAAGTGCTGTTTGTATATTCTTTAGGCTGCAGATGTATAGCATATGAAAAAAACAGAGTACAGCGGGTGGGAATCCCAAAGACATCTGCAAGCTGATGAAACTTGTGGCCATTCATGCTGAGGAAACGTGGTTTCAAGTACATATTTCTGTTAAACAGGATTTTTTAATATGCTGTCTTGATTAATTATTTGCATGCTTAAGGATGTTTAGAATAGTTAATGTTGGTTTTACCATTTGTCATGGATGCAGGCAGTCTTTATATCTCTGTGTGACAACACTTAATTCTCTCCACTTACTGCATTTCTGTTTTAGCATCTGATCTTTCTTGGTAGTCACTCAAATTCTTCATCAGTAGTTTGGGCGTCTAAGTAAATAGTTGGCCCTTTGAAATCCCATCCCATATGAATTCCCTGACTTTTCTTCCTCAAAATAGTCATATTTTTCTCACTTTTTTCTATCAGTGGTTCTTTCTCTTTCTTAGCCTTTTAGCTCTGAAGCTCCTTTTTTAAACTTCTACCAAGCATCTAGTGAATTCTTCCTCGAGCTAAAATTCTGTTCTTCTGTGTGTCTGAGGCTTTCTGGTATTTTTCTACCAAATCATCTCTCACATCATCCCTAAATAACTTTCTTCTTCATGCAGGGTTCTACGTCTTCTTTCAGTTCCTCCTTGAGATATATATATCCATATTTACACACACTCTATAGCTGTATATATATCCTACGTATGTGTGTCTATATATGCGTATATACACTATATATATGTACACCCCTCTCGTGTATATTGCTATATTTTACCTGTTTAAGATATCTTCTTTGAACCTGTTGTAAAAATGATATGCTTGCATTATTTCCCTGTATCATATCTGTAGCCTGGTCTCTCGTTTTTCTTCCATTCTAATCCTCCTGTTCTTCGCAGTTGAGGAGCACTTGCAATTTGTCTTTCTTCAGCGAACCCTCCAACTGAAACTAACTTCAATTTTTTGTGTGTTCTCCCAACACAGAAATAAAACTAAAAAAGATAGTTTGAACAATATTGCTAATTTTTATGTAACTTTTCCTATGTAATATTTGAACTTTGTCAGTTAACCGCACTGGGTCAGGCAGCATATGTTTCTCCAGAGTGGCCAGTACAGAACTGTCAAATCACAAAATGTGAATGAGAAGTGCTTGAGGGGTCCTGCAAACACATTGTGGCATTCTCCCAAGTTCCCCTCCCTGCAACTTCCAAACTGGGATGTCCTTCAGCAGGCACAGACAGGAAGACAGAAGTGCCAGATGCTTGGGCTTATGGCACATACCTACACTTAAAACTTCATGTCAGTGTATAGAGAAGTGGCTGTTCCAGGTATTTCTTTATTTTGGGCTTAACGCTGGTTGCAACCTCATCCAGGGATATTCCATTGAGGGAGTTGCTTATCTGGTCATCTTGCAGTCACTTTCTTAATACATAACATATGTGGATCTGTTCTGAATCCTAACTATTCTTAAGAGTTGTTCATTTTTGGGTAATGAATGCCAAATGCATGTGAAATACTCTCGTGTCAATTTAACACTATAGCAAGGTCATAATTTCTGCTTGTGTTATATATATCTTTCTGAGTGCTTGCTCACACCCAAGGATTTCATTAATACCCCTTGTCATAACATCATATTGGGAGTTCCCATTTTCTCTGAATTTTTTTCAGCATCACCATTTACCAGCGCTCAAATGCTCCTGGTGTTACTGTGGGCTGTATTCTGGGTTCCTCTGTTTTTTTACTGTTCCACTACAGATTTCTCTGTATTTTTTCTTTCTCCATATCACTGTTTACATGCAGCCCTTTGGATAAATTAAAATAATTACCAATTTAGTAGTTAGCAAATTTATAATTTCTAAAACACTAGAAGGAGGTACGGCAGCCAAGAAATTCATTATGAAAACGCAAATGTAGTGTTTAATTATATTCACACAATAAACTAACTTTTTGTAATTTTTTCCTATATCTCGCATGATATTTATGCTGCTTATAGTGTCTTCAGTTTATATGAGAATGTGAGCATGTTTCCAGATTTCTTAAGTAGTGGTTAAAATACATCTCCAGACATCACCTTAGAGCTTTTTAGGGAGACAATTATTAAAACAAAACAAAACACCAAAACTAGTGTTGATTTAGTGATCCTTATCCCTAGTCCATTTATCTGCTAATGTTACTCATAAAATGAAGAAATCACATGTGATGAGAACCACATTCTATTAAAATTAAAAAAAAAAAAAAATTTAAAAAATGAATTTAAATATAATTTGAACATTGAGCATTAAAGAAATGCTGAAACAACACAGCATGCCAAATTATAGTTGAAGTTTTTAACATGGCTAGAGCTTCTCTTCTTGCTAAATTTTAAAGCCTTTTTCAGAATGATTGTTTCTCTCTGCCTTCAGTGGTTTGATTCTGATTGTTCTAAGATCTTATCACCACATTTCTAGCAAAATCCAACCCACTGGTAAGGATAAATAACTGATTTCCCTTGTATTTGCCATTCTCCAATCCAAGATCTCTGGACCAGATTTAGTATCAGCTACCATCCTTGTGGAGGTGGGGGTAAGAAGGAGAAATATCAACTAGCTGTGTAGTTGTGCTTGCGTAAAGGTAATCTTTGCTTATTTTCAGGTGGCATATTTCAGAATTTGTTGTTAATGTATCATTTTCTAATTAATTTTAAGTAAGTTTCTAAAAATCATAGGAGAAACGGCTCCCATAAATAATCTCAGTTAAAAAAGTGTGAACTAAAATTTAGCAGAGTAACTCTATTTATGGGTTTAGATGAAGAAATCATATGTTGCTTCTGCAGATGGTTACAGTCTGACACGACATTGCAAGTATCTTTTGAAACAAGGTTTTATTACCTTAAACTTCAGAGTAGTTAAATTGCTTCCACATACAAACAGTTTTCTAAACATCTAAACAGACAGACATCACATCGTGATTCAAAAATTGTGCTGCTTTTTGCTGCCTCTGGAAGTCAGGTGTTGATATTTTCTAAGAAGCTGTTTGCTCTGTAGTTACTGTGCTGGAGCAAGGCTGAAAACATATTACTGTGAAACCTGCAGTTTTCAAATATGAATGGAACACCCCTCCAGCCTGCTGAGATGAATTTTCTGCGCAGTCATGTCCTTGAATCACAAGCAGTCAGTGAAGCACAGTTGCAAGAGATGATTCTGGGAAAGAAACCTAGGGGATAACTGCTTTCAGAGGAACAAATGTCAGCAAGAAAACTGTAGCTCTGATCCCACAGTTTGCTCTTGGTTAATTCTTGAAATTGGGTGTGTTGAACCAATTGCAGGACCTTGGTCTCAAAAAGGCATAAGTCTGTCGTAGCTATTTTAATCATAATAAGACTCATCTGACTAACTGAGAGATTCTTCCATTCTTTAATAGATCTTGAATAAAATCCCATTTTCAGTTATGTTAAGGATGGTGAATACCTTCAAATAGAAATGTTTGTTACTCATACCCAAAAGCAGCATTTCCTAGAAAACAAAATATAGATTTAGGAGCCTCTCTTTAGGCACTCTTTTTAAGAAAACTCTGAATGCTGTTCTTGAAAATACCACTCCTCTTTCTTGGATGACATGAACTAACAAAAAACTAATTTAAAAGATGAGAACATAAGAGTTAGCATCCTAGGTAAAAATGCAACATCTTTATATTAACACTTTTGTTAAGCAGTTCAGAAAAAAAAAAAAAACCTTTTTTTTAAGAGTACCAGAGCTGATTGTATTCTTTTTGCTAGTTCTCTCTTTCTTAAAATTCCAGCAGGCTTCAAGCAAAAGGTTTATTTCAGGACTCATTCGGCTGGAAGATGGCAAATTTCCATTTTGATATGGATTCCTTACAGACTCCTATTGGGTGAAGAAGGATTGAAAGTCAGTTTTTGATACTTGGAATATAATGTAACTGATAAGAAAAAAAAGTCCATCTTCAAAGGATAGATTCGAGAAAAAAATAGAACAAAATAGTATTAACTATTTATGTATAAAACAGCCACTTCATTTTTAGAAAAGCTTATTCTGCATAGAAGGTGGCTGTGTAAAGTACTTTTAAAAGTGCAGCCTGAAAGGTGCACTATATTAATCTCTCAGGGCAGTAACATCACTGTGGTTCAGCTAGGAATTTGATTATATACATTAGCAGTTGGGACATTTTTATGTTCCCTCTCAGTCTCTTTCAGCCAAGCATTTGCTGAATTCCATCCCTAATGCAGTAGCTTTGTTTAGCAGCACCCGTAATCTCCTAGCAGTCTTTATTTCTCACATCTCGGTTTGAGCAGCAGCACACAAAGCAGCTTGGAATCAGCAGAATGGCTGACAGGGCATCAGGGTGTTAAGCTGGTGAGGCTGTGAGGTGGGAGGATGAAAAGTAACGAACTGATCTCCTGATTGTGTGTGACGCATGGCTGCCATGCTTAAGTTCTTGCATCCTTGAAACATGGCAGATTTTTGGCTAATAGTGTGGGAAAGTTATACATTGTGAATAGCATTTGTGTGGTCATTGTGTGAAGTGCTGGTTGGTGGTGCCAACAGATTGGCTGCTGGGCACCAGGGTAGCGAGCTGCACCGTGATTCCTGGGCCTAGAGTCTGAGCTGCAATGTGGACTTCTCTGTTAGGATAACCCTGCTATTGCTTTAGGTGATAAGAAGGTCAACTGCTCCAGTTACAGCCAGCTCCATCATAGTCATATCTACAGACATAGAAAACATGATGATTCATGTTCGTGATTCATTCTTTGGCTTACAGGGTTTTTGACCTGGAATGGTGTGTTATGCAAGAGGAGTAAGCATTTTATCCTATCATAAAAACTGGAAGTTTTCTCTGTGTAGCAGTAAAAATGATTAAGAATATGATGAAGGAAGCTGTAATCTCTGTGGAAGGAGAGTGATTTAACCACGATTCTTAAGTAAGGATGTCCCTGAAACAGCAGTTTGAGAACTTTCTCAGTTTCTCAGTTAGATTATATAAAATGGGTATATGATTGTAGTCTCTAGTTTTGTGATTAGTTTCTCAGTCTCTAGTTTTGTGATTAGTTTCTCATTGCATTTTGGTAGGAGCTCTGGAGAAATCCTAGGAGGTGACTGCTTTGTAAAGTACCACAGAGCCATCTTCGAAAATACTGTGAAAAAAGGGCTTGCTTTAACAAAAAGCTGCTACTACTTCTTTTCAGTTTGTGCCACTGTAAGAATCAAGAAGTTTGCCCTAAAGAGTTTGCTTTAAGAAACTGTCAAGATGCAAACATAACAATGCCTGTGTTGGCTGCCTCCGTGTGCTACTTCATGACAGCAAAACAAGCATTCACTGCATTCTTTGCCATAGCAGTGGAAAATGAGCATCTGGCTATTTGTCTCTTCAGAAAATATGAAATGCAACTTCTGAGAGAATCTCCACATACAAGAGTGTTACTTTATCAGAGAAATAATACTTTATCTAAGAAAAAAGAATAAAAAAACTTAATAATCACAGTGTACAGCACTGACATCTGGTTTAAAGTGCATTAAAAGCCAACAACTCAATGTCAATTTGGTCTGACTTTACGGTATGACTTGCTTGATTATGGCTCTCACTGGGGGAGCAGAGCATTTTGATATCATCCAAAGCCCCTGAGAACAATTCAAACCAGCTGGTATTCCATATATTACATAATTACGAAGCACACAGCACAGTTTGGAATACTGAAGAGACACTGGGGACCCACTTCTCAAAATATTTACAGCCTTTTATTCTTCTCTAAACAATCATTTGCATAGCAAAAGTGATATACAGCACACCAGCATGCAGGTTTACTTTATTTTCGCTTTCTCAAACTTCCCTGGAAGTGGCGGTGCTTAGCAGAGAGTAGGCAGAAGGGAAATCCAGCTATCACAGATAAAGGCTGTAACATTGCCAGAAAAAGCTTTATATTTACTCTGTGAATACAAGATGGGAATACTTTCAAAAAAAAAAACCTGAAAGCCATATAGATGCTCTCTTGCCTGTCTAATGAAAGCATAGCATGGCACGTATCTCCTCTGGAAGCAGAGTCGCTTTGAACAAGGGGTTGGAAGTAAGTGGTCATGATGGTGTCATTGCTGTCTGAATGAGATGCAGAGGCTACATCTTGTTAAGAGTTTTGTGTGAGTGTGCATTGATGTGTATGTGTGTCTTTATTCTGAATAAGTTATTTTTGGTAGTGAGATGAGCAGAATTGCTGTGACTGGTTTTATCTGAACAGACCAGAAACCATGGAAGTTATATGTCAGGAAGAAGGGGGAAAAAAAAAGAAAAAGAAAAATCTGGTGAAGTTTCTTTCATTATGCATTTGCATCAGAGAAATTACAAAGCGATCAAAGTAATAGGTGAACAGTTAGTGTTAACAGTCTATTTTCTCCATGCTGTACCATTAAAAAATATATGCATTTCTTGCGTACACACAACTGTTAAACTGCAAACCTGTATATGATCTTAGCATCCACCACTTAACATTGTGCAACGTATAGAGTGAATTGCAGAATGTAAATGAAATTCTTAAAACCACCAAATTCTTCTCACATTTTTCCATAATTCATGTTTGTCAAATTTTAGCGTGAAGCCATCACAAACAAAAATATTAGATGATAGACAAATGAATTTTTAAAGGCTTCTATGCTGTGTAATATGGATTTTCTTCTTTTGTTTTGATTTCAATTAAGAGGCCTTTGAAAGCTATGCTGTGTCTAGGCCTAAACTCCAAAATTATTTTTCTTTTCCATCACAGAGCTTTCAAATCTGTTTTAAACCAAACTTTTACAGCTTATAAAATTGTTTTGGGGATGAACAAATTATTAGCTGAAAGTGAGCATGGGCAAATTATTAGAGGCACTACAGGGAGCCTGATATTTACATATTGTCCAGGATCTGAATGGTTGGTACGAACAGAAATGATTACTTGTAAATCTCTGCACCCCTGCAGGGGGTGTTATCATTCCATTTCCACACAGCAAGGGTTACTGAAACTAATTTTTGGTGCCTGTTTGCTTCCCACTTTAAAGATGTTTTAATACATTGCATAATTTGAACCAAAAGTGAAGGCATTGTAAGTACAGAATCGAAATGAGAAATTTGATGGCAGTCTGAATAGACCGTTGTAACTGGTTACTGAGCATGGTGTGACAGGTACTGAAATGTAGTTAAACCCGCAAACTGCAAGCTTTACTGAATTTCTAACTATTCTTTTGCAGTCTGACCTACTGCAGAATTTGACTGTGTGCTGATAGGTTTCACAGCCAACTTCAAATCGTGCAGGAGCAGAAAAAAAGGATGGTAATTTCATACAGAATACAGAAACGAGCACCTTCACCATGTAGTGTTATGTTAGATACCTAACTGTATCTTATCCGATTATTGGATATTCCATTTCACTATTTTTTTAACTTAGGCTTATCACCAGAGTACCTTCGACAGGAAATGACAGGAAAAAAAAAAGTTCTTAACCTTGTTGGACAGCTAGAGACAAGGTTGTCTTAGTTTCTCCAAAAAAAGTATTGATTGTGTTTTGATGCATCCTGTCTCTATAACAGCTGCAGGAATGCTCAGATAGGACACCATACCATCAACTGTTGATTTCTAAATCATCTCATCCTCTGGTTAAGATTTCTTATGATTCTGCCTGCTTTGCCTTGTAAGTGTTCCTTTGCAGAGACAACATCAAGAAGGAGAAAGAGGAAAAAAACTGGAGGAAAAATGAGATTAATTTATGACATAGATAAAAGGAACCACAAAGAAAAACACTGAGATCAACCTTATACTTACAAACAAGGAATATTTGGTTGGGGATTTTGAGACTTGGAGAAGTCATGGCTGTTTTTACTGTGAAATGAAGGAGTTCAGCATCCTGCAAGGGGGTAACTATCAAAAGCAAGATTACAGTGATGAGTTTCTGAACAGCCTTTGGCCTGTTGATGGACCTGTGTGGAAGGATCCCATGGAGCCACAGAGAGAATAACCAGATGAGCTGGTTAATTTTCAGCAATCTCCAAGCTCCAGAACTGCCCATCTTGAAATTAGAGAATTTAACCAAGTAAAGCCAGTAGGAGGCTTATAGGATGAATGAAATGGTTCTGACAAAACTCGGACACAAGAAGGAAGTAAGCAAGAATTGGAAGCAGAGATGATTCAGAAGGAGCTTAAAGACACTATCCAAGCACGAAAGGATGGGATTAGGAAACTGGGTTGGTTCTTACTGATGGATAATTTCTAATCAGTAATGGATCTCTGTATCCTGAAACCAGTTAACCTAATAATGGCCACAAAGCAGAAAAGGATATCTAGATTTTTTTTAAAAAACATGTCTTTTCAGTGTATCATTATTAGGCTTTTCTCAGTGCAATGCTTTGTGTTCCTAAGGGCAGCAAAGATTTATTCACATGCTCAATTGAAGTGCAAGCTTCTAATGAAAGTTATCTAATCTTTCAACCGATAGATGGATTTAATGAATTCCTCTGGAGCCTGTAAGAAAAATCCATAAATGAATTACAAATAAATCAGCAAAAGTATACCTATGTGGATTTCAGAATTGTTGCCAGAGCACAATACCAGTTAAAGAAACTCCATTAATTGCTACTAATAAGATTGATCCCTCGATGGCCGCACACAGCTCTCTAGCCAAGACAGGGGATCCCTCCACACTGCAACTGGAAAGGAAATTGTGAGCTAAACATGCAGCTTCCTGAATGGACTCTGGGCTGCCCATCAGAGACACACAGGCTCAGCTTTTCACCCTGACACTTCAAACATATGTGCATGCCAATGAAAAGGTAATGTTTGACAAGAGTTAAATTTAAAACAGATTTTTGTTCCCCTCTCATGTAGGTTTTCCCCAGCACTTAACGCAGATCTCAAGTAGACAGATTTTCTATTTGTTACCACTCCAAAATACTGTTCCCTTATATTCTGACATCTTTTAGAACACCCCTTATCACTTCAGGCACTTTAATAGTGACAGCTGGTTCCATCTCATGTGATTATTACGTTGCTTATGGAAACTGGAAACAACAATGGTAACTGGAAGCCTGTCTACCTCGATATAGATAGATATCAAGACTGAGTGAAAATTCCATTACTTGCACGTGTGTATTTTTCTGCCCACTAAACTAAAATATTCTACAGTCTGTCCTGCCTTCTAATTTGCATCTGAAATGCCAACTTCAGTGAAAAGTAGCCATAGTCCTCTTCAGTGATATAGGCGAAGAGGAGAATTGCATGTAGAACAGACAGTATACTTCTCCAAACTTAAATGAGTTGACTGCTTTTTTCTTTGTTAATTTTAAAACTATCTTTTAGATAGCAAGTTGAAGGGAATCCATGTGCTGAAATCACACAATTTCATGATAGCTAATAATTACATTCAATATTATTATTAATAAAGTTCAACAAAAGGAGTGTCGTGGAAGAGCAGTAATATCCCTTTTTTGACAGCTCAAACACGAAGTAAGCATTATTCTATTGAATAAGTGCTGTATCCTGATATGATTAGCTTTAATTCATTTTCAAAAGACTTCTTACCTGATATGAGAGAGTTGGCTTTTCACGTGCTGTTCAATTTCTGTTACTGGCTTTAATAATTACGCTTCTCTGCTACTAATTTTTCTTCTTTGCCAGAACATGTATAGCAACTTTTGTAATTTGAGTTACCTAATTTCTTAACTCTGCAAAGCTGCACTTTCAAAGGCCATTACATCTCGGAACAGGCAAAGAGCCTCTACTATAAATAACTCATCTTGGGATATTCGAGGTGATTAGCATAGTTTATGTTCTTCTGAATATTATTTGTGCAAATTCTTAAGTATTGATCTGTATGCCATTGAAACAAATCATAATGGAGCCTTTATTTACTGAAAGGTTCCAAGGGTTTAAAGTGATCCTTAAGCCAGTCAGTGGAAAGTGATAACTTTTTGAAATTCATGGCATTTTGGTACTTGAAGAAAAAGAGATCTAAAGCTTAATGAAGCAAATGCATTAATTAGATGATTAGCTTAAAAAGCAAAAGGGAATTTTGTGTCACTTTTACTTACTAAAGCTCAGGATGTCCTGCTAATTTACACATTAGATTTTTCTCATAAAGAGCGTAATAGACTTGTAAGTGTATTTACATAGTGCATGGGAACTGTTGAGTCATGGCCTGAACCACTGATTGAGCACCTGGGGAAAGGACTGGGTCAGCCCTGGGAGCACAGGTGAAGGCAATTCAGCTGTGTGACCGGAAGGGGTTGAGCCTGGCTGCACCTCTCTTAGACCTCATTTAAGGGCTGACTGCCACTGGAGAATGGTCTCTGGTTGGAGCTCACTCCTGTTTGGAGTTTTCTCTGGGAGCCTAGATCTGTATACATGGATGAACACCCTTCCTTTTCTTTGTAACTCCATTCCATTCATGCTAGCCTCTTTCCTACTATATTTCTTTATCGCCCTTCCATTTCACTGACCTTTCTGATTGTTGCACGTAGATAGTAAACATAACAGTCATAGAAAAGGAAATTTGTAAAACTAAAGTATGATGCCTACTATGGAAGAGTAATTTGCTCTAAAGTAGGTGTCAACATATATAAAAATGTTGATTAGTAAAAATCAGATTTTGATTTCTATAATTCAATTGTAGAAAGAACTAAGGAAAGAATAATGCACAGGGAGGGTATCATGTCTTGGATGTTGTATTACAGTATCAGTACTTATCCTTATAGCAGAAGACTTCAGTTTCTCTTCTGTTAGGGGAGTAGAGTTTTCTGTTTTTCTCCACTTTTGCTTTACAGGGTCCAAATATGATTGCCCTGTTACAACTTATTTTTGTTTACTTGAACAGATGTGGATGTACATCCTCACTATTGTCCTGCAAATGCCTGATGTGATAAATGAAGGAAAAGGATTCTTGCAGCATTGTCCTTATTTGTATTTTGTCATTAATTGATTTAAAACATCTAGTAATTTGTAACTGTTTTTTTTTAACAGCATGTAAAACCTGCTTCTTCTCTGTTGAATTATTTCTACTGTATTTATGATGAGTGACAGCTATTCTTTTTATATACACAATATTTTTCAGCCTTGCTGTTCTAAGAAACTTTGAAAGATTACAGTAGAAATGAAATAGTGAAGCTTTTCCAGTTTCGTCTGTTTTATAGTACTACTATGTACCCAATGAAGGCCCAAATAAAGTGTAACAGTTATTTTAAAAATGGAATTTTTGAGAAATGTTGCATATCTTCATAATGTGATTTTACAGTGTTTTTTCTGTTTTTTGTTGTTGTTGTTGCTGTTTTTTGTAGGCTGCTTTCGTCGCTAAGTGTTCTTAAATCTTAAGTTCCCTTACATGAGGTTTTTAAAGTCATGTACTGTATCAGTGCTGATACAGTTCTTGCTGTTTTCATTATAAGCTTCTTGTAGATGACACTTTTCATCACTTCTATTCTACTATTACTGCTTTTCCCATTGGGAAAGATACAAGGAAAATATTCCAGCTAGTCAGAACTCTGACTTTGAATTCTGATATCTTGTCCTTGTTTGCAACACCTACTCTTGGAGACTGATTGGCAATTAACTGTCATTTGAAAGCATGGAAGATCTTCCTTATTTTTCTAAGAACGGATTTCCAGCGACTCGCTTAATTCTTCAAGGATCTCTGAAAATTAATTCTTGATTCATTTGGCTATTGACTGTACAGCTCTTTTTCCATTATACTATTAGCCTTTATCTTTAAGTAAATTAAATTGCATTTAACTGGATTTTATGGGCATCTTCCTCAAAGGTACTTGTAAGGGCTTTTAAAACTCAATTTGTAACTATTCTATATATCTTAACTCTAACTCAGGACTGTAAATTCCTTAGATTGACCAAAAAACCTGACATGTAACTACAGAGGAAAAGCTTACTATCAGGCTGTTTCGTAAATTAGCTTTTTGTAGGTAGGCTGTCAACCTGCTAGGTTTGGGATATATCTCTATGTCAGCTGCGTGCTAGCTCAGCTTCTGTGTTTTAGCAGAATAGAGATGCGGGAATTTACTTGCCTGATTCAAGTGAACTCTGGATTTTGTGTCAAATCCTGTAACCTAGTTACAAACTACTTGCAGAGAAAAAAAAATTACAATAAATCCTCGGGAAGTAAACTAGCATGCCTCAAAAATCAGTTTTTACCTTCATATATCATGAGACAGTGTGCTTGAACTAAGGTTACTCAGAGGCAATCAGTCTGTTTCTGTTCTTATTTTACATTTGCTTTCGCTCCTCCTTCCTGCGCTACCATGGTTCACCCTGAGTCCAGAAAGCTCTAGCATGATCTGTGAGACAGCTGGTGTCCCTGCATGCCTGCTGTTTGGCCTCATTTCCACTTTGAAATGTCCCTTTGCTACACCTGCCGTTACTGCCTTTATCCATATTTCCAATGTGCATAGGCCAACAGGCGCAAAAACAACAGGACTATGAGCAAAAATATTCAATTAAGTTTTTGTTGTTGTTGTTTTCCTTTCCAGTTTTTCTTTACTTGTGCCAGATTGGCTTAGCTTGCAATTTTACTGAGGCTAGCAATGGCTCTTTATCTCAGCAGTATTGCTGAGGGTACCCAATTTCTTGCCATTGCCATGGGACTGCCAGCTGCCCTGGACTCTCTCAATAGTTGTGTCTGTCAGCACTAATGGACAAGAGGGCAGCATTCTTTTGCACAGCTATAAAACCACTTTGGCAAAGCTGTAAGCATTGCAGAGCATTATTGTAGTAGGATGCATAACGATGTTTGAGCCTTTCACAGTACTGATACTAAAAAGAATCATGATACTGCATAATATATTCTACTCTAAAGCTATTTAAGTTACAGTTTAAGAGTCTGAGCATCTGTCTCTTTCCTCACTGACTCTGTTGTCCAAACAGGCTAGGTTTTACTTTGGAAATGAGGACATTTCTTTGGAGATTTTGCCTGACATACCAGCTCCTTTGCTTTGGTGTCTGAGGCCTCTCTCCCCCTAATCAGGGTTCCCCAGCTTCCTTTCAGATTCCTCCACCAGCTCCTGACCCTGTATTTAATATTTTGCTGGTAAAAGTCCCTTTTGTTAGTTCATTGGCAAGCACAAGCCATTCTTGCAGCATTATCCTCACATTTGGGCCAGATGAGGATAAGTTTGGTATAACAAAAGGTAATGGCTTGTTAAGGACCATGCCATGTGTGGCACTATAGAATAAGACACAAGTCTGGTACCAGCACTACAAAAGGAATATTAATATGCAATACCTTTGATAATACTTGCAGGTTTCAGTCTGTTTCTGAGAGGCTCCAAGCAATCAAGTTCATTCCTAAACCCTTGTCTATTACATATCTGCTCCTTATCTACCCAAGATGGCTGGTATTCTTGGACATGCAAGTATTTCAGGGAAAAAGGATATTAGAGGAGTTCATCAAGTGAACAATCTTATTTAATATTCTCCTTAATGATCTTGACTCACAAAAGAAATTTGCTGATAAAGCAGAGATGGGGTCAATCTCTATGCAGGAGGAGTTGAATAGCAAGTAGGATGAACTAGGTAATATTGAGAACAGTAAAGAATAAAAAGGGATGAATTTTAATAGTACAAAAGACAAAGGTGTGCATCAGAAGCAAATAATAATTTCTGCTATATTGAGTTTCATCAGTTAGAATAAAAAGACTTAAGTGCATTAGACCTTCATAGTATGTTTATGAAATACTGATGAGATTTGGCAATGCAAAAAAATGATAGTAAGAGATGTGATAAGGTATTTCTAGTCCTTGTAATGAGCAGTGTCAACTACTTAAAATGTTAATGAAGTTCCCTCCACAATGCCATGGACATGTCTGTCATCAAGAGGCATGAGAATGATATTGAAATCACTGCAAATAAGGACTCCGAGGATTATTGCAGGTTGTCTGGTAAAGGACACATTTGTTCAAGAGAAAATGCATGTCAGCCAGTTTTGTTTACCTCTTGTCTAGCAAATTTCTGCAGGTATTGAGACAACTGCCACAGCTTTCCATTTGGAATAGCAAATCTAATAGTATTGGAGATTAGTCTTGATAAGGTTATAAACAAGATTGTGTTTCAATTGATGGTATTGCCAGAGAGTAGCTTTGGTGGCATGCAATTGCCTTGAGTAATGACTTTTCCTTTAAAGAGAGCTCTTAAGTTTCCAAAAAATAAAATAGAACTTCGAAAGACATCAGAGCAATGTATTCTCACAAGTAATTAATCTCTAAAAAAGAGGTAGTGAAGGTTACAGCTCTGAATCTCTATTTACAGAAATATCTACATTTTACATAAGGGATTCTGAGAGTCTCTGTTTAGAATCTGGGACTCTCTGGTCTGGAGTCAAAAACATTTCTGTCTTTGAGTTTCACAATATTTCATTTCCCCCTGAAAACCAAATCCTTCGTTTTTTTTATCTACCTGTATATCTGGATTATGACAGGCAATGCATAAGAAATTTGTTCGTAATACCTGTGTATAGTGATGGATTATCAAGACAATTCCAATTTTCTTATCATTTTGTCCAGCCCAAATTTGATTATTCTGAAAAATATTCCTTGCTTTTTGTTTGTGTCAAATGTTCCTGTTGCTTTTTTTTTCTGAAAAATTTCTAAGTATTTGTTCTAATTATTTGATGGTGACAAGACAAAATTCTGGTTACTTTCTAAGTTATCATCACAAGTCATTCTAGAAATCTCAGAAAATATTATTACAAGTGCTTACAACTGGACAAAAAAAAGGTTAGCAGTTTTACCAGTTCCAGTCGGATTCCTGGGAGTGAGAAGAGAGTCCTTAGATAGCTCACAGGAAGGTAATAATTTAGTAACTATCAGAGTTTTACCAGATTTCATCATCCTCAAGCAGTTTTCCTTCAAACTTGTAGTCATATGTATCTTAGGTTCAGGGCAGGATAGCAAGGGGAGGAATTTGCCTTTCTGACAATAAGCATCATTGTACAGCTTTAGGGAAAAAAAAAAAAATCACCTATTAAAGAAACTTGACTTTTCTTGTGCTCCAGAATGGACAAGATTTGAAATTCTGCTGATGAATGCATTAGTTTGCTGTACTGTTAGTTATTCCTGTATCTTCTCTTCCTGAAGTTTTGGGTTTCAGTGGAAAGAGCATTCTTAAGTTTTCCTTCTGGATCTGTTTCCCAGAGTTTTGAATTTTCCATATTCTTAAATTATAACTACAAGTATAAGTATAGACTTACAGCAGAAAAATATTGTGCTTAATATTTTTTCATTTTTTACTGAACCCTTGAAACTTTGAGCCCAAGGTTACTATGCATTGATAGCTTATGCATCTGTACTCCTTATGTGCACATTTCTTCTTTGAATGTTGTGGCTTTCAGGACCAGGATTTTCAACAAATCTTTTCAGGAAGTAGGATTTAATAAATAAATAACTTTCCACTGGTCTTTGATTTCAGATTTTAATAAGTGAACTAGCTGACTGCAACTTTGGTTGATACATCCAAATTAATTCAGTTATCGGTGGAAAAATAAGCTTATGCTTGGTAGGTTACATTAACTATTTTCTGCTACTTTCAACCTGTATCTGTAAAACATTTCTGAATGCATGTAATTTTTTTAAAATGGTTAGGTTGCTCACTTAATGAATGTGGCTGCTTCTTCAGAAAAGAGCAATTTTTAATTATTATGATTAGTTACTCAGCTTCCGTGTTTTCAGTGTGCTTATTTAGTTGGCATCTTCAAAACGGAAGAAAAAAAGAAGAAAAGTTGTTCAATGAGTGCCTCGCAATCCCAATCAGCTGGCTTCTGCCCTCCCAAACTTTCTCCAGAGTTGTTCTTCCCCTCCAGCATTTGTTACCTCCTCCGCAGGGCAGATGCCACCCACTGCTGGGTCTGGTTTTGAGTTCTGAGCATATTGCCCACCTTTTGATTTCTGCTGCTCAAAACAGACAATGTTGTTTCCACCTCTATTTTCAGAATAAAAGAAACACAGATATGAGCCTTACTCTTCTGTCCAGGCAGTGTGCAGGAATTCTACCTCCTTCAACTCCTTGAAAGTGCGGATAACAGCAGGACAAGGAGAAATGGTTTTAAGTTGAAGGAGGGAAGATTTAGGTTGGATGTCAGGGAGAAGTTCTTTACAGAGAGAGTGGTGAGGTGCTGGAACAGGCTGCCCAGAGAGGTTGTGGATGCCCCGTCCTTGGAGGTGTTCAAGGCCAGACTGTATGTGGCCGTGGGCAGCCTGGTCTAGTATTAATTGGGGAGGTTGGCAGTCCTGCGTGCAGCAGGGGGTTGGAGCCTCTTGGTGCTTGAGGTCCCTTCCAACCTGAGTCGTTTTATGATTCTTCAAAAGCATGGTTTAAACATATTTGTAAAAATTCAAAGCAGGGAGAGGAGAGGGGGAAAAAAACACAAAACAGTTCTCATAAGGCTCTTAACAAACAAAAGGAAAAAAAAAAAACACATTTTTTTACTCTAAGAAGTATGGCTTGACCATATACTTACACACAATCTCTGCATGTATGTCTACATACACTATAAAGGCTCTTTAAATACTATATTCATAGTAGTGAAGGAAATACCTTTTAGTTGCTCAGCATGCTTTTTTTTTTCTTAATGAGATTATCTGGAATGATTTGTTAAATTATTATGAAAAAAAATTCTCCAGGTGTGTCAGTCATTTTGCTAACTGGGAAAAAAGATGAAATGTCCTATGACAAGATCTGCTTAGCAGGACAGGAGATGAAAATCACTTTGACTTCTTTGATTTAAGAGGAGAGTTGATAATTTTTGTTGATCCAAATAGAGGATTCTTCAACGCGCTTGAGATATGAAAGGCTGCAGAAGAAATCTCTGAAGTAGTTTAGAGTAAACGGTAGCAATGGCAGGACGGCTAGAGATACTGTTCTCAGAAACATCTTCTGCTTTGTCAGTAGGAGTGGGAAGGACTTTGTTGAAAAACAGAAGTACTGTCTGGCAGCTTGGTTTTAATAAACATTTACTCTTTGTTAGATCTTCCCTAGGGCTGCTCTAGATTAGCCTGCAGAGAAGTTGCTGAACTGTATGAAATGTGCAGCCCCTCTTCAACATAGTTTGCGTAGACAGAGCTCTATCAAGGAATGTCTTCTGCAAGTGGAATCTGTTTTCAGCAAAAATAGTGTTTAACTAAAGACTTTCTACTTTTTGGAAGCAGAAAATCTAGTGGACAACCAGAATTTTGTGTTTTGTTGCTTTGTTTTTTTGTTTTTTGTTTTTTTTTGCTAATAGGCCATTCAGTATTGGGCCTATGTGGGGAATTTTTGAGATGCTTTTCTGACTTGGAAAAACAAATTAAAGCACCAGTAAGTTTTACTTCCCAAGATTGTGTCAGATTATTTAGCACTGTTTGTATCAATATGACTTTTCTCCTTTACTTTTCCATTGTTTTATTATCCTGCTCTCACACACATTTCAACACAAAATACTGTCTGGAGGGATTTCACCTTCAGGTAGCTGCTTTGGATGGTTATCAGCTGTGATTACCCATTGCAGTAGAGAAATATTGGGTAATGCTCCAGAATGCACTGACACATGGTACTTCAGCCTCTGGACATCACAGTTGCCATGGGAATCTGAATGTTTAACCCCCAAGTTCCTTGTGAAAGTATACCTTCCTTGTGGCAAAGGTGTTTCTATGGCAACATTTACTGGAGGCTGTAGAACTTACACAGGCTGTGCCATAAGGCTTCTTTTGCACATTATCTGTCTTAAATATGTCAATATGGGTTTAGTTATATTAAGCCAGGTAATGATGAGGAGCAGTGTTTCCCTAGACTATCTTCCTGTGACTAGACTCTCCAGTAGTCGTTGAACACAATTCATCAGAATTTTACTTAATTCAAGATTTTCATTCTGTGCACTTACATTATTTCTGATGGGGTGCACTGCTTTTCAGCAGCAGTTGTTCTCTCAATAATATTGGCCAATTGTACTAACTTCAGATAAAATGTTATAGCAGCCTCATTTCTGGTCCTTTAATAAACCAAATAGGACTTCAGATTTCTGAGATGTTAGTGGTATTTTTCAGCTTTCTAAGACATCACTTTGGTATATGTAAGAAAGTTACTAGCAAATATAATGGATTGAGGAGTTAAGTATGAGTTTTTATTGTTTCTTTTGATTCACTATAGATCATTGTCACCTCTGATAATAGCTTTCACCTTAAAAAATGAGATGACACTTCCCAAATTAAAATGGGCCATGTTTTCTTTCTGAGAGTCATCCATTGATGTCAGCTTCCATTTACAGCTGAGCCTGAGCAGGCAGCAGTGTTCTTGCTTTGTAATAAATAATTTTGGGTTATCATCATTGTTTTATTACTGTGCTATCAGCCCTTATATTTATTCCCATCCATCAGTGAAGAGGTTCTTGTTGCTGCCAGGTATGTGGGCCCATTTTGTTTCCCCGCCTGTTTCAAAACACTAGTGCAGACTTTCATCAGCCATTATTTTGCTATCAGTATTGGGACTAGCTACAGTACACGTTATTATTAATGTCAATCATTTTCTGTTGGCAAGGGTACAAAAGTTAGCTTCGGCCAAGACTGCCTTACTTTTAACCAGCGTCTTAATCAGATAATCTTCCTTGGCCAGGGAAAGGCGTAGAAGAGAAAATGAGATGAGCTATGAGAATTACGACAAATAAAGGCATTTTGTGAATGCATTTGTGACAAATTATCTTGGGCTACAAATAGAGATTGATTTGTTTGGGTGAAATGAATTGGTGCTCAGAAACGTAAATATCAGACTCATCAAGTTTAATGGGAGGGAAGATATGTTTAGAACTGATGTTAGCTTATCTTCCAGCATTAACCCTAAGTTGAACATAGTGTCCGAAATCAGTATTGTGGAAGCTTATTACATATTCAGTCTTCTTGAGTAAAGATCATCTGTTCTCTCTTGGATGTTGGATAACATGCACGTTCTGAGAGTGAGAAGCAAACTGAGTCACAGCTGGTAAAATTGCTACTTCTTTTATCTTATACCCACTGCCACTGTTGAATTTAGTACCAGAAACTCTTCTGCTCTCTGCAGTATTTTATTCACTAGGTCTACTTGAGACGTGCTCTATCAGTCTGCTCCATTAGAATACTTAGAGCTGTTTGCCAGTATGTGATTAATGCTAATTTTTAATTTTTGCTACTAGAAGCGCTGCAAGGGGAGAGGAAAATGTTTCCATCCAAGACCTGTTGGAACTTGAAGTACATCATTCAACAGATCATTACTTTCTTTTGCTTAATAACATAGGTCCTGTTCAATTTAAATCTTTAAATGTGAAAAAAATCATGCACACACTACTCTCCGGTATTAACTTTTCTATTTGGAAAAATAAGGAATTCGATAAGGAAATATCGAAGCTATATTTCCAGGAAATTTTCACTGTGAAGCATCTGAAATGATCCCAGTACTTCTTAACAGGCAAGGCATAAGTTATATGACTACACAAAATCTTTCAATCCTTATGTGTGCTATTTGGTGCTCGGTTTCAAAATGTCTCAAAGTTAGAACATTTGTTTACTTAGCTAGATTATTAAGAAATGAGATTTGCCAAGACTTTAAGCAAGCCATAAGTATTTTTCTCAGCGTATCCTTCCGAGGGTCAAATCTCACAGATTACAAGAGTTAACGTGTTAAGCCTGTTTACCTGAAAGGGGATAAGAAGGGCTCTGTGTCGCTTCCTGCTCTCCTTCCTGTATTTCTTTGGTTAATTTCCATCAGTATTTTTAGTTCTCTAAAATAAATAATATCTGAGTTCTAAATAATCAATTTAACGTTTTTGTAATTGAATTGTGCTTTGTCAAATGAAGTGTCTTGGCAAAGTCAAATTCGTTAATGTTGGTCTTCACTCCTTCTGTGGGTCTTTTCTGTGACGTGAGACTGTACATTAAATATGTAACAGGCTTTCAGGGCACCATTTCTTTCACTTCACTTAAGCCTGCTCACTCACTTGTTAGCAGTTCAGAAACTATTTGATACTGCCATTCCATGTCCAATAATAAAGATGAGGCACAAAGTTTAGTATAAACCTTGTTCTCATCTTTTAGACAGGGAGAATATGTCTGCTTCTTCACTTCTTCCTCCTTCTCTCCCTTCACCTTCTGCCTCTAGAAGAATCTTGGGGGTTTTTGTACCTTGATTCACTGTTCCTACCCATGCTTGTTCCTGGAGTGCAGTCCTTTGGCTGAAGACACAAATTGTGAGAAAGGATAGCAAGGCAGTTTCTCTTCATAACTTACAGGAAAAAGATGTCTTAATGATATATATGAATATATATTTTTTATTGTGAATATATATAAATATATATTTTGCATTGTGTTAGGAGAGATAATGCTAGAATTAAATAGTGTGTTGTGAAATCCGCAGTTTGGGAACCCTCGCTTGAGATTGGATGAGCTCTGTGCTCCTAATATATCCTAGGAGCACTATTTGTGAAATGAAGGGATAAAGCGTGTGGTGATGAGGATGTTTCTCCCCTTTCTCCATAGCTGTTAGCAGGCTTTCCTTGCCCCGTGAAGAGATAGAACAGAGTTGTCATTTTTTCTCTGTCACTGAGAAAGCAGTTCTGTATCTGAAGAAATGACAACATAGGGAGGGTGCCACAAGTGCTTTGGGCTGCAGCATAGAATCCTGACTTTTCCTACGGGATTTAATGTGAAGTGAGGGTTTAGTTGAAGGGAGAAAATTAACTTTTTATGATAAAATTACCATTTAATTCTTGCGGGATTTTTGTGGGGGAGCTCACAATGTCTGTCTGGATACAGGCATAACACAAGTAATATTCCAGTAATGAACCTTCTATAGTGACATACGTATTTACTGCATAATTAAAGTACAAATGTTTACTGTAGGTTTATTTTTGTATCTTGCAGCAAACTCTGAGAACTTGTATCAGATTCAAAATCAGTTAGATTTCCTACAAGACCGAGAATTTCTGTCTTCCTTCCTGCAAAAGGACAGGACTTAGATAGTATTTGCCTGAAGGCAACATTCCTGATGGGGGAATGAATATTCATACATTTGTATCTAAATAAGAAAGAATACAATTGAAACTGGGATTTCAGATAGGCAGATATGGGAGAATGAACATTTTTCTTGTTAAGCATACATTATTTATAGGACTAATGTGTAAAAATGAAATGTATTGTAATTAAAATTTGGTACATAGTAATTGGTAATAGCATTGTAATTTGATGATAGATTTTTCTGTCAGCACACTTTTATTGTGACTATCCTTTCTTTCATTCCTAGCTTTCTTTTATGTGAAATAAGGGAGTGATGACACTCAACACTGTTTGTGCATATTCAAAAATTCAAGGAATTGCCCATTGGGGTGAATACGGGTATCCTTAGAAATACCTAATATCTTGGCAAAATAATATTAAGGCCTTCACTACTTCCATGGTAGCAGTATTTTTATGGTGACAAGACAGAAGCACAGTTCATCTGTACTGTTCCCCTGGTAAATCTTCAGTGCAGGACGAAAAAGTTTTCTATGGACCTGATTCAGAAGAGCTTTCAGATCAAACACTTGAGCTTTTGCTTACCTTCTTGAGAAACATAGCTCTTAATCATGTGATGGCTAGTTTATTTTGATTAATCTTTATTTAGAGAGCCAAAATTATACAACATGTTGTCATTTGAGTGGTTGCTTACACAGTCATCCAAAACTCTTAACTTGGCCTTTTACAGGTTTCTTAATAAGTGCAATACCAACTCTGTCACTAATTACCTTGGCCAGACTAGATTTCTAAGGGGAGAATCTATCATCTTACTGATGGTGCTGCAACATTTCTTGCAGTATTGTTCTTTGTGGGGGAGATTGTTGGGACAGCTCTGTCTGATCCTACCTATCTAGCAGTTTCAGCATCATTCCCAGTAGAGGCTTGTATGCAGTATTCTGTTCCAGCTTGGATATCCTGTGTAGCCATGTGAAATGAAAGTCTAGCAGTAGATCACGTAAATTCAGTTATGACTGACACAAAATGTGCAAAGAATTGTTGTGACTATTTTCATGCTATCTGAAATACCAGCCAAGGTGGGAAATGCCATTTTTGTTCTACAAGAGCAACATGGTTAAAAAACATGAATGAGCAGACTTTATTATTCTTCATTGTACTAAATTTTTCTGTTACAAGTTTTGGCAGGAAGATCTAATTAAACAAAATAGTGGTAAATGCTGTCAGTAATATATGGAACTATGTCACATATATAAGTATACTGAGACATTACTGAACGTTTTTCATTGCATATTCAATATGTGTAATCGTACAAGGCTGTATTTTGCACGGTGAGTAATAAGGTTATTTTATGAAATGCCTACTTTTTTTTTTTAAAGTAGATGTTTAACTATTTTGGGGGGCAAAGACACATTAAGGCTAGAACAAAACATTACTTGTCATTTCTTTTCTTCCCAGTAAAACAATAATAGGCCCTATCCTATTATTGAATTGTAGCTGGCTTGGATAATTTAGCTGTAATTTTCAATTGGAAAATAGATATTTTGAGTTCTAATGCCCAGTGCGATAATACTGATCTCTTTATGTAAAAGTGCATGAGCTGGGTTAGCTGAAATCTACTAAGAGAGAAGCAATTCTTTCAGCATTGCGGTGTCTGAAAATGGTTTCTTGGTTTTCTAAGTTTGGTTGTGGTCAGAGGCTGGTAATCTGATTCATTACTAATTTGTTCGAACTTAAACCCACAGATTGCAATTCAGTATTTTTATGCGATTGTCTTAATGTGTTGGGGTCACTCCACAATAGCACACCTGCAGGCAGAATAGGCTATGTAAAAAATGACCGTATTTCAAAGCAGGGACGAAAACCCTCCTTTGAATGGGTGGGAAAGAACTCTCATGTTCTCTTATCTCAAACACATTCAGCAGATAGGATAAGGGGCAATGTCAAGTGGGAGAGATTCAGGGATTTATATATTCTTTTTCTGCACTATTAACTTTGATTTTGCATAAGTTTGTTGTGCCTCAGGGACTTGCTAGCTTGGACAGAGGTTAGCCAGTAACTACTAACCTTGTCTACTACACTATTGATTCGGTCTTTCACACACAGCTAAAAAGCAAAGACAACTTCAAAAATAAAAAGTTTCACAGTCCGTTGCGAAGTGTTTCTCAAAGCAAGAGTAAACATTACCCAAATACGCCCTTCTATCTCCTTAAACTGTAGGATTCATTGTAAGTAGCTATAGATGTTTTACTTGTGCCTTATCCTTAATATTGTATTTGGATATAGTATTCCTTGGTAGGCAAATACTTGCTCATACTTACTGATTAAACACTAAATTTTAAAATCATTCAGAAAAGACAGAGGGGACAGAGGTGGATCTCACTTTGACCTGGTCAACATTTCTCAGGTTTAGCCTTCTGTAGAGGGCGCTGGAGAAGATCCATCATTTCCAAAATCCACTTCTTCCGCTCATGGCAAAGCGGAGCAGCTCAGTCAGCAGCAGCCTTCAGCTGTGGCACAGCCTAGGAATGCTGGAAGCCCAATTCCTGAGCGGATGGAAGGAAGGGTTTTCCCGTGTGCTCTGCTACAATGATGATCAATGTGCTTAAATCCAAACACCGAGAGCCGCTGAGTGCATGTCAAGACAAGAATTTGTCTTCAAGTCCTTTTATTTACCCTTAGCATCTCCACAGGTCTTTAGTTGCACTTATCATACTAAGGTCATTTTTTACTGTTGTTCAAGAAAGAGACTTAGAGACTGCAAATCTTTCCCCCCTCACCCCACCCCCCCCAAAAAAAATTGCAAATATTTGTTGTTTTGATACTCAAAAGGCAAAGGGTGGCAGCTGTATTCCAGGGCTCCCACTGACATGAAATCATGTCATGCTTTTCTTCAGCCACTTTTGGGTTTGTACCATTAACCTGAAATTTGAACCATTATGACAGAAAATGGTAGGGGGTTAAACTGTAGTAATCTTTTGTGTCTCTGTGATGGTCAGGTAAGGTTGCCCTTTAAGTCATGCATGCTGGAATACACTTTATGTTACTCTGTCCAGTTTTCAGTTAGGAATATCGCATTAAATTTTCCTTCTGTTATCTCCTTACCCTAATCTCATCATATTTCCATTCTTATACCTTCTTATATCATCCTAAGTTTGCTAGTCAGTTTACAAGCTACCTTTGAAAATAATTTTAGTAGAGGTTGTTTTGCTGAAAGGATGGGGTGTGTTTATTTACATTTAAATGGTAAGTTTAATCCCAGTCTCCAGATGTATGTTGGTGATACTATAAAATCATAGCACGGCCAAACAGAGGTACCAGAGGAGAACTTGTCCACCCGTAATCATTTGTTCCTGTAGCTCTCCCCAAAAGTCATGAAGTGGTGCAGGAAATCCTGTGGCTGAATATCCACCAACACATAACCAGCTCACTGCCTGAGTTGTCTACTGTGAGTACTCTTCTCTTTGTCCATCACTGGATAAGGCAGCATGAAGAAAGATGCTGCTGTCTGGGTGAGTCCCAAGATCTGGGACAGCAAGATTTGCCTCATGAAAAGCTACGTCTTAAAACTTAAAATATTAAAATATTTAATTTTAATTTAAATTTATTTTAAATTTAAATTTATATAATTTATATTTTAAATTGAATTTAAATTGAAATTTAATATTTAAAAAACTTAAAAAACTTAAAAATATTCTGACTATACATGTATTTTCTGTAACAACAAACACTAAAGTTAGAATATTTTTATAAGTTGGTTTATAGTAATTTAATCTCACATCACAGTTTCTGCTGTGCATTATTCTCAGCTGTGAGTTTTAAGTAATTGATATGGAGTGACTTGGGCAGCAGTGGTGGGGGGAAATGGTACAGTAAATGCTCAGCAGGGTTGGTACGTCATCTCTCTACATTATAATGATGCTGCAGACATAGTGATATTGTTCTTACTGAAAGCTATTCTAAATAAATCAAATACCCCACTAGAGGAAATGGAAAGCAAATTTGTTTTGACTTTGCAACACAACAGTAAATATTATACCATATTGTATTTTCAGTTATGTGAAAAGAAACTTGCTGGAGTCAAAGGTAATGACATATTTCTACTGTAGGAAATATCCTTAAGAAGAAAAATAAGTGATGAAATTTGTTTGTTTGCTTCACAGAATACAGAATGGCAAGGGTTGGAAGGGACCTCAAGGATCATGAATCTCCAACCTCCCTGCCACGTGCAGGGCCACCAACCTCCCCCTAGACCAGGCTGCCCAGGGCCTCATCCAATCTGGCCTTGAACACTTCTGGGGATGAGGCATCCACAACCTCTCTGGGCAGCCTGTTCCAGCACTTCACCACTCTCTCTGTAAAGAATTTCCCCCGACGTCCAACCTACATCTTCCCTTCCTCAACTTAAAACCATTTCCCCTCATCCTGCAGTTATCTACTCTTTCAAAGAGTTGATTCTCCTCCTGTTTGTAGGCTCCCTTTAGGTACTGAAATGCTGGAATGAGGTCACCCTGCAGCCTTCTTTTCTCCAGGTTGAACAAGCCCAGCTCCGTCAGCCTTTCTTCATAGGGGAGGTGCTCCAGTCCCCTCATCATCTTCGTGGCTCTCCTCTGGACCCTCTCCAACAGCTCTCGGTCTTTTTTGTACTGGGGGCTCCACACTTGTGCACAGCACTCCAGATGGGGCCTCACAAAAGCAGAGTAGAGGGGAACAATCACCTCCCTGTCCCTGCTGTTCACCCCTCTTTTGATGGAACCCAGGATACCATTTGCTTTCCGAGCCACAAGGGCACACTGCTGGCTCATATTAAGTTTATCATTCATCAAGACCCCCAGGTCCTTCTCCACAGGGCTGCTCTCAAGGACTGCTCCTTCCAGTCTGTATGGATGCCTGGGATTCCTCCGGCCCAAGTAATTGTTTGTTTGTTCTTTTTCAAACAAACAAAATGTTCTATAATGAGAAAATGGAGAAAAAAATCATTATTTTCACTAGACAAGTAATCATTATGCCCTTTCCTCGCTAAACATATATCTCTCTGCTTAGCTGCATTACATAATAAAATATTCTAGTTTCAGCGTGTTTTCTGCTGAATGTTGTGAAATTTAATAGAGAAGCAGTGTCTTATTGTTGCTTAGTTTTTGTGACCTTTTCTATCTTGTACTAGTGACATATTGGCCCTCTGTCTCTTGTAGTATAGGATTCTAATGGATAGGATAGAATGGGTCAGATAATGAAAGTCCCTGGTACATTAACTTTCAATTTCATGAATGTCTGAGTACTGCCTGGAAGATGAATAACAGGCATTTTCTTCCTTTTGCATTTTAACATTTATGACCTGGTTGTGATTTTTTATTTTTTTATTTTTGACTGTGTTACCCCACAGTAAACCCTATATTATCATAGTATGGTGTGCGGCTTTGGCAAAAGGAAAACCTTGTAATTTGCAGAGGGAGGCAGATTATGCCTAGATGCTGCGAAATAAGGTAGTCTAATAACCATTTTTTATGATCAAACAAATTTTTTGCCCATCGTTATGCTCCTTGTTTAATAAGGCCTCATTTAGCTGGTTTAGGAATGCAGATAGACTTTATTAGTGGTTGATCTGTAAGTGGAAAATAGCAATTGTTTTTGTAATGTTGGCAGCATTAGAGCCTTGTAAGTTGGTAACAGCAGTCATGATACATGGAAGGCAACCAAGAGTAGGGATTTGCCAGTGCTTATAGGATGCATGAAAATGTATGTAGGTTACACTATTATAAGCAAAATAGGCAAATTATTTTCTCTGTATGATATAATGTGTATTTTGGATCTGGAAGGAGTTATCTTGAAGATTGCCAGCATTAAAGAAGGAGCTGACTGTTAATGACGTTACTGAGGATATGGTAAAGCGGGAACTCAATCAGTCTTTCAGCCCTTCATAATATATTAACGCAGCTTTTAGTCTTTTTACAAAGAGCTTGAGAAGCCATAGAGGCAAGACTCTTAGGTGATGTTTCAGAACATGGTAGCTTTCAGGGCAGAGAAGCCTCTTTTGTTGATGTCAAGAAGCCTATGCAATGTCAAGTTGCATTGCAGTGGGTATCAGAAAATCTCTGAGAAAGAAGATGATGATAATGTCTAACGTTGAATGACATCAGTGCAGCAGCAGAATCTTTTTATTTAAAACACTGAAATATGTTTAGGGAAGGAAGACGGGAGAAAAACCCACCCTCTGTAAGGAATTTAAGCTGCATTTACTCTCCTTCCATTCAGCAACATTCAGACACTAGAAGCAAAGTTATTAGTGTCAGAACTTGTTTCATCTGTTGAGACTGATGTATGTAGATGAATAGGATGGTTAACAAGATGGGAATACAGCCAGCACACTGTGTTTAAATAGGAATTGGACTATATTTCCTCATTAAAGTGTGGTCTGTGGTTTCTGTTGCAGATTTTAAACTGATCTGAGGTTGGGACTAGGGGAAAATGATGCCTCTCCCATGTCATGAGGAAAGAAAATCCTCTAACAGATTTAAGTGAGATTTTCTGTGGGGAGACATGAAACATGATGCCCAAAGTAGGGTACGTTACATCAGGATGTTTTATCGTTTTGTGACTGCAACAGCTGAGTCATTTCACAATGCATCTCTGAGACGAATTATATGTCAACGATTTTTCGATTCACAGCATCAACTTTATTTATGATCTCAAAAGAGGAATTCAAAACATTCTGGGGCTGGATTAAATCTGCTGCCTAAGACCCCATCCTTCTTGAGAAGCTGTTTGGCTGAAGTATTTCAGGAATGAGCAGAGTATTACATACAGCGTGGATTCAGCAGAAGCAGTGTGGGACTGGTTGAAACGCTCAGAGGTTATGTAGGTGCTTTGTAATTAACTTAGTTTGATGGACATCCTTCTTTTACAACCAGAATTGTAAAGAGGAAGAAAGAGAAAAAAGAAAAAATGAAGAAGCAATGGCTCCTTTTGATGCTGAAACAGCCTTCATAGACTTTTTTTTATTTTTCCAAGGATATGATTTAATAAGGGAACAGGAATACCAAACATACTACGTATTCCTTTTAAAAAAGGGAAGTTTTGTTGGGCAGCCTGCATGAGGACCAAAATTTAACTACAAAGGATGAAATGCAAAATAACTTCAGTGTTTTACTTAGTGATTTGAAAAGTCTGAAAGGCTCATTTTTAAAATAAGCAAGAATTTTCAGAGACGGAATTCTTCAGCATGGGTCGTGCACACTGTAATTAGCAGTCTTGTCTGCAAGAATTTCTTTGTGGACAGCTGCTGATGATGCAGATGCTGCCTCTTTTATAGCTGTTCTGCCCTGAAGTAAAACATGGATACATACACAGGGCATCTTCTACCTGGGTTTAGAGAAATGCTTCATCTTTGGTAACAAAAACAGCTGCCAAGATTGTGCCTACCGCCTTGTTTAGCATTTGCTTGCCTGACACCCTGAACAACATATTCATGTGCCTAGCACATGTAAAAATAGGTTGCATCATACAAAAGCCTATTAAAATAACCAGCTAACTGCTTTTCAGTCCTAGTCTGGTTCCAGTGTTAAGTAGGATTCAGCAGATTTTCAAAATGAAATGGATGGTATCAGTCAGTTTTAGACTATTGTTACATTTTGTTTTATTTTACTGTACTGATTTGGAAGTGTTGAATGTAATCACTTGGAAGAGCTGACATAAAACATTATACAACATATTTTTCCCAGGTTTAAGAATGAGTGAATAGAATCAAAAAGAGATAATCCGCAGTTTAACTTTATTACCTTCAGAGCATGTACCATACAACCAGAGAAGAGATGCATACTGTGTAGGAACAGGCTTACAGTTCTTCAGAATGAATGAAATAAATCCTGTGAAAGAGTAAATAACTTTTAATATGTAGTCTGTCATTGTTTTTGTAACCAGGGCTTGCATTATGTGATTCTGATCATGTTTATGTGTCAGATTCAGGTGAATCTTTGTGGTCCTTTTCTCAGTCCAACTGTGCTGTCTGGTCATTCCATGTTTTAAGGAGGAAGTTTAATCTGTCTTGTGCTACGAACAGATTTGAGTGATTTCTAGCTTGAGTGGGATTGCAGTTGTTTTACTCTCTATTGTTCTACCAGGGTAGTGATGATCATAGTGTTCTTAAAACAAACAGCGGCTTTTCTTTGTGGTGTCAGACCTGTCTTATTACCTCCTGAAAGTCAGGGAGGGAGCACAAGGGGCATTTCTGCAGCAGTACGTCCTAAGTACCTAATTATCCTAAGTACATCCTCTGTGCTTGAGCAAGGAAGGAGTTTTATCTTTTAGTGTTGAACTAAGAAAATGCCCCAGCTTAGGACTGGGGCAGAGAACTGCAGTCTCCGTCGGTGAGAAGTGGCTCTGGAAGGTTCTTGGGCTTGCTCCTACAAAGAAATGTGTCTACTATACTAATAACTGAAATTTTAACCAGTACCCTTGTTGTACCTATCCGATTCTCTGCTAGGAATATTCAAAAGTAGGTCCCGTTGAAGTGGTTTTGCTTCAGCTTTGCAAAGTACGCTGCTCTGAAAAAGTATTGATGGCTGCTCTGCAAAAACGTGTGTGAAAGGCTGCAGCCAGTGGCTGAAACAGTTTTGGCATGAGTATAGCTGGTGTTTCTTAGAAAAGTGTATGGCTTTCTCTAAGATAGAAGGAATCTGATTAGAAATTAGGGGTTGTGACTAATTTGTAGGATACAAATTCAGGAGACCAGTGTGCCTAAGGGGAAAAAAAAAGCTTAGGGGGGTGTTTTAGTAGGGAAGAGCTGATTTCAAATTTCCACTGAGTACAGCTATAGCTTCATGTGGTATCAGCAATAAATTTATCAGTTTTCATTTTAAGACTAACTAGAACATTTGCCTCCTTCACTTGTATGGACCTGTAATTTCAGTTTAATTCACAGACTGAATTGTAGTCAGTTGTTGGTTTTTCTCTTGCCAGCATGACCTTTTGCTTTGATGTCTGTTGCTCTTCCCTGTGTCTGTGCCCCCAGATGTTGCCCTGGTTCCAGGCTAGCTTTTACCTTCCTCATCGGGCAGAATTTTCCTTGACACAAACTTATCAGCATGTGCATTAATTCTTGAAAGAAGAATATCGTATTTAATTCTTGCACTCTTATACCTTTACAATTAAAGCCTCAATATTTCCCATTTAACCCCATTAAGCTTTCTGAAATGATACAGACTAATGCTATGAACTCAGGTTAAGAACCTCTGTTCATGGAGAAATATAAAATGTTGATCTATGAGCATATTCGTCTTGCCCAATTCAATCAAAAAAAGAAGACGTTAAAGGTGCAGATGACATTTAACTTTCATTCAAGATAACTATGGAAAGTACAACCAGAAAACCCTGTAACAGTTAAAATATTTCTCTCCTTTGGTCAGAAAGTTCTCTTTAACCCATATTAACATCTTACATTAATTGAGGAGGAGGCAATAAATTAGTTCATGGATCATTCAAAGTCTGATGATGCAGTGACACACAACGGTCTTTTCTGGAGAGTCGTTATTTGATCATCTAGTCTTTTGGCCACAGCCTGAAATTCTGTATTTATTTCTAGTTTTTTTTAGAAGACTTCAGTGAAAGATGTGATGGACACATCCTGAAGATATAATGCCAGAAAATTAACAGTGAATGTGTAATCAATATTTCCAGCATCCACTGATTTATGTCAGTAATTACTTGTGAACCCATAATGCTGACTGTTGTCAAAACAGTCTGCTCTGTATGGTGTAAAATACTATTTGTGCCAAGGGATTTCTTATTTATTTCAATAAATCAAATGTAGTAGTCACAATACAAAGCAAGTGTTTATATTATATGGCACCTTTGACACTGGCCAGAGAACAATTCATTCAGAAGCTTCCTAGGCATGAATTTGCAAAGAAAATAGAGATTCTAGTCAGAGTCAGACAGCAAAACCCATGAGCTGAATCAGCTTGGGCAATACTGATCCCAAATACTGTTGAAATATAAAAATTCAGCTTTTCTGAAAACTCACAAAGCTTCTGCGCTCTTTGGCATTTGTATTTTTTTTTTCTTTTTTTCTTTTTTTTTTTTTTTAACTAAGAAGTGTCGGTCTAAGTTGCAAAGCTGGGAAGCTCTTTATTACCTTACAAATGACAGCATAATGCACATTGAAATGTAGCACTGAATTTTTCAATTATCCAGCTTAGTAGTTTACCTCTAACTTTGAAAACAGGAGGCCTGCAAATTTACCAGTTAATTGCAATGCTATCTGCGATAGCTTGTTTGGAGTACTTAAAAAAGCAGGTGCTTTTGAGCACTTCTGAAAACAGGTGCTTTAACTTGCCAACTGCATCATGCTTTTTCAAGGTGTAACATGTTTGTAATTTCATTAGAATTCATAGGGAACTGTAGAGAACTGATGTGGGTTTCCAGTAGTTTACACGTGGTGAACTCCTTTCAAAACCAAACTGACAGACATTATGGTTGTGTATCCTGGTAACTGTGGGACATATTGAACAGTAGTTGGCTTAATCATGTTCTTTTCTGCCCAGCTCATTTTTAGCATGTTTACAGAATGTCCTCGGCTTTATACTTGATTTGGTTGTAATGTTGTTAATTATCACAGTAGTGAATCATGCTTTGAACTACTTGACTGTTGCAGTGTTCATCTGTTAGCTGACTGTTTTCTTGTTTTGTTTGCGATAATCACCTTCCTTTCCTGGCTCCTCATTTTTGTGTCAACATCACCAAGATTTTCAAAGAAAAGAAAGCATAAAACTGTTTTATATCTTTTTTTTTTTTTTTTTGACTGAGAAGGCTAAGAACACGAGCCCTGATTGATTTAGACATGATGGCAAAGGCCATGTGTTAATACTATCAGTACTAGAACTTAAAATGCTTAATGGAAGTTGTTAAACTTTATTTTTCTACCATGATTTAGTATCAGCAAAAGATTTTTGCTGATCTATACTGCTTTAAGATTAAGTGTTCTATTTAGCAGTTTGCACAGTTGAAACCAGGTATGGATACATGAAAGGGTTTTTACCACAAATGTTACAAAAAATGTAGACGGAAAAATCTTTATAGAAATCCAGAAGTCTTGTGGAAAGAAGTTGCTTGCCCTTATATATTTCCTTCGTTGTTCTGACTTACCATGCTAAAAAATGTTTGATTGTCTATTAACTATGTTTAATATTCCATTTTATCTTAATGATCGTCACATAGTTAAGTAACAATAATACTGTGACACATGCTGACTCCATTAAGAGATCAAGTTTAAAGCTCTGGTGAATTAGAACAGCATAGGACTAGCACATATGCCTCCTTGGTTTCCATTCTGTCCTCTCTTTCACTGTTTCATTTGAGAATAAAGCATCTGAAATGAGTGGGCAAAATACCACTTCTCCCCAGTAGAGAAGCAGGGCAATTTCAGTTCAGGCATTTCAGGCAATTTCAAGGAGTTCCCTTCTTTAACCAACGCCGTCCGTTCTCCAGAGAACATAGGAGCTTGTGTTGGGATATGGGTTTGGCGTCTCCTCAAACAGATCTTGTTTTTCACCTAGGACAATTTAACTTCATTCATCCACATAGCAGTTTGTGTCTGTGTAGCAACTCTGACACATGTGAATTATGTCTATTGAAACAGACACTTAATTCACTGATTAATTCTCTAGCTGAATTAACAGGAGGTTTATTTCTCTCTCAAACTGGAGCATGGGGATACTCAGCCTTGTTCTACAAGTCTTCAGTTTTTCTCCATCCAAATGAGGTAAAAGATGAGATATTCCTTCCTACAGTATGTTTGCCAGGGGAAGAAAAATATTACTTGCTAAAACCGAGTCTGCCAAGAACAAATTCAGTTGTTTCCATAAGAATGAGGAAATATGAAGTAATATTCTTTGATAAAGTCTGCTGAAGTTGAAAACAGGGTATACATATGATGTACTGAGCTTTTGTCATTCAACATTTCTTGTGTCATTCTGCAGTCAAGTTCTTTAATACATCTAAAAGTAGGAAAAAAAAGTGATAAAGGCTTTCTGTTTGTTTTTTTGTTTGTTTGTTTGTTTGAGAAGCATCCAATCTTTAATTACTGTGAATAGAGGCTTCTACTCAGAGAAAGAGGGTTGTGAAGTTAGCAAAGGAGGGGAGATA
This sequence comes from Perdix hodgsoniae, assembly GCA_035772895.1. Classification (NCBI taxonomy): domain Eukaryota; kingdom Metazoa; phylum Chordata; class Aves; order Galliformes; family Phasianidae; genus Perdix; species Perdix hodgsoniae. The sequence goes on from JAPSGF010000004.1 coordinate 1,925,579, forward strand.
AGATTGCAGCCTTATATTCAAGATTTCTTTTCATTCTATTTTTACACATATAGACAATTAAAGAGAAAATAAATAGAATAAAATAAAACTTATAAAAGCTCTAATAATGCCAGAAAAATATAGGCCATTAAAAACAAACCCTCTTCTATAGTGCTTTGGCTCTTGAAGGATGTTTTGTTTTGTTTTTGCCAGTTTGGTTTGCTCTCTGTAAGGATTACGTGGTGTAGAGGTGATTAATATTAAGAAAAAGTCCTAACTGTAGTTGTGATGAGCATGGGGTGAAGTACATAGCTAGCTGAACAGCTCATAAAAATAAGCTGCTGCTATTAAGTTTGAAGGGCAGAACAATCTTACAGTAAAAATATCTAGCTTTGTCCTCCATCAAAAGTTCTATTCAATGAAAGCAATGCAGCACGCAGATACTGTTTTTCTGAACAGAAACAGAGCAAAGCTATAACCAGCCCTACTGTTGATTTTATTGGGGATGTTGGCTAGTTTGACAGTTTGACCTTTTACTTCTGATGACAAACACTTGGGAATATGCACTAGGAGTTTGCTTGCCTTGAGTTCTAGTGCGTTATTGGGTGCTACTGCTGCCTGTTGGCTTTTGTGAGAAAGAGCACCCTTTTCTACATTCTCAGCTCCACCTGTAAGGCAGACTGCAATGAACAAACTTCTGCTCTGAAAACATAATATAAAAATGTCCTTGCAGGCATTTTGCTGCGTGCTATTAAGTCCAAACTGTCAGTGTCTCAGGGTATGATCAAGTTTTTACCTTAGTCTCATAAATATTCATTAACTTACATTTTCACTAATTGCTCTGTCGAGAGAAAATGTTAATTTTTAATCAATAATACAGCATCCTTAAGAACATTTTACAAATTAGGAGTTCATTTAAGTCCCAGCATATGTTGTTAATGCTGGCTGTTACATGCTAATTAGTTTGGATTTTCTTAATCAAGAGTAGCACAGGAAATGCAAACTAGAACTCACACTGAGCTGAAATTTTTCTGAGCAGTGGTCAAGTAAGAGGTCCTGCGTAGAAGAGGCAGGATGTAGTTACTTGTTTGAGTTTCCTCTGGGAAATCAGCTGATCTGGAAATTAACTCTTTTTCCTAGCGTAGCTTAACCATCCATATGTGTAATATTCAGGAATTTCTTCTGATTAGTGATCCCAGCATTTTAAGGCACCACGATTGTAAATTGATGGGTTTTTTTGAAGGTTAAGTATTTTAAAGCACACAGATTTATTCATACAGACTATCAATTACTTTGATATCCTTTGAATTAGCATTGAAGTTAAAGGTCTTTGAACTGAAAGGATTTCATTAATTGCCGGCAAAGATATGGAGTCCATAATTCCTTTGGATGGAACTGTCATGAATCTTGAAATGTGGCAGAGAGAGTCATTAGCAGAGTGCCATTCACATTGGCTCATCAGAAAGGGAGTTTGATGTGATTGCCTCAAGCAGAGTACAGAAGGTCAGCACGGGCCAATACCCTCAGCTAACAGAAATGTAGAGAGTTCACAGAGCTGCATGACAGCTAGCTCCAGTAATCCTGACTCTTCTGTCTGGATGAGTTGTTTCTTGGGGAGAAACCTACTGTCAGCTGCTTAAGGCTCTTGCCATTTAAATTCTTAAAGGGTTTTTATTTTTTATTATGTGACATTTCTATAATATTCTACATGACTTAACATTATTTTTAGGGGTAGGAGTAAGGTTCAATTAGAGATTAAGGATCAAGAGGATGACTTGCTTCCTATTTCTACTTGTTTCACTTCCAATTTTTCTGCTTAACGTCCTTCTACAATAGCTCCTGTGTAATTTCACATATTGTTAAGTGCAAAACAAAAAAAGTGTGGAATCTCTGAGGACTGTAAAGATGTGTGACATGCTAGGAAGGGGCATTTCTCCATTTAACAGAGTTTGGGCATTAAAGAGATGCATGTTTTTGAGAGAGCACCAATCACCACAATCACCAATTCTCAGTTCTTTTGTGCCTGGACTGCTATAAATAAAAATGCTTTAGCTTATTCTATTGCTGCAGAACCAGGAGAGTAGGCAGACGTGGATGGCTGGTGGCATTCACTCTTATCCCTATTACAATGAAGGGCATAATTCTGAGAGCAGATGAGGAGGTGCATGATGTGATGGCAGAGCTACCAGAGGCAATTTAACATCAGAGATATCCAGAGGACCTTTGCCAAATATGAGAATCTTAAAATTATATTAATAGGTAGGAGAATATTCCTCTAGGCCTTTTGCTGTCCATCTCATCCAGAGTCAAAATTGTGCCATCTGGAACAACTCTAGCATTAGGTTTCAGTTACAAGTTAAATCTTAACCAGTTCTGTAGTGGACAATGAATACTTGATTCTTAATGTGGCTGTTAATTATATATATTGCATATATGATGTAATGACTCCTGGTTGACTCTTAGAAGTCATTATAATGGATATCTGGGTCAGATATCCCTTTTTCTTACTGTTCCCACCGCCACACTGCCCCGTTATAATTTTCAGGCAAATATTCCCCAAAAGGAGAGGCTGAGAAATCAGACTTTCCCAATTGGCCTGGCTTTGTGGCTGACATGGACTGTGCATGACTTCATGTTTACAGAGAAGCATAGGTGGAAGATTAACTTTTCTGAATCATGTTTATTTCTGTTGCTTCTCCAGAGTAGATGCAGTTTCTTCACATGATACTTAGTGGTTTCAACTTCTATAAGAGACTGTGATTGAGTAAATAAACAACTTGATTCATAAATCAGTCGGGGTACTAAATTGATAAATCTGAAAGGACAAGAGAAAATGTGAGGGGGGAGCCTGATCTGATTGATAGCAAAAATTGGTCTCGTGTAAAGATTTTGGTACCGTAGGAAATCTGATTTTGTGCTGGAGGAGGGAGAGACCTTGCCTGGTGGTCTTCAGTCTGGTCATTATTTATCTTTTTTATACAGCTACCTTTTAAAAAGTATGTGAGCTGCATTCAGATCTGATTTAATGAAAGTTCATGACTAGCCTCTGGGGCTGTGGAAAGGTTCAGTTGGTAGTTTTTTAAAAAGATAGGTTACTTACTGCTAGTCATATTTTAAATCTGGTGATACTTTCCAGGTAAAGATGCTTTCAACCTTCTAATTGACATTTCAGGTTGTAGCCACATTATCTCTCATAATCAAGTCAGAGTTTTTATGTATCCTGTCACAATGACAGTATTAACAGATTTTATTCAAACAGTCAAATTAAAATCTCTCACCATCTGTCTTGTCCTACCATCATAAGACCTCTAGTGGTCAGTGACCCTTAAGCCTTGAACATAGTTTAATTCCAAAGGGCTGTTTGTTGGGTTGGGTTTTTTTCGCTTGTTTCCTTTTTCGTTATTATCTAGTTATCATCATCTGGAAACATTCCTATGCTTTATAAATTATTTACCACCTCTGAGATATCTTTTTGGGTAGAATATATTCTGTTTAAAAATAAATTGAGACTTTGTAACAAGTAATAGTGAACTTGTGAGTAGTGAATAGTGAATAGAGACTGATGGTGATGCAGCTTTTTCCTATAGCTTCATTGCTTCCTGGTATGGGAGATGCAAAGCCTCATTTTGAGGGAACCTAGAAATGATTGTGTCATCACCAGAGAAGGAAACAAAGTGGTTGACCAGGTAGAAGTCACATAAATAACTCTATTTGTGTGTGTGTGTATATGGAAAAGACACAAACCAAAGTGTTATTTAACGTGGGCTGATTTTCTAGTTACCTCAGAAATCCATTGAGCAATCTTTTTATTTATTTATTTAGATGTAGATTAAATCTAAGTATAAATCCAAAGTAAATTGCATATCCAATTATTCCACACAAGGGAAGAAAATGCATAAATAAGCTCAGAATCAGATTAGAATTGTTTTTAATGTTCATTTTATTACACATTCCCCCTGACAGTTATTTAATTTTAAACAGCTTGTGTTTTCAGTCATGGATTTTGAGCACATATCCCTTCAAAGAGATTATCAGTGCTGCTGCATTCTAAAATAAACTGTGATGTAAATAAAGCAAAGTAAAAATGTTTTTTATGTAAATAAATTTGTGTGCTTGATGTTGTCATTCACAAGGCTCAGATAATTTTAAACACCATCCTATCATTTTCACAGTTTTTTTTCACTTATTCATATTTGAAAATGTAATAATTGAGTAGAATGGAAAGTATAAATGTAAATATATACAGGACATGTAATAAAATATTTATGTATGTGTATTTATTCTTATTATTCAAAAACCTGCATGTCAATATCAGACAAAATTCACTGTATTCAGATGACCATCTTAAGTACTAATATAAGGTCTGCTTTTATCTAGATTCATACAATTTGCTATAAAATGGATGTAGAGGAAAGCAGCTCTGATATTAGTGCAAATTTGTATAACACTTTCAACCAAGATAATAGAAGTGGTAGAAATATTAGAGTACATCAGTAGCAGTAGAGTACTTATGTTTGTTTGTTGTTCGTAGTTTTTTTTAGCCTTTAAATTACAAAAATCAGTCAGGACCTTCATTAAAATACATGTCATAAGACAAAAAAAAAAAAAAAAAGAGAGATAGAAACAGTCACCAAACACGTTTCTCTAGTACAAACTGATATTCAAGGTAATATTTTGACTTGTGCCTTGTGTTTCTTCAAGTATCTTTATTAAGAGTTAGAGAACTCAGAGCATCCGTAAGAAAAGCATTATTGGTGAAGAAACAGATTAGCACCCAAGCACCCAAACTACTCTAGAAATGTCACTGCCTGACATTAATTTAAAATAAAGATCCCAGGAACATTGATTTATTATTTTTTTTCCCAGATGTTTCAACATTTTCAAAGCCACAAAATGATCTCTCTGACTATCAAAGGCTGTTTTAAGATTATCTGTGCTCATTCTAAGAAGAGTCCTTGAGGATTCCCTGCCATTTTTGATTCAAATATGTAGCTTTCATATTGATTAAATTGAAATTTTCATGAGAATATATCTCCTTGTAGCAGCCTTCTATTTTTATACCTCTGTGTAAAGCTCTGCTCCCCAGACCTCAATTAAATCAGCATTGACCTTGCAACTCTCAGTACACACAAGTTCGTCTTGTCACTTTTTCGCATTATTTTTAAAAAGTTGTGCCCTCCAGAACTGCAGAAGCAAACATTCAACACTGTCTCCCAGACACTCCATTAAAATATTTTGTATGCAATTTCCATATTAAGGAAAACCAATTGTACAACTCTGTGTGTTTACTCTGGAATTGTTTCACTGAGAGAGCAGTGAGGTGGTGGCACAGGCTGCCCAGAGAGGTTGTGAATGCCCCATCCCTGAAGGTGTTCAAGGCCAGGTTGGATGTGGCCCTGGGCAACTTTATCTTGCAGTTGGCAACCATACCTGTGGCGTGGAGGTTGGAATCTGTTGATCTTTGAGTTCCCTTCCAACCCAAGCCATTCTGTGATTCTGTGGAATATTTTAAATGGTGGAGAAGTCCATCAATTTTTTTCAGTCCTCCTTTGTACTATTTGCTAGCAATTCTTCCTTCTTTTCTGGCTTGGAAGGTCATGTGCCATTGGAGTATCACTGGGTTCAGGCCTCCAGCTATACTAGCTGCTGGGAGCTTGAGGAGGATTTGCACATTACACTTGCCCAGATTTAGGCTTTATAATTTCCTGTCCAGGGCCAGGAATCAGAAAGACCAAGAGCCATGTGCCAAGCTGAACTGACATCATGGGAACTATTGGAATAAGGTAGAAGTAGCATAGATATAGCAGGATATGCCAGAAGTAGGTTTTAACTGCCAACTGACAAAGCGGGTGTGCTTTTCATCACTGGGCTTAGCCAAACCAAACCACAGGCTGTTCAGCCACTACATCTTAAAACACTTAATTTGAGCAGAGAAAATGTTGCATAGGTGATACAACTGAAGAGTGAGAACCTAAAAGAAGTGAACCCTGAAATTTATTTTTTTTGTGAATACCATAGAAGGGCCTGAGCCTGTACATAACTTACACGAAACAGAGTATACACCTGAAGTAAAGCTGATGCTTCCTGCATTCTAAAGATGGAGGGATTTTTTATTTATAGCATTGAATAACAGAGGTTTCTAAATATAGATTTATAGCATAGACATTCCTAAATATACAATGGATAATACAAATCCAGTTGTAATTTTCCATGTTAAACTCTACGCTTAATTGAGTATTAACTCAGAGAGAAATTGCAGCATATTATGCGTTGTGATTATTCTGACTTTAAAATTGAAATTTCTGATAGCTTTAACAGCTTGTAATGCTTTCTTCATATGTCTAGATTATGACACATCTATTTTTCTTCTTTTCCATTTTTTATACAGAAATTTTGAAAACCCTATCTTATATATAGGAATCCGTGCATTGAACAGCGTAACATGCCTAACCTTAAAGACCATTCCATTAGGTTTACTTATGTTTATGAATTATAACTATTATTTGATTTTCTGAAACATCAGTTCTATTGCCTGAGGGGTTTTCCACTCCTAAGAAGCAATTCTGCAAATTTAGAGAAATCAGAGACTTGGTAAACCCATGGTCAGGGAGAACTGTTTGTCTACTTCAATTTCACTGCTTTGGATTTTGTGTTTTTTTATTATTGGGATGAGTACTAAAGTCTTGTTCTTTATGGATTCGGGGAATTTCATATCCTTCTATCCCTACATTCTGTCTTCAGTAAAATATTTCTTCGTGTGCCCTCCTAAAATCTTCAGAATTTGTCTCCAGTTGCTCTGGGATATGTGCGAAGGGAGACAAGAATAATTGACATTTGTTTTTCATTTTACTGCAAATTGTGCAAATGGAAAGATTCTGTTATTGTTAACAAAGAGAGAACTGTGGCAAAGGCAAGGCCAAAAGAAACCAGAAGTATGGTGTAATTGGGCTTAAAGTCTGGAAATCTGGAACTTAAAGTTTTCCAGCCATAGACTGATCTCCTGTGCCTCAGAGAAATAGGTAATGCATTCAGGAAAAGAAATATAAAAGAGGCAGGTATTTTTGCCAGTTTGGATCCATTTTTCCAGGTGTTTTAGTTGATACACAAGGACTTAGTGTAAAGGTTACTTATAACATGAAGTATAAAGCAATTATTGTCTATCCAGCACACAGAAAATAGGTGGGATTTAATGAGCTGTTGGACTAAGCATCGGTCCACAACCATTAGCGTTAGCTAATCAGCTAGATCAGGCTAAGCGTGCCTCACCTCCAGTCAGCACGTGCCCAATGGGGAAGGGTTGGCTTCTGTGGCCCCCCAGCACTAAGTCTATGGGCTGCCAAGATTCATGGACATCACGAGTGGATCAGATCCATGGCCCAGTGATTTACAGCATGCTTGAGTAGACTCCCTGGCTTCTTCCTTTAGGAATTGATGCCTTGCTGTCTTGGTGTACCTGTCCCTCTTAAATTCCGAGTTACTAACAAGCCCCATTTCAAGAGTTCTACCCTATCTGTAATTTCTGTGTTCTTCTCCTTCTGCTGTTCACATAGCTCTTTCTCCCATTTGAGTGATTTTCTCAGAAACCAAAGTCACAGTTCCGCCATTGTCTGGACCAAAGCTGGGCCTTCATTCCTAGAAACAGAGGCAACCAAGGGCCCTAGGAAATGGAGGGGGAGTTTACAGGGTGTCTGGGTTTAGTCCATTTTTATTACTGTTAATATTTAGAATTATCAATACTTAGCAATTCAACAATTCAGAACATTTTGTTTGTGAAAGCACAGACACCCTCTTGATTTCATCCAGCCTTCCTCCACACATGCAGATGGACAATTGTTTTCTATCGATCCAAACTGACTGTATTTCATCTATCACTACCTTAATGAACCATTGACATTTTCTTTTCATAACCAGTTTCAGATGTGTAGCATATGCAGGTTTATAGTGTAAATTTTATAACCAGGAAACGTATATGTTGCGTGCATTACGGAGCAAAACAAGTCATATTTCCATGAAGGCATCTGTGCTTTCATTTCACAGCAGAATTATGTCATTTTGCTGTATTCATAGAAGCAAACTTTATAAACTGATGTTTATATAAATGATGAAAAAAAGCAGACAGTGAATTATTTTCACAATTTAAATTTATATTTGTTCTGAATTCCTTCCTTGATAGAAGACTCAGTATCTATGTGTTGAATAGCAAGGAAGTATGTTCTCTATTTCAGTGGATTTAGTATACTTATGCAAATTTCTTGCCGAGTTATATAAATTTAGTTTGAGGTCATTATATGGATAATTTGTTACTTAGTAAAGTAGTTTGTCAGGTTATGAGACATTAATCCCCCAATAGGTCTTTAATTAGGAGAGATGAACTAAATAATTCATAGCAAGACTTGGCCTGAAAACATTTATGCTACTCTATTATACCATTTTACATGCAATGACAAATTGTTTTGGTGTACTTTGAAAATAGTGGGACTTAATTACTTCCAAGGTCTTAGATATCAGTGATAGGCTCTTTAAATGCATTAGATTGAAAATTGATACAAAGGCTAAAAATAGAGTTCAAGTCCTTGGGGTTAAAAAGCTGAGATGAAAAGAGAACATTCTGTTTGTAGGAAAGAGCAGGAAGCAGCTGAAAAGAGGAGAGGAATGGCAGCGAACTAGCAAGTCCAATTCCCCAAATATTTTTCGTGCAAAACCACACTGGAAGTCATTAAAACATGAATACGACATGGCTTTAAATCTGAGTGAAAGGAGTAAGCCAATTTTTTCAGTGCCTTTTCCTGACCTGGCCAATTAGATAGAGAGAGGTTCTCCAGAAAAGATTCCTGAATTTTCTAAAGAGCCGAAAAACAAATGGAGGTGGTGGAAAAGAAAGGATGGTATTTTTCTGTTCTGAAGTCACCTTGCAGAGGAGATCAATTAAATGAGAGTAATTTATTAGACTGGAACCAGAGATTTTTTTCTTTCAAGTACAAGAGATGTAAAATTGAAGTAATCCAATATTTAATGTATGTTATTAATTGTTATCTTCATATGGTGGAGTGCCTATCATACTGCTGTTGCATTTACAGGTAGTAGGAAGAACAAATAGCAAACTGTTACAGAAAAGTTCATTTAGAGAAGGATATTTATTAATTTGTGCTGTGGAGAAGGATGTTTTTAACAAATTGAGGATAACCTATTGAACTCAAACTAGGAACTCTAAAAGATTAATATCCATAATCTCAAATCTGGGTTTAATCCCTGAAAATGGTCCTTTTTGAGTATGCACAAATGTCAGTGTGATGTTTTTGCACACTAATGTTACTGACCTTTGGCTGCAGCCTGGCAGCTGAAGCACTCATCCAGTGCTCTCAAGCTGTGACTTCAGTTTTCTCCATGGCCTGAGAGAACTCAGATACACATCACCTGCCTCACAAGAGGACATCTCAGCTGGGTGAAAGGATCTGCACTGTTGTGCTGAATGCAGATGGAGGAGACCAGAAAATGAGCGATCAAAAGGGAGATTGATGGAACTACTGTGTCATTTGCAGGCTACTGCAAAATCATTTTTGTCATTTCCCCAATGATAGTTTGAATGTATGCAGCAAGAGAAGGAGGGTGTTTTATCTATGACTACCTTCAGACTTTTTGCTATAAATAACTAATGCATATTCATAGGCAGACCTTGAGGTCATGTCTATGTCATTTATTTGTTTGGATATGGCTAGTAGGGACAGCCAGATGTCTGGAAACATCCTCTGTGGATTTGGACAGCTAAATTCCATTTAAACTGCAAATCAGGTGCTCAGCACTCGTGCTGCTCTAGATCTTTTCCTCTTGAATTTCAGGTTATGTATCCATGTATGAAAGTACTGAACTGAAAACCAGTGTAAAACCATGATGTATCTGGGAGGAAATAAAGAGGGAATTAGCATCAGCTGCCCCAGCCTGAATGCACATGCCCAGCTTCCTTCATAAAACATCTCATGACTAATTTTTCCCAGCCATCCTAGGAAGAGTGGATATTTATCACCCTTGGGATGATACTAGGCATGTTTCAAACAAGCACGTTTTTAATGAATGGTCTGACATCCACCTTGGAAGCAAAACCACTATATGTACTATAAAGAGATAATTGAGATGCAACAGGCGGAAGAACAGGGGTTGTGTAAAGGCTCAACAGAACAACACGGTGACATAAATAAGGGTAAGCAGCTAGGGAGCAGACAGTGATTGTGTTTGGCGGATGTGGAAATGTGGCTTAAGTTGAGGGGGTTACACGTGAGTGAAAGAAGTCGCAGCTCAGCTCCAAAGTAACTGCTTTATTCCAAAATCAGATGAAATTTTCTTCTTCCTTTTTTCAGCCTAAAACACATTTTTACAGATCCCACTTTTAGCAAGTTGCGGCACTTAGCAGGAGCTGCAGCAATTTCTTTCAATTCATTTATCAAAGCATTTGCAGCACCCATTATTAAACAACAATAGATGTTAACAAAAGGAAGTTAATCTGTATTCTATAAATAAAAAGCTAGAGAACATCAAAGTTACTGGCAAAATCCTGTGTTTCTTTTAAGTTTCATTCAGTTTTCCTTCTTTGCCCCTGTGTGATGAAAGTTTATGTAAGGAGCCCAGCTCAGATATTTAAGATAGAAGAACAACAGCAGCAACAACAAGAAAAACCAAAAAATCACAGCAGCCTACACAGAGAAAAGTGAAGCTGGGTAAGAAAGATGTCAGAAAATATCTTAGCTGTTGGTAGCTGTCATATGCTGCGGAGGCAAAGCCCTGCAGACAGGCTTTAGTTGGCTGCTACTCTACTCAGCATGAGAGGTCAGCGCCTGGAGCAGCTCCCGTGGCACCACAGGAAGGAGCCCCAGCAGCGCGCTCACCAGCTCCTGCTGCCCCAGTGCCTGCCTGAAGCTCAGCCTGGCTGTCCAATTAGCTGATGTTACCAACGTGCTTCCTCGCAGTCCACTCAAACAAAACATGATCTGTTGGCCTTGAAGGGGCAGCTCTGCTATCAGTGAGGTTCTGTATCCCTGCTGCAGCCTGCTTTGAGTTTGCCCTGAAGGAACCTGTTAACAGAAGCAATGACTGGTCCTCTGCCTCTGGCAGTAGGGTTAACACTGGTAGGTGTGACATTAAAGCACACATGCCAAGGCAATGCAGAAACAAGTCTTTGCCTGAAAGTCTGGAAGTTAAAATAAATAAGAGGGAAAAAAATGAAATTGAGTCTCTCAAGACAAATTGAAAGGTCAGTGGCAGAGCTTGAAGATAGAGTCTAGCAAAACAGTATCCTCTGCCAAGGTGATCAATTACACGAGTGATGCAGGGCAGAGGCAGTGGAGCCAGTAGAAGTCAATGTGATCTACCTTGCCAGCTCTTGGCTGCTGAGAGCCAGTGTCAGGCAGTGACAGATGCAGTCAAGTTTGTGTTCCCTACAGTAGAGCCCACAAAACCTGAGATAGGCATCTTTTCAAAGCTAGTTTGCCGTTGTCAGTTTTGAAAAGCTTTTCATTACAAAGCTTGCTGTGTGTGTATGACCCTGCTGTTAATGCAACTCACAGCTGTGAGCTTTGCAGATTTTTAGGGAGCAGAAGGGGTTTTCAGTTTGCTTGCTTGAAGAAGCTACCAACTCAGCTAGTGGTAAAATCCAGCCTTGATGCCACACAAAGAGGTAAACCTCTGCTCCCATCCTATGTGAATTCAGATGTGACACTGTTTGAAAGTAAGTTAAGCTGTCTTCTATGATTTGTGGTTTTTCAGAGCAGTTCTTACAGCTGGGTAAAATAGATACCATTTGATTATTTGTTTGGAAAAAAAAAAATCCACCACATGAGACATCTTTAAAACATTACTTTATCCTGTCAGCTGTATTTCTGAGCCATTCTTCACTGTTACTCAAATGAAGAATAAGGACCATTTCTCAAGCTATTTAAATAATACTATGCATTTCTCTGATTTTTCAAATCGTTACTCAAATAAATACAGCCATCCTAAGCACACGCTGCAGGCATGAGAGGGATCTTAAAACAAGAGGATGCTTTGTAACCCGAACAGTGTTTCCATACTTGTCTGTTTGCAAAAACAGTTATTAAATGCTGAGAGCTGGAAGAAACGTAAAATCTGGTGCTGAGAGAGGAAAAAAAAAAAAAAAGAAAGAAAAAAAGCCTGTAACATACAAGAGCAGTCAAGCTGTGTTGAAGTGTGCAAGCTGTGTGTTTCCTCAGATGTGAGCCTGAGAGGTTTTCTAGCCCCTTCACCATCTTCACCAATTGACATTCGTCCAGTGACATTTCCTCAACTGCACATAAAACAGACTGGGCTGAGCCCTCCCTGCCCTCAGGTGCTTTGAGTTTGGGACCAAGCTGGTCTGTGGGACTGGCAGCTAGCACCTGTGGCCTATGAGACCTGATGAGGGTGGGAGGGGGACTGCTCCTGTTTGGAGGGTATAAGAAGGAGGTGGTCCTTTTCATTCTTTGGAATGTTTCTAGACTTTTATGACTGTCTGTGACTGACTAAGCCATGGTACAGAAGAAAAGAGTGAAAATGTGCTTTGGTGTGTGTTTACAGGCTGTGGGAGAAGGGGTATTGCCATGTAGATCTCATTGGCCAGGTATATTCATGGTGATGAAGAAAGCTTTTTCAGGAGGTGCTGGTCTCTCTGACAGCACAGCTGTATATGCACTGAGTGTGTATGGTTTCTGACATAAATGTAAAGGGTGTGCTTTCTGGCTTGCTTGGTTTTCAATGTTCATGTGTGTATAGGGCTCCTGGGTGGGTTGCCTTAAATTGTAGGTGTATATGTGTATGGGAGCTGCTGAATCACAGCCTGAACCTTTGATTAGCTATCTGAGGCAAGCAGTATGTCAGCCCTGGGAGCACAGGTGAAAGCAATTCACCTGTGCTGCAGGAAGGGGTGGAGCCAGGCTCCACCTCTCCTAGACCCATTTAAGTGCTGACTGCCAGGGAGGAAGGATCTCTTCTGAGAGATCCACTCCTGTGGAGCCCTTTGCAGCGAGCCCTCTGCACGGGTAAGCGTCCCACCTATTTTCTCTTTGTTACCCTTGTGCCCAACTCTTTTGTTGGTTTATTTTCACACCCTGTCTATATATCTATTTTTGATTGTACTTTTGGATTATATTATTTTCCCTTGATTGTACAACTTTTCAATTATATTATTTTTTCCTTGATTGTACAATATGCCTCTTCAGTTCTTAGATCTTAGTATTTATTAAGGCTTGTTCTCTGAACAAGTGGGAGGGAGGTTGGGTTTGCTGTGAGAGAGCAGGTATGTATGCAGCTTGCTGGTCTCTGTGGTAATGCATTTTCTGTGAGTTCTGTGTTGTTTATAGAATGGCTTGGGTTGAAGGAAACTTTAAAGATCATCTAGTGCTCCAACCCCCTGCTATGGGCAGGGCTGCCCCTTAGCAGATTAGGCGACCCAGGGCCCCATCCAAGCTGGCCTTCAGTGCCTCCAGGAATAAGGCATCTGCAGCTTCTCTGGGCAACCTGTGCCACTGCCTCACCACCCTCTGAGTAGTAGAAATTTTTTCCTAACTTCTAATGTAGATCTCCCTTCTTTTGGTTGAGAGCCATACCATCCTGACAGTAACCTTATGGGACCTATTTTAAGAAATACGTGTAGAGAAACAAAATAATGGGCATATTCCATTCAGCGCTATATGAATGTGTTAGCCTTCTATAAGGAGCTGTGTCTTCGCAGGAAGACTTCTGGATTTATAATTTGGAAAGGGCTGGTGCACACTCAGTTATAAGACAGACCTGTCTATTATTTATGGTATTCTTTCTTCATCCTGGTTGTAGTATGCAGCCAACTGCTTTCTGGGTGCTGGGAGTTCTTCACTGCCTTTCTGCCTGCTTGAACTGCAGCTCTTGAGGATGGTGTCATTGATGTGAATCTTTCTGGGCGTGCTAGGGAGCAGGGGTATTAAGGAAAAAAAAAATTACCCTGAAGATGTAATGTGAGGTGTTCTGTGTTGCTCATGAGTTCTGCTGCCTCAGGAAAGATCTTTACTTCTCTTTTGATTGGCACGATCTGATTGGCATGATACTGCTCATTCAGTGCATTAGCGCATTATATGCAAAGCCAACTTTGCAAAGCCTTCTCTCTGCCTAAACAAGGACAGATAAGATGTTTTTAGGTAGATGCTCTTATGCAGCAATCTCGTTATATAGGATACTGTGTTAATACTATCTTTGCTGTTGAATGTGATGGTTTATTTTGAATTCTTCAGACTTCTGAAGAGCCACTTCTCTTGAGAAGTTTGATTCCAATCTCCTTTATTGTGTTATTACTAATTGCTGTTTTCATATAAATGCACTTTTATATTAAATGAACTTCTGGCTACTTTCTGAGCCTCTCTTGTCCTGCTAAATATGGAAAATACAAACAAGGATCTATGTTCTCATCTGAGAGAGAAAGAAACTATGAGCTAGAAGCTACTGGGCTCAGCAATGCTTTCACCTTATATCTCTTAAAATTAAGACTTAACCTTGGTTGCTTGTAATGTCTGCGGTATGGCTTTTTTTACAGGAAAATCTGTCTCATTATCTTTCACACACAAACACTGATTTTATCTGATGTAATTATTGCAAATAATACTGAGGCTTTAAAGGCTTTGTTTAGAAAAGTTTTGACACAGACATGATGAAGTATAGCTTTGAACTTCCAAGTATGCTTTCGTTCCAGAAACTCTTACAGTAGTGCAAATATTGCAGTCAAAACAGTATTTGTTATGTCTTTAAACATTTTATTTCTATCAAAGCAATTCCAGTGTATGGAAGTGAGTTACTAATGCTGGTATACTGTCATGTCATAAAGCACATGAGATCTGCCAGGACCTATTAGTAGTTTCTCTAACCTCTTAGGGCATAATTTGAAGGTTCTAGGGTGGCTCTCAAGCTGAACACTGCTATGCGGTTACAGAACGTATATAGACCTGATTAACAAGAATTATGTATTGTACCAGTGAACTGTGTGAAGGGAGAGAAGTTTGATAGTAGTATAACTTTACTCCAATAAAAGAAATATAGCACTGAAAAAATAGTTGGTTTCTTCCTTCAATTGCAAAGACTGGAGGGGAATAAGAATACAAAAATTCTTCATTTGGCTTTTAATGTTATTGGATTTATGGTTTTATAAATGGGTGGGATAATATGGCTATTTAGGTGAATTTTTGACTTTATGCAGATGAAAATTCAGTGAGGCAGAAAATGGAAACTCCATGCTAAATAGAAGCTGTTCTTCATACTCACAGTTAACTGATTGGAACAAATGGGAAATTAAAAGCAAGTCTGGAATTTAGTGACCCACTATTAAGATGCTTCAATTCAGTAAGACAGAGGTGGTGTAGAAATTGATTGCACCCATGCACATTATTTCTTCAATATTGCAACCTCACAGTTTCTCAAGTGCTGAACTTCGAGACTTTCTCGGACTTGCAACTACTTTTTCCATTTCATTTATATTTTTATATAACATTAAAAAATCAATTTTCGGATGGTATATTAAGCCTTCTTTTGATCCCTCAGTAATTCTCAATAAATGGTTATAATATTAAATTCCTGGAGCCTTTGAGGTTTATGAGGAGAAGCTGTAATCTTCACAATTACATTCTCTGATCATTAATAATTATAGGAGGAAGCATGTCATTCCTACAGTCTTGTTTCAGAAGAAGCACTGGAGTTACAGTTAAATACTTACAGTATCTGAAAATGAAAATGCTTTTTAAAACTCAGTTGTGATCTGCTGACACTATTTCTTTAATTTTCATATATTATAATAATGGAAGTGCATCTCCAGAACAATTATGGGTTTTCACTTCACACAACCTTGCCCACCTCACCCCCCTGTTGTCTTTCTACTGTTATTTCCCTTAAGCAATTATATAACTGGGCAAACCAATCTTCATTTGGACTCTGCTGACCTTTCTCAGGCTAACAGAGCTAAATGGATAGTGAAACATGTCTCGCAGCAGAAGTCTCAGTCCTAACAAAGGATTCTAAATTCTGCACCAAAACCTGGACTTTCTAAATCTTTTTCATGACTTTATTTCTTAATAGTGGGGCTGGGAAACTGTTACCTAGGGATTATTTACTTGAAGGTGACAGTTGTGACTCTTCTTTATTTCTTGTTGTCTCCTTGTATTAGCACTTTACATGTCAAAATAAAGTTGAAGGCTCCAGGATTTGATGCAGTTTGTTTCTTCCGAGTTTCTGGCTTGTAGCTAATGCTGAAATAATACCCATATTGGACAAGAAGTCAGATAAGATTATGACAGTGTTATAGAATTCAACTGAGAAAATTATAGGGAGACTATTTGATTACAATTTCAAGTGTAAAGTTGGAATTGGTGAAGTGAAATGTCCCATAGTTAGGAGTTCCCATGTGCCATCTTTTATAGGTATGCTTATGAGTCTTTGCAGCAAGAGCTTGAAGATTGCATCAGTGTTTAAATCATGTTTTGCTCATGTTAAATTGGATTTGCTCTTTAGCAGTGTCTTAAATCTGCACTGATAATTAAATGCTGCTTTTTTTTTCAGAGGAAAGAGATTCCTGTGTCCAACAGTCTAAGCTTTTTATGAAGCAGCCTTTCTGTGTGTGTGTGAATTCAAAATTCTAATTGCATTTCTTGTTTTTGTTTTAAAGTCAAAGTCTGCTTCTGCTTTTGGAGCCAGCCACATTTAGGGAGCTCGTAATAGGAACTGTGATATAAAGTAGTAGTGCTAACAGACTCAAACCTATCTTCTATGGAAGCACCTCCCTTCAGCTGCTTTCCTCTTGGGATCCATGGCAGTCTGGAATTCCCTGCTTTGCTCTAGTCCTGCACTGGGAAGAGGAGTACAACTAGCTGGGAGCAAAATAGCTGACTAGGCCTTTTGCTTATGCTGCTAGACCAGAGTACGTGGAGGTAGTGTTGTTGTCTTGGTATAGAATGTAAAACCAGAATTGTGTGAAGCTGGAGTACAGGGGTATTAGAGAAGTATCTATCAACTGATTATTTTCTTCAATGATGCAGTATACCACTTGTAAATTTCTAGCAAGTATTTAGCAGTGATACCACTTGATGTTCAAGTCTATGAACTTCATACTTTTAAAAAAATATATAATTAAAATTAGCTTTTTTCCCCCCTTTATGCTTATCTGTAACTGCTGAATTTAGAAGAGAGGTTTAATAGACAAGGACTGCTTGCTTATAATGTATGTAATACATAAAATACTGATTTCCAGGACCCAGTGAATTTGAAGGGCTATTCTTATGTGTTTCTGACATTCTCTTAGAAACCACGTGTCAGCCAACTGCTAAATCTGCTAAACTTTTTGGAATAAATGGATCTCAGATGCTTTGCAATGGAAAAAAATACTGTGGTTGATGAAAATCAGAATGATGTTTTTCCTTACTGTGTCCATCACCTGTGGTCTCGTTCTTTGGGAGTTTTCTTTCTGAGCTTTTTTTCACTGAAATGTAGGAGCTCAGCACTTACCAAGATTGGATGGATTTCTTTCTGATGTGTTGTATCCAGTAGAACTTTTCAAGGAAGTAGGATCGGATCCCTGTGAGTTTCCAGGAAAATACTTTGATGTTGAAATATAGAAACCTTTTCTGACCTAAATTTTTGTGGCTAATAGTTTCAGGAATTGCATTTTCTAGTGCTTGATTTGAGGTTATGTAAGGGAGGCTTCATGAAGATTTCATGTCAATAGTTGAAAAATTGAAAAGTCTTCAGTGATCTAATATTATCTGTACATTCTTGCCTTAAAATATACAGGATACAGTACCTCCTTTCTCATTATATGATGCAAATATGTTTTTTTAGTATTACAAAACCTGCTCAAATGTTAACTGGTATATGAGCATACTCCAACATGAATACATAGGCTGTTTTCAATGGTGTCTTTCCCAGTGTTTCTAATTTATTTTAGGAAAGCTGCATTAAATCTAGAGGAAAACAAACATTAGGATGTGGATAAAAGT